>VXAZ01005920.1:274-307014 GCA_013399875.1 Gymnorhina tibicen | reverse complement strand
ACCCCCGCCGCGGCCGGCGCCGGCGGCGGGCCCCGGCCAAGCCCTCGCCCGCTCCTTCCCCGGAGGGATCCGCTGGCGCGATGGGGACAGAGCGGAGGCGAAGCACCGCCCGGCAGCCGCACCTCGCTGCCGGCGCCGGGTCCCTCCCCAGCTGTCACCGGCGGCCCGCCCTCGGGGGCGGTGGCGGCCGGGCCCTTCNTGCGGGTCCGGGAGCGCTGCCCCGCACGGAGCCGGGCGCTGTGCGCGGCATGGGGACTGTCCCCTCGCTCGGCTCCCCGCCTCGGCAGGTGCGGGCACGTCCGGCACAGAGTGCCGAGGAGGATGGACCATTTAATTTTTTATGTCACACACGGCCGTCGCACACAGGAATTACACGCAGAGTTGTCAGATTAACTTAGCTGCCGGACGCCTGTAAACCCTGATGCCATTTAAAACCTCGTTCTTTTCTCAGAATGGAAGAGAATACCAGCTTGAAGCTCCCGGGCCCAGGTTTTGCTGTGGGTTTCAAACAAGAGTGGCTCCTCTGTGCCGATGTACATCGGCTGTGAACGCAGCTTTACTAAAATGCTGTTCGTGGTTATATTTCTGTTGATCCAGATTCAGTGACTGACCCAGTGATTGCAGCAGAAATGTGTTCCTGTGAGCCGCGTACCAAGACCTCAGGGAGTAGGAATGGTCATGGTAACTGGCTCAGCGTTATGTTGATGGCTTATGCAGTATTTGCATAAATTGGCCCAGAATCAAGGAGAAAATAAGCAAGTTTACCACTCCATTTGTTTTGCTGTTGTTGTTGCTGCTGTTGCAATGCTAGGTTTGTGCTTAGTTTAATACAACAAAATGGCTATCAGAAAATAGATTTGAAACAGGAACCATGATATACAAGAAACATGCTTCAGCCTCAAAACACTCAAAGAAGTAGGCTGATGGGGTTCAGCAGAAAGGCAGCTTAGGGCAGCATCACAGGCACAGGAATTTGAGAAGGGAACACTTCAGTGTTTCGGATAAAACTAACACTATGGATGGCCACACTGAATGATTAAAATCCAAGTTGGAACATACATTTTAACAGTCAAGGCAATTAAATGGTCAGAAACACCTTTTGAGACTGAAAGGGAATGTGCATTGTTGGGCAGTGTGAAGCAACACTGAAATCAGTTTCCAAAGGGCATTTCAAACAGGAGCTAAAGGAATTCTAGTAGACAGAATAACCCCAAAAGTTCCTTCTCTGTAGAGAAAATGCTGGTTTTGATTTTAAAATCAATAGGAATTGAATGTCCCAGTTGGTGTTAATTACTTCATATAGTTAATTTGTTCCACTTTCTAAGAAAATTTCAGGTATAAATGTTTGACACTTACGCTTTTAAAAAAATGCCAACACATTTATTAGTGGCTATGTTCCAAGTCTGGATTAATGAAACCATAATGAGCAGCTTGTTATGCTTTAGCTGCTATCTAACTGTTCTTCGTAAGAGTAGGAATTTGGAGCCTTAGTTCTGGCCCTGTCAGAGAGAGGGGAAATTGGAGCTCATAAATAATATATGTATAGCTTTATATTAGTGTTAAGTCTTGTGCAAGGATGCAATGTTGTGTTCTGAAGAAGGGCAGGATGTTCTGTATAGGATTTGCTTGTAATGGGTTGGTGCATAGGGTTGTTACATGCAAATTATTTTCTTACTAAATAATTTTTGCTTGAAAGTAGTTGAAAATAAAGATGAAAGTGAGGTTTATAACTTAGCTAGAACTTTGTTTCTCAGTATTTTTCATTAATAGAAGTGTTTGAGCTTTTCTTTTTTAATTAACATAAATTTGATTTAATTTAAAAATAAGGTCATGTGATTATCTTGTCTGCACAGAGTCAAAAATGTTAGCTTCCTGTCAGACATGACTCTATAACCTGCTCTTCTCCTCAGCTGGAGAGCAACCATCACTTCATGAGCCCTAAAGCATTCTTTTGAGAGCGTGGAGTTTGATATCCACTAATGTCTAGAAGCTGAGGGACCCATTGCACTGTCCGCACTGCACAGAGGTACCGTAAAGATGGTCCCATCCCCAAAGAACTAATGCTGTTAGTGGTCATGGTGTGCCAAGAGACCATTAAGTGAAAGTAAAAATTTATAATCTGGCCTGATTTTTGTGTGCCTGTTTATTTACAGCAGTGCTGTATCTTACTGGAAGAAAACTACTGGGTCAAGCCCAAGTTCACACAGGAATTCTGTGGATCAGCCAAAAATTAATCCTGATATATCCTGGTAACTGTGGTGTCCCTGCTGATGTGGGAAGCTTCTGAACAACACAGACTGCAAAGCTGTGAAGTACAGAAGATGTCTGCAAAGGAAGAGAAGAATTTTGCTCAGCTATCTGCTGATTTATTACTGCTGATTGTTTGGCTAGTGTGTTACCAGCTTCCTAACTGTGAATTAGTGATTGGTAAAGCACTATTAGTGATTGGTAAAGCTATTAGTGATTGGTAAAGCAGACTGAAATATTGAATCTGAGAAGTGATATGTGAGACATCAGCAAGAAAATACTCAGCTCTGTTCTGAATTCCTTAAAAATCAATGCAAATTCTTCATTTAGTTCAGGAGAAATAAAACTGACTCTTCGAAGTAACACCAAATGCCTTAAAAACCTTTTGGTAACTTTATGACTATGCAGTTTAGAATTAGAAGCACTTTGACTTTATTGCACTCATGCTACAGTAACTATATTAAGTAGAAAGCAAAATAAAATTCAAGGACAGGCCATAATTGAAAAGTTCATTCATTTTTAGTATTGATATTCTCATTTTAAAGAGCTTTAAGCCTGCAGACTAGCAGAAGATCAGACTCCTTGCTCTAAGTTTCCCATTTAATCATAATAAAAATCTCCTGTAAACAAAGGTGGTTCTGTTCGGTTAAAACTCTGTGTGAGAAGTTTTTAAAGCTTCAGCTCTTACTAATTGTAATGCCTTAAGCTTTTATATTCCTTTATGGAAAAAAAAGTCCTAGAGCACATTTGAAACTGGTTTACGCAGAGGGGACCAGACTATCTTCTGCTGTAAATGTAAAAGCAGTGCATTGATTATTTTTTTTATTATTGATGTTGTTATTATTGTTAATATTATTAATATTATTATTTAGAAATCAGAAATACACATGTAAAGAACAGGGTTTTTTTAAACAGTGTGTTTTTTTCCAATTGAAATGCAGCCATCTGCAGGCAGTTATATAATAGTGCATAGCAACAGTACAACAATTATGTACGATATATGGCTATATTTAAAACTTCTTACAGCACTGATTATTATGAATGTTAATACTGCTCAGGACAGGCAGGAGAAAATTTCTTTTGGGGGTAACCTTAAGTAGACTGACTATAATTATGCTCTTTAAAGGATTTGGGTGTGATCTTTTATGGGAATGATTTTTCTAGAAAAGTTGGATTCAAGATGTCTCTTTCAGAAAGCCTGGGAGATTCAGAGTCATTGAAATGGAATGAGGTTTATTTTTCTAAGTTACTGTGGCATTGTGAAACTTGCAGTGGATTTTCATTTAAAACAGTCATGTTTTAACATTCATTTACATTTTTTAAAAAGCACTATTTTCAGATTCAAGATTGCTGGAAAGAGCTGGCCTGATTTCCTCTAGTTGAGATGTGTTTTGCTCAGAGAGCTGGCTGCTAAGTGTCTGTATATGAGATGCCTGGGCTCCCTCTCTGCACTGTGGGTGAATCTCTGGCAAGGCTACCTTGGCCCTAGAGCAGAGGTGCCTTTTACACATCCCAAGAGAATCTGTCTCACTGTGCAGTCATGTACAAAATTGATAGTGGCACCAACACATGCCAAAAAAACCCTCTCCTACCATGCTGCTGAAACTCAAAACACAGAGTACGTGTCTGCTGCACCAAAAGGGGAAGTGGTGCTGGTGTGTGCAGCTCACAAGGTGGGACAGTAAAGGTTTGGCCACAGGCAGAACCTGCCCACTCCTGCCAAGAGCCATGTGTGCACTGTATAAATTCTTTCTACAACATGTATTTTGTCAGAATCTAATATTTTACAAATGGTCGAAACACTGATATGACAAGTTGCAGTGTATCTTCTTGGAGATGTTCTCCCCTCTTTCTCACCCTATTAAGGGATTCTGCCCTAGGTGGGTGATGGTAGAATATCCAGAAATAGCATGTGTTACAAACTCAGGCTTCTAATGATTGATACCATGCATGGGTATCAATAGCAGCCTAAAGAATTAGACTGCAATTAAGAGTTGAAATATGTCGTTTTAACAGTCATAAGTTGTGTTTCTGTATTGTACTGGGTAGACTGTACAATATTCCTTTCTTTTGTGTGTCAGCATGTGTCTGAGCAGAAATGTATGCACTTTCCATGTTTTCTTGCATCTGTTTTAGAGAAGTCACTTATTCCTTAATAGAGGGGGAAGAGTCTTCTGGGAATATAGACCCTGAAATTAGGATTTATTATAGGCTTTATGTACAGCTGACTTGGTTAAAAGCTGCCTTTCTGTGCAGTCACATATCAAATTAAAAATGACAATATAAATAGATGAAGTTAATGACTACACTGTGGAATATGGGAATAAAGCATTTGACTCATGCTAAAGCAAAGGGGAAAACTGAAGATTCACAATATATTAACCCATGTTTGCTCAAAGATGCTGCTATAGAAGCAAGCATAGTGCTTTGGATGGCAATTGATTTCTCGTGCTACGCTACCTGCAGAGCCCTCTTTAATGCGTATGCTGAGATGATTAGCTGTAATAAGGAGAGGCTAGGGATTAAAAGTGTAAAAATAACAGCCATTATACTTCTTAGAAGGAATTCTCGGAGGATGTATGCCTGTGGCTCACTCACGCTTGCTTTACTACATGATATATTGAGCTAGTCAGAGCTTTGTTGGAAAAAGGCTGCTAAATATGGCTGTTAAAATCATGACCTTTTGGTGGACTTCTTTTTCTCTTCATGATTCTTTTTCTTTCTTTTTAAGAATGATTTGTTAATGGCCACCTTGACTTTCTAAAGACAAGATCTTATAATATTGTATATATCGATAATATTATATAAGTTCATCAACTCTTGGGTTGTAGCATTTCTGTTATAGAAACCTAATGTGCAAAGGAAAAAATAAACTAAAATATGCTTTATTGATATTCCAATTAATACCAGAATTTAATCATATTGACTATTTTAGTACTGCTACAGCAGCTTATATGTTTAGAGGGCAGGTGTACTTTCCTTGCATCTGTGGATTCAAAACTGCAGGATATAATACAAGGTTATGCATCATTTCAAAGGATAGCAGCTAGTTGGAAATGCCATTTAAGATCTACCACAGCTTCTGTTACGCACACGGATGCAAATCTTTAATCAGTATGCAAAATCAAGAAACACTTTACTGCTGTCGTGCAAGGTCTTTGTTTGAGGGGAATATTGAGGAATTCCCCTGGATGTATCTTTCTTAGAGAGTGAAAAAAGGTTGCTCTCATGAAGTTGACATTTGTGAAGAAATAAAGGGTGATAGGGAAGTGAACAGATAGTCTGATAAACTCCTTCCCTTTTCTCTATTAAAAGAGAAGATGAGCCAAAGATTTGTTTATCTTTGGAAACTAGGGTGTAACTGAGCACAGGAGATGTGTAAGATCTGCTCTTTCTCACTTGGAAGCAGCTCTCTTCAAAGACAGAGTAGGACTTTGAATACTGAATGTTGTCTTTTCTTTAGAGGCAGAAACTGGATAGGACCAGTTGCTAACCAAAGATACTGGAATCAGGGAATCTACCTCGTGGAAGATGAAACGGGCCCTTTCGTTACTCATCCCAGAGACGCACTACCACAGTCAGTGAAGATACCAAAACCCCTCCTGTACCACCATATCCTTGTAAATGCTCAGAAGCAAAATAACCGAGGTTGTTCCTTGCTGTCTGTAGATTTCTGGTGGTGCAGAACTGGATGCTTTTGTATGTAATAAAAGTATATTTAATCTCTGTTACGTATATTTAATTTCTGTTGAGTGACAGCTTAATGTTCAACAGAGGAAAATGAAAATATTTCTCAAGTTTAAAAATTGATTGCATCAGGTAAAATTAATATTATAGTAAGAAAAAAATTTATTAATTACCTATATAGCCTTGGTCTCCTTATACCACTTTAAAGGCAATTTCACCTACATTCAATAAAACAGGCTGCAATAAGCAGAAAGTTTAGACAGGATTAATGACATTAGCTCTGTCTTTACAATGTTTGTCCTTAGGAAAGGTACCAAATTGATTATTGCCTTAGAGTACACTGCTCATAGTTCAGTAACAAGTTGAGTAATTAAGAGTGTGTAAACATAGACTTCTGTCCAAGTAACATGGAGTGCACTTATATTTTCTTATGGCCCCCTCTTTTCTTTAGAAAAATAACTTTGAGAATAGAACAGAACAGTTCAGTTGGAAGGGACCTACACCAACCCTCTAGTCCAACTGCAATATATGCTGGTGGAGATTGCCAGTACCATTTTGTGAGGGAGGGTGGAGTCACACCGCAAATAAGGACCATGAAATGCATGTCAAACAAAATTTAATTAAACTGTGTAATTGCAGGCTCAGATAAAGAGTAACACTAAGAAAATGTTGTGAGTACTCCCATAAGATGGTATTATATATACAACAGTTTGAAAAAGGCCCAGTCAGTTGTTGTCTAGTCACAGTAATGTAGCAGTGGGTTCAACCAGATCAAGGGGGAACATGATAGTAAAAGGTATCAGTAAATTAGGCTGTGAGAAGATACAAAGGATGCACAATGGAGGAAAGGGTAGTCAGCAACAGAGGTGACCGAACTGCTGAGATCCCTCAGCTCACACTGTATGAGCTGATTGTTCACAGCCCAGTGGGCTCATGGCTGTGCTGCTCCCAGAGGCAGCTTGGTCAGCCTCCATGCAGGCTCTCGAGGGCTGGCTCTAGCCACAGTACTTTGTAACATGGACTTGTTCCTCTGTGGCTCTTCCCTTGGTGATGATTCATGATCTACTTCAAAAAGAGAGGGCAGCCAAGATGACAAATTTAGGCTGCAGATCCTGTGTGCAAATTAATTCTCTTTCTGTGCAGTCTTTCCAATTTCCCAAAGCTCATCTAAGGAAGCTGCAGGGCAGAAAGAAGCGAAGAGAACACTGTTTGTTGATACCCCAGAGCTCAGTGTATGAAATGTGTTTAATCTGGTAAACCAGGTAAAGCTTGTAAAGCACCCTGAAGATGCTCAGAATTTCTGCATTATTTCTCTAGCTTTTTTTTTTTGATTTATTTAAGATGTCAGTACAACTGCATTTGGAATGTAGCCTGCCTATCTCCTACAGAAGCCTTTCTTGCTCACATGGGATGAGTCAGGCATGGTGTGTATAAAACACTTTGTGGTGCCAGACATGAGCTAGTGTAAGGCAAAGTATTTCTCTGCTTCAAAAAAGAAATGTTCTCTTGCCTAAAGTGAAAATGAAACAAAACCTCCAAAGGCATTTTCTGTTCCTCATGTACCTATCAAAGGGTATGACAGTATTGAATTATTTAGGTAACTTTCCCTATTAGACTCTGTTCTTTTATGAACCATTTCAAATGGCGTGGGCCCTAACCATAAAAAATCATAGCACTTTCTAAAGACTTTCAGAATGGCCCAAGGGAAAGATTTTAGGTGAGTTAAAAATTTATAGCCTAAAAAATTTTGTGAACTTCAAATTGCATTTTAATGAAACAATGTTTTTAATCTTGACAGATGTGTTGGTTTTGGCTAGGGTAGAGTTAACTTTCTTCACAGTGGCTGGTATGGGGCTGTGTTTTGGATTTGTGCTGAGCACAGGGTTGATAATGTAGAAATGTTTTTGTTATTGCTGAGCAGGGCTTACACAGAGCCAAGGCCTTCTCTGCTTTTCGTACTCCACTCTGGCAGGGAAGTTGGAGGTGCATGGGAGGCTGGGAGGAGACACAGCCAGGACAGGTGACCCGAACTGACCAAAGGGATATTCCAGACCATGTGACATCATGCTCTGCTGCAGCGCTCTCTGTCCAGCTAGCGAGGCGACCACAAGCGTCGGGCACCCACCCACACAGGAGGGGATGACGGAGGCGGCTCGCAGGCACGGGAGGACTGGCGAAGTTCCGGCATGGGTTCACCCCAATCCACTGGTGTTAAGGGCACATGGAGGAGGCGGAAAGAAAGCAGAGGGACTTCATCATGGAAAAACAGGAGACAGTTTATTGAGTGAGAGCCCAACAGGAATCAAAGGAGGGGCACAAAGAAGCAAAAAATGAATGTGACGTGGGGTTTTATAGCCCTACAAAATGGGAGGGGAAAGCACATAACAACCAAAGGGATAACTGCAACGGGGCGTTACAGAGGCGGGGAATAGGGTACAGAACCAGTGGTAACAGGGGAAGGCAGGGAGGATTAACATGGGCCAATGAGGGACCGAGCAACAGAGAACTTTCTGGAGGGGAACCAAATATAGGGGAGAAGGGGAGGACATGGCAGTGGCCAATTATGGGGATATGATCTGCATACCGTGCACAGCCCTCTGGGTACTCACCCTAACCTTAGGGCTCTTGTGCGTTGTGGGTATCAAACCAATGCACATGTTTATTCACTTGGTATTGCTGGCCATGGCACTGGCCATGGTACACTGCAACAGTGCTCAGTATATGAAGTGTGGGGGGGGAAGAGGTAGGAAAGGGGGGACATTTGTGGTGATGGTGTTTGGGTTTGTTTTTCCAAATCACCATTACACATGATGGGTCCTGCTGTACTGGAGGGCTAAGCAGCTGCCTGCACATGGGAAGCAGTGAATGGCTTCCTCACTTTGCTTTGCTTGTGTGTGTGGCTTTTTTTTCCCTGTTACACTGTCTTTATCTCAACCCATGAATTTTCCAGCTTTCACCCTTCCAATTCTCTCCCTGATCCTGCTGGCTGGGGGAGTGAGCGAGCAGCTGCCTGGGGGTTGGTTGCTGGCTGAGGTGAAACCACAACACATAACTTAAAAAAACCCTTCCCTTCCCCCTCTCACCCCACTAAAGTGCCAGGTTAGACAACTAAAGGGAATCTAAGTCAAGAATTAAATGGTCCTTTTTTTTTTTTATCCTGTGCCCCAAGAGCTTCTTGAAGATTTGTTTCTTCTTCCCACTCTGCTATTGAAAGTTTTATCTTAAAACCAGATGACACCTTGATCATGTGCAGATCTTTATTGCATAAAGCTTAATTAATGCAATGATTCACATAAGTATGTCAACAAAACCACAAAAAATAAAAGGCAGATCTATTACCAGCTTTCAAATTGCTAACTGTGAATATTGTCAAACATTGTGTTAGCAAAACATTATGCTGATTGAATATCTAAATTTGGCTCTTACTAAAATAAGTCTCTGATAAGTGGTCTCAGCTTGTCCAGCAGAAAAACCTTTTTAGATTTTCTCACTAATCTTAGTGAGATTAACAGAGGTAGGAAGTAATGAAGGAATATTCTAAATATCATACCTTTAAAAAGGGATATATTGCAACATGCAATTGGAATTGAGCACATGTCAACCTTCTGAAGCTCCTCAAACCTTCTTTAAAAGAAGAGTGATTCACAAAGTGTAGTAAAATGGAGAATAAAGAAATGTTGATAAAAATCTCAAAGCTGGATGAAATGTTGATACATTACCTGAACTGTCTTGTTCTCTGTAGCATTATTCCTAATATCTAGATGTCCCTTATAGCAGTTTGTATTGCCTCCTCTTAAAAAACCCCTCTGATGATGGTTGCACAGACGGGCTGCTACAATGTTCTCGTAAAGTTTTAATATCTAATCTAAATCTCATATGCTGCAAGTTATTCCTTCCTGTTCTAACCCCTTTGAGTACTAAAAGCATTCTCTTTGCAGAAGATTTTGCATATATTGAAGTATCTTCTTTGCCAAGGCTGAAAGACTAATATTCCCACCTTGTTTCCTAAACTCCATCTAGGTTTTTGACTCACTGCTCTCTGCTAGACTTTATCCATGTGATTTTCCTCTTTCCAAAGTCTGGACCTGGATTTTGAAGTGGGGCAGCTGTGGCCTTACAATCCTGAGTAGTGAAAGGATTACTCCTGTATTCCTTACATGCCACAATGGCACTTGCTTTTATCTGAAATAGAATGACATTCCCGATTTATCATTTTTTAATCTACTGTAATCCCCAGTGTACTAGTACACGGCCAGTTACTCTTCATCCTTCTTTGGCTTCTTGATCCATCCTGTTATTGACCTATCCGAGATCGCAGATTAGCTCTATAAAATGTAACACAATGTGTTAAATTCTTGGGTGGTTTGGAGTTTTTTTTCCAATCTATTTGAATCATTTTCATGGTAAAATAAGTGAAGAACTGTAGCAGACTGTATTTGAATGTCAGGAGTCATTTTATTTAATCTTTCCCAGATCAATTACAGTAAAGTGGATCCTGAATTAGTATAGGGAAAGAAGTAGTAGAGAAATGGGTTTGAATCTCTTCCAGTACTGTGTTTTTGTAATCATAGAGTGATTTTTTTCAATAGTTTCCTTTGAAGTTAACAAAGTCAGCAGGAGACTGAAGACAATCCTCAGTAGTGAGATGTGTGAAATGTCGTATTTTGTTTGTTTTAAACTGTGTTGATAAATTCTAATTCCATTTAGAAAACTAGGTTATCTCGTTCAATAAAATGTACATATTAATTCTAAATTCAATGCAGAATATAATGGTATCTTCTGATTAATATATTGGGGAAAACGGGGAAATGCTAACAGGGAACTGCAGATTTTGTCTTATGTTAGTATGAAAATATGCTAGTATTCCTTTTTATGAAAGCCAGAATGACATGATTTATTTGTTCATCAGGAGCAGTATTTCCAGGAAGCATATCTCTTGCTGTACCTGTGACTGATGCAAGTGCATTATAAATTCCTTTATCAGTGGAGAGGAACAAATGGTCTGTACTAAAAGCCAGATACTGTTCTGCATAGCGGTTTGGTTTGGGGGGTTTTGGTGGCTTTTTTGTGGGGGGAGGAGGAGATAGAAAAAATATTACTGTAGCCTTTAATGTTAAATTCTGTGTTCTTACTATGAACAATCTAATGGGGACAGATGTAAGTACCAGCAACTAAGCTTAACTAAGAACACGAGGTCAATTTTTTAGATGGGTTTTTGCTAATGTTTAATATGTTACAAATTTTGTAATGTTTCATAATACCTGAAGTGTTTGTGTGCCCGTGAGCTTGGATGGCCTTTTCTTCAAATATATTACTTTGCCTAAAAAGCAATAGTAACTTTCGCTAAATCTTTGCCTTGTTTAACAATTTTTAAGGTCCTTCAGAAGGGCAGTTAAGTAGCTCTTGCAGATAGAGAAACAGAGCTATAGAACATGGCAAATGTGAGGCCTGAGTCAAGGCAGCAATTCAGTCCTGATCCCAGGCTTTCCCAAGAAAGCCTGTGCCTTTTCATGCATGAGCTGCAGCTGTTGTGCCTTATTGAGCTCAGTCCTCTGTCCCACTTAAAAGCAATACATATGAATTTCCTGGCTGCTCTTCTTTATTGTGGTAGAATCATTTTTTATTCACACTGTTCTCTGGTCCTATGTCTCAGGTAGAAACCTGCACCACACATTCAGGTAACTGCCAGGATTTCCTGTGTCCAGGAGGAAGCATTTCAGTCAAGATTTGTTTGTCTTCTGATGACTCATCTTCTATTAGTAGCTGATTTCTACCCTACTTAGAGTGTGTTTATGTTCAGATTAGAGATGTTACGTGCAGTGCTTGGTAGATCAGAAGACAACCCTGGTCCTCTTATTGTGAAGAAAGAAACATTATTACAGAAGAAAGCTGCTCAGACTGAAATCCTCAAGTAACTCCATTAATTATTGGCATGTGGAACTCCCAAGAGAAAACAATGAATGGTGTATCTCTAGAAACAAAGTTCCTTTATAACAGAGCTATGGGGGCTTGAAGTTAAACACAGTTTGTTTTCTTTCATCCTCTGAGAGTACTGGACGCTGGAAAGTAAGATGAAAGGGGTTCTGTATATGCATGTCTATGAGATGGGCTTACTGAGCATATGCACCTGTATTAAATGCATTTGCAGAACCCCTTCATATAAAAAATCCTTCTTATCTGTGAAATCAGGATTTGCTGAAAGTCTTAAAAGTAGTCTCTCTATAACCCTTGGTGCCAATTTTCCTCTTTCAGCAAGTCATGGGTCTGAATTACTTTTTATTTAGTGGATATTAGTTTCTAGCTTTACTAAATACTTCTGGTCTTCACCATTCTGAATTTTTTTCATCCAAGCAGGGGAATGAAACAATGACCCATTTGTTGGACACATAAACGGTCATGCAGGTTTTGAATTTGTGTGTGGTTTTTTTATGTCTCTTCAAAAAGGTCTCTGCAAAAGAGGCCCTTGTAAGAAAGGAGAACTTTAGAGAACTTTTCTGTTAACATTTAAGTGATTATTTTCTACTTTATGTAAGCTAATAAACCTAAGTTGGCAGTGCATTTCTTGCAATCATATCCAGGACATCTGCTCTGTGCATTACATCTATCCATAGACATCAAGTTGCTACCATTTAGACCTATTGTTTTCAGTAGAATCAATGAATGTGCACCAGCTAAATTCAGCAACCTAAAATAGCTGAGAGACTTCCAGGAGGAACCTGCTGTGTTTCAGTTTGTGCCTGTTGCCTCTTGAACACCACTTGAAGAGTCTGGGTTCTTTACATCCTTTCATCAGATATTTATAAACACTGGTAAGATCCCCTTCTCTTCTCCGGACTAAATAGCTTCAGTTCTCTCAGCCTCTCCTCGTGTGAGAGAAGCTCTGGTCCTGCCTTCATGGCCATTCACAGTGTTGTTGCCCACGAGAGTCTCCAGACCTCATGCTGCAAAGCTGCTTTTCAGCTGGGTGACCCCCAGACTGTACTGGTTAGTGTGCTTATTCTCCCCAAGTGCAAGATTTGACTCTTCTTTTGTAACACTTCACTTTTTAAGATTTGCTTATTATTACCAAAATTTGTTTTAATTCTGGCATTTTTGTAAATATCTCTAAGTATACTGGCATGATTCCTTTAAAATATAAAGATGTATCTCTGTTCATTGTTAAAAGAACCCATGGCATCACAATACTGATTCTTTTCCATCTCTGCTGGATATATATCAAATCTTCAATGTTCTATCTCTTCAAAACCAGAAAATTGTAACTGCATGAGTAGAAATTTAACAAAGAAATTATTAAAGGAAGGATTTTAAAAATTGACATGCTTAAAGAAAAGAGAATTAAAATGGCAATGCATGTCAATTCTAGATTCCAGGCTTCCTAAGTGGAAAAAAGTGTTTTTGCAGGTGTTTTTTTAGAACTTTGGAATGTGGGCTATCAAATCTGCTGTGTAACTTTCTATTCCAATGCTGAATCTATCTGGAAAGTACTACTAGCAAGCTTTTGGACATGCATATTAAAAAACTATGCAAAAGGCAAATTAATGCCTACAAAACAGAATCTGCAATTAGGAATCTTTTTCTCTATAGAGAGGAATTTGTACATGTAAAGATGCATTTGGTGCTTTAACTTGGTTTATTGGAAATAGGTTGACTGAACATAGCACTTCTATTTGAGAGTAAAAAAAGAAAGGATATAGAAGATGGATAATAATGTTGAGGGGTATGGATTAAAGAGCATCCGTTGTATAGATCTAGTGAAGCACACAAATTCAAGAGGCAATAGCTCTTTCTGTATCTTTAGTGGAACGAAACCTTGAAATCCTGTGCCAGAACAGAAACATTCATGTATAGATCTCTGGCCCTGAACATTTAAAACCAAAAAAAAATTACTTTTTGCATTTAGCCGTAGAGGCAACTTTAGAAAGAGTTTTCTGAGGATTGAGTGACATTCTCTGGTAAACTATTCAGAGGAAGACATTTTTCAAGAATAACTAAATGCATTCATTTCTTAGGAATAACAATTAAGTAATTCCTCTGTCCCACGGCAGTAGGCACTAGAGAACACCCTGTGGCTCCAGAATTATTCTGCTGATGCTGTGCTTCACATGAAAATGCAGGGAATGTTTCTTCCTCAGTCCTCAGACAAATGCCACACAAAACAGGACTGTAAGGATGTCTTACCAATAACTTGCTGTCATACCATGGTTGTGCAGTGCTGTTTTCACTTCAGGAAAGTAGAACACCTTCCAGTTATGACAAGCTCAGCTTTGGCATAGGCAGTCATAGCTAAATTTAATGGCAAAAGTAGGGCTATAATGATTTATTTAACTCACAGATCAGACTCTGCTGTCCTGAACCTCACGTTTTTCCTATTGCTAGCCTTACTCCTTCTGATTTCATGTTGATGTTGATGATTCTGTGTTTTATACATTTAAGTCATTGATGAATGAAAAATGAAGTCCTTTTTCCTTTAACTTCTGCTGTCATTATCCAGAATTCACCATTGCTCTTAAGTGGTTACTCAGTTACTGACGTAACACTTAATAGAAAGAAAGAACTAATACTGGTTTTTTCATTTACTGGACTACTGTTTTCAAATAGTTTGTACTACTTGTGAAGGAATTGAATTAGGAGCCAACAATCAAAGTATTAATAATTTTCTTGTACCAACATCTAGCTCCTCAAGCTAAGAACTTTTATTCAGTTTTAGAAATCAGCATATTGAGCTGAAATCAAATTTTGCGGCTCTCAAGTTACTTAGAAATTCTTTTAAAAGAGTCTGAAAATTCAGACATTATTCTTGTGCCCTTTCAGTTTCATCTGTAAATACTGAATGATGCTAAGTAATTTTACTGTGATAAGTCTTTACTTTTATTATTACTAAATTGTGTTTAAGATTAAAAAAGCTTTTAATAACTTCCAAGCCTTCTGAGAGCCTTCCTGCTAGAGAATTTATGGCAGGCTGTTCAAAACAAGGAGAAAAGAATCTTGGGGTCATTTAAAAGACTTCATGTGCTAACCTTATGTCTGTTTAAAGTATCAGAAATGTTTTCTCAGGCTGATTTGTTTTTCAAAGTACAGTTGCTCAGAACTAGGATCTCAAATAGCACATGTCCATCAAGGTGACTCCTTTTTCCTGCTTTTATAATTGGACCTAAGCTGCAGTCTGTTCTGAATCAGCTATGATCTACCTCACCAAATCAGCAGCTTACTTTCTCTTGGGGCAATTAATTTGGCAAGCAGTTATAAAATATTCTCCTAATCATAAAGCATTTTTAACTAAAAAAAATGGCTAGAAACTGTGTTCTGAAATGATAAAACACATATTTTTTACTAGACATCTTTCCCTCTTCTGTTCTAGGAGAGTCTACCCAGCTCCAGGAAATTCTTCCTGCAGGCTTCTCTCTCTGATTTCTCATCCCACCAAATAGTGCTTCAATGGTAACAACTTTCTTTCATGAAGAAGTACCATTTCTGGGGAAATAAATTAATTTTTAAAATACTCACAACTCTTTATATAGTTGTCAGCTTTTATCCAGCTAAAAATGGCTCTAAAATTCCTCCATTCTCTCCAGCTCCCAAATGTGAAGGTGTTGTTTGAGCCTGCAGGCTGAAATCTGCCAATATTTATCTGTTCACAATGTTTTTTTACAAGACTATTGGTCTGAAACTATTGTTGAATCCTGGTTTCCTTTACACAACCCTAGCTTAAGCCAGGTCAACAAATTAATAGTGGAAAAATTTCAGTAGCTTGAGAAGGCCAGAACATGTAGCATTCACACAGATTCATAGCCAGCCACATGTCAGACTGGCTGCCTGTGTGCACGATGCGGTGAACATGGCAGGGGTGCACTGCCATCCTGAACATGCCACCTCTCAGGTTCCAGAATGTTTTGTGGATGTATGACAGTGTTTCTCTCTTTCCCAAAGTCTTGCAATATTTTCCCCTCTTTCAAGAATTTTCTTGCACAACGTTTTGTTGTTCATTTCTAATCAAAACACATAGAAAACTAACATATGGGGGCAGGGAGGAATCCTAAGCGTCTGTGTCTGTCTTATCCAAGCCTTATCTAAGCTTTAGTTAATAGACACCTGCTGTGTTTGATACGTCAGGAATACAGTCACATCAAAAGGAAAGTACGTGAAACTTGGAGGATGTATTGCATGGACAAAAAGGCACAACAGAAGATTAAGCTTAAAAATACTAATCTACCTGGGAAGTCTGAGTCATACATTTTTTGAAAGAGTGTGCAAACAGTAATGCTAGAATGAGTGTAAGGCAGAACAAATATGACCATACAATACAGTGAGAAAGGAACTATTTGTTGTGTAAAGTGTGCCAAACCGAAGAATTCACTAGTCTCTGACTCAGTACTAATGGTGAGAGCCTTTAATTCATATTGAGCAGCCCAAAATTCTGGCAAGCCAAATACTGATGCATAAAGAACTGAGTATAAAGAAGAAGAAAAAAATTAAATTGGTATAACATGATTTTAAAAACAATGCATGTGGTAAACCAACTGTCTTTTATTCCAAGTGTATTTGGTTTGCATGGCAAGGTTTTGGTAGCAGGGGGGCTACAGGCTTCTTCTTTGAGAAGCTGCCAGAAGCTTCCTCCGTGTCCAACAGAGCCAGTTCCAGCCAGCTCCAGGATGGACCCGCTTCTGGTCAAGGCTGAACCCAACAGCAACAGTGGTTGTGCTTCTGGGATAACAGAGTTAAGAAGGGAAAAAAACTGTGCAACTGCAGCTGGAGAGAGGAAAGGGACCATGTGAGAGAAACAGCCCTGCAGACACTGAGGTCAGTGCAGAAGGAGGGGCAAGAGCTGTTCCAGGTGCCCAAGCAGAGATTCCCCTGCAGCCCCTGGAGCAGCTCGTGGTGAGGCAGCTGTGCCCCTGCAGCCCATGGAGGTCCATGGTAGAGCAGAGACCCACCTGCAGCCCTTGGAGGACCCCACATTGGAGCTGGTGGATGCCTGAAGGAGGTTGTGATCCCATGGGAAGCCCCTGCTGAAGCAGTCTTCTGGCATGACCCATGCTGGAGCAACCTATTCCTGAAGAATTGCACCCCATGGGAAGGACTCATGTTGGAGAAGTTCATGGAGGACTGTCTCCTATGGTAAGGACCCTACACTGGAGCAGGGGAAGAGTGGGAGGAGTCCTCCTTCTGAGGAGGAAGGAGCAGCAGATACAATGTACGATAAACTGACTGCAGTCCCCCAGTCCCCATCCCCCTGCGCTACTGCAGGGAGGAGGTGGAGAATATATGAGTAAAATTGAGCCCAAGAAGGGTTTTTTCCATTATCTTACTGTCATTTGATTGGTAATAAATTAAAATAATTTTTCCCCAAGTTGAGTCTGTTTTGCCCATGAGAGCAACTGATGAGTGATCTCTCCCTGTCCTTATCTTGACCCATGAGCCTTTCTTTTTGTCTCCCCTGCCCATCTGAGTGCAGTGATAGAGTGACTGTAGCCAGCACCTGGCACCCAGCCAGGGTCAACTCACCACACTGAGTTTGTTAATCTGCATTATACATTAACATGTGCCAAAATTTAAAAGAATATTTGCACCAGAAAGTGTGTAAAATTTCAGGCTAAAGTTGCATCAATGTGCTATTCATTATACTAAGGCCTGCCTGGATCCAGAAATGATCTGATCCACATGCATGCCTGTGTTGGAAAAGGGGAGTAAAATCATGGGTGATGTAATATATACAGCAGAAAAGTATCATTTATCATTAAGAAATAAGGGGACAAGAGATTTTTGCAAGGAATTAGGATGAATGGGGCGAGAAATATAAGCCAGAAATTACCAAAGAAAAGTATGGGGCAAATCAGTGCATCTCCATGCAGGTTTTGCTGCTGACCCTTCACCACTAGTGGCAGTCTACTAATGCAGTATGTGTGCAGGGTTTTTCTCCTTCAAAGATACAGGATAGAAATAGAAATACAGGATAGGAATATAGCAGTTGTACAGCACTTACAGAAATACACCTGGATTAAGTCTAGAAAGAGCATTTATTTTGTAGCTGAAGATGTGAATTTGATCAGTCTAAATATGAACTAAAATTGTGACACTTCTATGAGGTTTAAGCTCCCACTAATAAATTATCATTTCACACTGTCTGCTCTCTGCAGTTTCATCAAAAGACAAAATTATTTCAGTTTCTCAGGAACCAAGTAGAATACGTTACATGTATTTACCTTGAAATAGCTGTTAAGAACCCAACAATGGCTATTGCCCAGCACGCTGCTGTCTGTTCCCAGTCTTTTTGTAAGCACTTATACCTCGAGAGTTCAGAAAAATAATTTTCTATCACCTTATTAGAAATCACAATTTTCCCCTTCTAATTAGTACACTACGTACATTTCTACCATCTAAAATAGTAGCAAATGCTTTAAAGAATGAAGAGTTTTATTGCCACCTGGTGGGAGTCTTCTGTGTAACACATACTAATTACAGACAAGATTGGGAAGATGTTGAAATACCTCAAGCTGACCAACACCATCCTGCAAGAATACAGTCTAGCTACATCTGGCATCATGAGAATAATTAGTTGATTGCATTTGCTAAGAAAAAAACAGCATTATTAAAGAGCTGCAACCTGTCCCTACACTCCTTTTAATGTCAGGTAAAGGCACTGTTAAAGTTAGTAAGTTCCAGTTCTTTAGATGTTAATCAACACAGTTGGAGTATTGACATGTATAAAAAAAGTCTGAACAAGCTTTTAAATATGAAATACAGTAAAATTATATAATTTTCATATTATATATTAAATACAGCAGAAAAATTGTATTTAAAAGTTTTTGGGAAGATAGCCTAATTGACAAAGAGCATTTATGTACAAATATGTATTTTAAATTGACTGAACCCTTTCTCTTTATTATTTTATGTAACTGACAATGAATAATGTGAACTTTGCAGATAATAATTCTGAAATTCTTCATTTAAAAATTCCTTGACACAACAGAAGGATGGGATGCCATCCAGAGAGACCTGGGAAACCCTCTCTCTCTGGGAAAGAGAAGTGGGTCCAGGAAAATACCATAAATTGAACAATCCAAGTGCAAGGTGTTGCACTGGGGTCAGGCCAATCCCACATATGAGTCAAGACTGGGAAAAGAATTCATTGAAGGAAACCCGTCAGAGAAGGACTTGGGGATTCGGGTGGACCAAAACTGGGACGTGCCACAGCAGTGTCCATTTGTGGCCCAGAAGGCCAAGCCTGTCCTGGGGTGCATCAAAAGAGGCACAGCCAGCAGGCTGAGGGAGGTGATTATCCCCTCTCTACTCTGCCCTTGAGAGACTCCACCTGGAGCGCTGTGTCCAGCTCTGCAGCCCCCAGCACAAGAAAGATGTGGACCTGTTAGAGCAGGTCCAGAGCGGGCCACAAAGAAGGCTGGAGTACCTCTTCAGTGCAGGCAGGCTGAGAGTTGGGGTTGTTCTGCCTCAAGAAGGCTCTGCTTAGACCTTGCAGCACCTTCCAATACCCAAAGGAGCTTATGAAAAACATGGAGAGAAAATTTTTATACAGGCCAATAGTGATAGGACAAGGGGAACAGTTTTAAACTGAAAGAGGGCAGGTTCAGATTAGATATTAGGGAGAAATTTTTTACTCAGAGGTTGGTGAGGCACCGGAAGAGGTTGCCCAGAGAAGTTGTGGATGCCCCATCCCTGGAAGTGTTTAAGGCCAGGCTGGCTGGGGCTCTGGGCAACTTGGTCTACTGGGTGGCATCCCTGCCCATTGCAGGGGGTTAGAACTTGATGATCTTTGATGTCCCTTCTGAGACATTAAAGGCATTCTAGGGCTTTATGAGTGTGCAAAGAGAATTCACCTTACCTGGACATGGAATGTTAGGAAACGGTTACCATGGCAAGTCCTGCTTTCTGACTAAACCCCCAAAGCCACAATATGACAGAATTTGATCTGACATGACTAATAGCATATATTTCCTGTCAGAAATTAAATTTTCAATGTGACAGTTTTGCACATTTTTGAAACCTTAATTAAATTCTGCATAATCTCTAGTACAGAATTCTTTTACATTAAACATGCCTAAAACTGAGACATAGCAAGGCAGTTTTTCAGACAGCAATGCACATGTAATGTTTGGTGGCTGGAGAACGACATGTCCATGTTTGCTGCTGTGTAGCAGGTGGAATCCTAGGAGGGACAAAAAGTAGTTTGTAGAAAAAAAATTCCAGGGTCTTTCACTAAGTATTGACAGTTTATATTTCAAGCCATGTGAACTTGTCTGAAAAAGGAATGGTCATCTCTATTTGTCCAAAGTAAGCCCAAGATTACTTCCTTTTGAAATGTGTGAATATGCTTATAGCTTTAAATCTTAATAGTCAAGGATTAAATTAGCTAATTCTGGAGCTAAATTCTCTTTAACCACCAAATTGCAATTTAACACTGCTAACCATCACTAATATTTCCTGCTAACTTATTGTCTAAAATGATATCCTCCACTTTTTTCTCCTGCAGTTTTGGAGAAACCAAACAGAAAAATCTTTGCTTTAAAGCTTTATTTTTTCCCTAATTCATGCAAATTGTTCTGCAGAAGAGAGGAGGGAAATGGTCACTTCAATGTACTTGGGTGAAGAAAAGATATGTAATATAATGATGTCAATTCATAACTATAGAATTTAATTCATAATTAGGGTCAGGGTTTGAAGAATCTGTACATTTTACCAAAGTTCTTACAGAAATCGTTGCATCACTGCCTCCTGATTTGCATCTCTCATACAAAGTCCAGTGCAAAGCTTCAGAAAGTAAAAGCAATCTCTTGCACTTGGGAATGCTGAAAATTACCTGAACTTGTTACCAAATGTATCAAACCATTCATGGAGTTTTTGATAAACAAACATCTGATCAAAATGGTACAGAAATAAAAAATCTTTGAATTCTTTATTTGGTATGGCTGAGGGAATGTTTTTGGTTTCATGGTTTCCTGTTCCTGTTTTGCATGCTTAAAATGTGTCATACAGTCAAACAGATGACACACACACGTGTCCCCTCAACCTGGTGACAGCTGGACACATATGAAGTTCTTTGTACCCTGCCTTGGATCCACCGCATTCTCTCATCCATTCACACTAGAGGTCACTGTGAGCAAAAGATTAAGCTCAGCTTGCAAAGGCAAGAGCACTGATGGATTGATTTACAAGCCGAAATTTGCGGCACACTTTCCAATTTGAAAGGTTGACGCAAACCCATCTATGTTAAATATGTTATTTGAGGGAGACCATGGTACTTAATGTAACCTCATTTACTGAACAAACTATTTACAAACTGTTAAATAAGAAGTTATTCCTATCAAGAAATCCTTAGTGCTTGAATACGTCCAGTTCAATTTTAGACCAAATTTAATCTCTGGGAACACCAAACTGGTTCATGATAACAGTTCCAGACTTTGTTGATATTTGTTGCTGTTTTTTATGTATAAAATTTGAGATACTATTCTTTCCCCCTAGGAAAACTGCCATGCCTTCCCTAGACTGTAGCAGAACAATACAACTTTGATTCAGGTGCTGCTTCCACAGTTAAGCGAGCTGAGTCCCGTTTGTATTGTGGATTAGGAATGAAATCAGTATCTGTCTCAGAGTGAAGTTGTGAATAGAACAAATCTAGAACATTCAAGGAACTGAATGAGAGGAATGCACTCCCCTTTACCTGTTCCAGGGAATGCATCCAACCCAGGGCTTACCTCCCAAGAGCTGCTGTGTCAGACCTTCACAGTCTTACTTATCACCTGCGTATCATTGTACCTGTCCCCAGTTTCTCCTCTTTCACAGCACATGTCCACAATTAGAAAAGATGGCTGAGCAGTAAGTGCAAAACTGTACATCTGATGCCATGGAAGTCACCTCTAGCTTCCTTTACTGTAGGTATTCATACGAAAAGGAAAATGTTAACCCTATCCTCATGGCTGAGAGAGCTAATGGGAGAATGAGAGTGATGCTTTTCTATATAAAGCAGTGATGATGAGCAATACTTTGTGCTGCTACCTGGAGTACTTGGCACAAGGACAGTGGAATAAAGAGAGATTAAAAGAGCAGTGGACAGGGAATGATGCTCACATTACCCTACATAGTGCATGAAAACAGTACTTATGTGGAAGCTACTCCAACACTGAAGTGACCAGAGGCATATTTAATATGCAGATCTATGAAAAATAGTCTTCATCACCATCTTCACAAAACTCCTCAATTCCTATTTTTACCTGCTTTTTGTGGCCACTTTCTTGTGTTTTTCCTTCCGTTTCCTCCCACCCTCACCTTTTATTAATTCTTTCCACTGTATGTCCATCCAAATGGCACTAACATCTTAGTTGTTCACATCATAGTGTTGATTCTCTGGATTCTGTGTCCCTTGTCTCAGTATGCTTAATGTATTATGCTCTTTCTGACAGAAAATACTTCCCACTTTAGATTACACAGTTTTAAAAAAATAAAATTAAAAAGAAATTTGTTCTCATGGTCCTTAATCTAATGAAACAATAGTACCAGATGGTCATGAGGGATGCTGCAGCTTTTATTGCACTAATATTATGGTGATGTGATGCTTCCATCAATTAAATTATACTGTTAAAATGGGTGTAACAGAGTAAACAACAAAACCTATTATTTTGAAATGACACCTCTTGTCTTAATTGGTAAGGTGTGGCAAGAAAAAAAGAGATGATTTTTGAGACAGGTTTTAGGACAGGTTACTTAGCATCACTCAGACATTTTCATTTCCATAATGTACTTTCCCTCATAATTACTGAAGATGCACACGGCATTTTTCTATGAATTTTTCAGCTCTTCTTACTCCTACAAGAGCACTGCTGACAAGGTTTTTGCTAAGGTTAACGTATTCCAAAACCATCCAGAGTAACTATGCCAAATCTGTTTCTGAGTGTACCATGGACTACAGAAATGGGCTCTTATTCAGATGTGTTGTGAAAAACAAACAGAGCTGAAGGCTATTCATTGGAATGAATCACACTTCATGCAGGTCTGTTTTCTTGGATGATAACTGCTTTCTCTCTTCCTTTTAGGAAGCATGATTAAATAGTTTTTCCTCTGGACTGACGAGAAACTACTTGTATGCCAGCAATGCTGTAAGTGTGATTTCATTTCAGTAATATAGGTAAATCAGTTCGAGTTGATGGATTTAATAATAAAATGTTGTATTTAAATGTTGCTTAGCATAATCTTTTGCTGTTGCAAATTAATTTTCTACAAGACAGACTTTTCTTAAACATTTCAATACTAAACACATGCCTAGATACAGAAATACAAATTTCACAACAGAATGTGAAAATGTCAGTTTATATTACATACAGTTTAACAGAGACAACATATGAGTTGCTCAGGTTATTAGATATCCCAAGTATATTTTTAGAACTCATTGATGATTATGTGAAAAAACTGTTAATTTCAGCCTATATCTTAGTACTGCACCTCAGATGTTCAGACAGTTATTTCTACTGCATTTCATCATCTTGAATAAAAAATGTTTACAGAAATCAGCTAAAGTCAAACATCACTCTGTAAACCCTCAAAATACTTGTAAAAGGATTATTTATTCTCTAATACAGAAAGAATGGCTTTTTTATTTTATTCTTGTTGCAACAAGGGGTTTTTTTTAATCTGGGCTGACAGCAACCTCATGCAGTTAAACAAGTGTCTAGTTCTGGACTCCCTAGTACAAGGAACATGGAGGCACTGGAGTCAGTCCAACAAAGACCACTAAGATGATGGATGGGCTGCAGCTCCTATGAGGAAAAACCAAAAGAGCTGGGCCTATTGTCAGACTGAAATGTTGTAGTTAACAGCTTGAACATTGTTATGAAGGAGTTTTGCCCATTATGGGAAAACTGTATGAAGAAGATGCAATCACCGAAGCCCACTCCACCGTGAATATGCCTCCTGAGTGCAGCCTTGGACTGTGAGTTAAGCCACCTAAGGGAACTTGAGATACGGTGACACTATTGCTCAATCATCTCAGGTCTAGGGAAAAGCAAACAAGGCTGAGGGAGAAGAATGCATCCACAAGATAGCCAAACCCAGCAGCTGTCCTGAAAATCATCCCTGGCTGGGTTCAGGCTGGGGAGGCCATAGCCCACAGGTTTATCTGCTGAGCCCAGTTTTCACAGACTTCCCCCCAACCAAAGGGGCAGGAGGAGAGTTTTGGGTGTGTGGTGTAACCTCTGGTCAGAGGCAGTGAACGCCCATCCTACCTCACACAAACCGGCTCAGATGTAAAACCCCCCACCCCAGGAAGGCCACATCCATGGGACATTTCATGTGAGGGGCAGCTGAGAGGGTGTCATAATCCATCAAGGACCCCCAAAGTGCTCCCCAGACTGAGTCCTGAGGCCTTGCACCAGAGCACTGCATGGGATGCAAAGGGACTGCTGCAAGACACTGTGTCAAACTTGCCCCCCTCCCAGGGGAGGTACCTGGGCATTCCCACTTGGAACTAATGTGTGTTAATCCACTGAACCCTGTGTTTTCAGGGGACCCTCACCACCAAGAAGACCAGATGGAGAGGATCAACGGGACACCACTGGGATCCACAGAGTGGTGATATTTTCTGCTTAATCTGTCTCTGTCATTATCTTTCTCTCCCCACACCTCTTTTTCTATTTCTTCCTTTCTCTTTTTTCTCTCTTTTACTGTTAAATAAAATCCCTACTATTGACTTTGGCATATGGTCACATTTGCACCTTGATCCGGGCAGAGGCATCTCATTCTAAAAATTTTAAGAACCTGATTGTAACACCTGTTTAGCCCAGAGAAGAGAAAGCTCAGGGGGAGGTATCAATGTACATAAAGACCTGAAGGGACAATGCGAAGAGGACGGAGCCAGGATCTTTCTAGCGGTGCCCAGTTACAAGACCAGAGGCAGTAGCCACAAACTGGAACTCAGGAGGTTCCCTCTGAACAGGAGAAAGCTCTTTTTTTACTGGGAGGGTGACCGAGAACAGGCACAGGTTGCCCAAGAAGGTGATGGAGTCTCCATCCTCAGAGATACTCTTAAAGCCATCTGGACACGGTCCTGGGCAACCAGCCCTAGGTGGCCCTGCATGAGCAGGAGGGAAGAGCAGATGACCTCAGGATGTCCCTTCCAACCTCAACCATTCTACTGATGCCATGAGTCATAACTGAAATTTAAATAGGTGCTGTGCCATGTTATTACAGTACTTCCATGTTTCTTTGTAGCTGTAACAATTAGCAACTGTGATAATGCCAGATGGGAACTCATCATTTGTGATAAAGTAAAGCCAAAGTGAAATCAGTGGAATTGATAATGGAAGTTATCATCATGTCTGAGTTTGGTTTACTCTCAGTAATGTTATCTGTATTTATGTAACACATGTGAGTATATACGGTGCGCATGACAATTTATTTACTGCAAAGGTTTAGTTCGCCTTAACTAAGGACCTGATCAAATTCAGCAATGGCACTAACATGCATCTTCAGTGTAGGATCAGACGTAAGTAACCACACAGTATTTTGTATCAAGCCGTGCTGTTATGTAGTAACACTAGTAACCGTGAGTTAGTAGCCAGTGTGGCAATTTTACCCTTGAACTGAGCTCCTCTGGAATGGCTTCTGCCATGTGTGACTGTGCCTGTGCTGGAAAGCAGCAGGGGAGGCTTTATTTTACACTTCCTTTTTAGTTACTTTTCCAGCTACCACCCTCATTTCCACCTGTTCCCTAAGCATGTTACATCCGTTAAGCACACCCACTAAATATCAAATCAATTGTATAAAGTAGTATCTTGAAGGAAATGTGAATAGCAGGGGGAGCAGATTGCAGAATTTTGTCATATCAGAGTGAAGTCATACTGTCAGTCTAAAGAAACAACAGGTAACACATGGCTGGCATTGCATGTTCCTGAGGAAACCACATTACACTCCGACCGCAAGTGATCTTAAATGTGTTTTTTTTTCAAATTTATTTTGAATTAAACAGAAGCTTAACCATGTTTGTTTACACTTGTTCTCTGTTAAAAAAAAAAAAAAAGAATTTTGTTATGCCTTCCAAGGCAAGGAAATAATGACACCAGGGACCACATTTTTGTGTGGGGATTAAAAAACCTCAGCAGGCAGTGACCAAGATCTAAGTGACATTTAAAAAACTGAAAGCTCCCCATGATCTCCTGCAAACTTGGAACTTGTGAAAATCAACAAAGTAACTTATATGAATGACTGAAGTTTAAATTTAATCTCCTACTTTGAATTTGTAGGTTAGTTGTTTGATTGGAATTTTAATTAAAAGCCATTGAAAGTACCATATACGGACCCTGACCTATTTAAAGTAGCTCGAAAATAAAAATTATTTCTAAGAAGTAGTAAGTTCACCATCAAAACAACAGCAACCCTTCCACGTAAGTTTACAGCTCGCTTCCTGCCTAGAAGCCCTCCACATATGAGGCAGAAATGGTGGTAGGTGTAGTAGCAGTAACTTAGAGAGCATTAAAAAAAAATCAGTTACTCGGTTACCGCCCTTTTGCCCATTCCCTCCGCTCCTGTTGCTCTGTACTGAGAAACACGGCGCTAGAGGGACGGTCCGGTGCAGCACCGGAGTTCGCTCACACCGACCCTGCCGCCGCTACACCGCTGGAGCGGGGCCGCACCCGCACCCCGGACCCGCCGGCCTCCACCCGCCTCACCCGCCTCACCCGCCANCCCCCCTCCCCCGCCTCCCCCGCCCCCGCCATTTTGGAGCTGCCCAAGCCCGCCCCGGTCGCCTCCGTCCTGACACCCCCTCGTCCCCCACGGCTGGGCGCCCATCTGGCCCGCTGCCACCGCGCGGGCTGCGGCCGCACACGACAGCAGCCCCCCCAGTACCGCTGCCCTCCCGCCGCCCAGCCCTCCGCCGGCCGGCCCTGCGTGGCCGCCTCCGCCTCCTGCCGCCAGCCCCGCCCCGCCCGGCCCCGGCGGAGCCTCACCGAGCCCTCCCCGAGAGCGGAGGGCCGTGNAGAGCGGAGGGCCGTGAGTGGCAGCGGGTGGAGAGGCGGCAGCGGCCGATGGGCGGGCCGGGGCCGCCCCCAAGGGCTGCGGGCTCCCAGCGGAGCCCCACTTGGCGCCCGGCCGCCTCCGGAGCCGCGGGGAGAGTCGTCATCGGGGGTGCGCGCTGCTGACTTCGCCCGGCCGGGCTCGGTGAGCGTCTGGGGCGGGACCCCGCGCAGGACGGCCTGAGCTGCCGGCTCCCTCACGCCCCTCGCCGGGGCTTCCTGGCCTTCCGAAGTGGCAGGCCCGCCCGGGCACTCCCGGACCTCGCGGGGAGCGAGACCGAGCGAACTCCGGTGCTCCCGGCTGGCGGCGGTGGGTGCGGAGTCACCGCCCGCTGGCTCGTGAGCAACCCGGAGGAAAAGTTGGTGGTGCCCTTTGTAGGACAAGCGCAGAGTGACTTTCGGGACGGGAGTGTTTTTGCGAGCTGGCTGACAGCGAGGTGAGCTCCTGCTCACGGCTCTGCTGGAGAGGCGCCGGTGCTTCCCGTTCTGGAAGGAGCCGGACCAGTCCGTGCCGCGCATCCCCCGCGGGGCGCCGCGGGCGCGGCCTGCCTGCCCTCGCCGTCCCTCTTACAAAGCGCTAAGGTCAAAACTGGAGGCACAGTAACTTTTGTGATTGTATAATGGTTAAAAATACTCGTGCTGGTTTACCGGGAAGGTATTTTAATCTCTGTGTTTTCCGAGGACTCTTTGAAGGTTGAACTGTGTTGGTTTATTTATAACTTGATGTAGAAACATAATACAGAAACGCATTTACTTGTATCAGTAAAATACTTTCTGGTTTAGGGAAGCCTAATTTTGGCAGCCAAGTTGTCAAATTACAAGTAATATCTTTGGCAGTGGCGACATTGCTAGTACTCAGCACCCTGTCGTGATTTGAGCGTCCTTTGAGTGGAAAAACTTGTTAGTTAAGTGATGTCTTCGGTTTTAGCTATACTACTTTATCTTTACAAGGACATCTTCAGGTCGGTATTCTGAATTAATTCTGTATTTATACAGAATTTAAAAATATTGTTTATGGCCAGATATCTTCTACAATGCTCCTTGCAAGTTGCTTAACTTCAGGGAAGTTGCTCTTAAGCAGCAGGAGTTACTATGTGTTATGCTGTGGTAGTATATGCATACCTTGCTACTTCTGTCTTGTGAAAGCTAAACTTTCAGTAGGCATTTTTATGCAAGTTTACTTATTTAGGGAACTTTCTACTGCAGAACAGAGATCCCCTCATTCTTTTTGATGGGGCTTACAGTTAAAAGGCCTTCTCGTGTAAGTCTTTCCCCTCCCTCCCACGTATGAATAAAATTTTTTAAAAATGGAATATAAAGGTATTTAAAGTAAGCGTATTTTGAATCATGGGCATTTAAATTGGTAATGTCTAAAAACAGCATCCTTGGTGGTATCGCTCCTCCAATTTCCCATGCAGAGTTCTACATCTTCTCCTCCTTTGCCTTATCCTTGTTGTCTGTCTCTTGATTAGGTGATGACTGTTAACGAGGCCTTTGATATGAAGTTAATTTTTATATTGTTATAGACTTGTCCATAAAAAGTTAGGGGCTAGTCTTTATTTCTAGCACGTATAAGCAGAACGTTAAATTCAAAGAAGTAATTTATATGCAGCATTTACAGGATTGATTAATTAGTTTTAGCATATATTTACACTTAAAACCCCATTATTATTATGAAAAAAGCAATCGCTGTTCTGGCACAATGCTGTATATATGGTCAGACTCAGTCAACTATAGCTGCTCATGCTTGGAATTATTGAAGAATGTATAACTAAATCTTGAAGTTGCTATCAGCCTTCTTGCCCTTTTCTAGGCTTTTTCTTTGCACAATCAAACAAATACATTCAGATTTCAAATTTTTATTCAGTTTTACATTGTAACCCTGCTGTCTGATAATTAATCATTATTTTCTTCTTTGGCAGCTAAAATGAATTCAGATCCTGATCCCACCTCAGGTCCCTCTCACCCCCAGCAGCATCTTGGCAGGTCCCAGCTAAATGCTTCTCCTGTGGACCATAGCGAGAACAGTCAGAGATCTGGAACATCTTCGGCAGATTCTGCAGCTTCTTCAGTTCCTGGCCCCTCCCGTAGCAGGGAGAAAGCGGAAAAAAAGGGTAAGTATGAAAGCAATTCTTATGCAAAATTGACTTACATTAAACATTGGGAGATTATTATGTGTATATGTATTCTAAACTCTCTTTAAAGACACTGTAAAGTAGGAAAATAAATTTCTCCAGTTTCTTTTAACCTGTTGTTGTGGAAGAGTCTTTTCTACTGCAGCTTCCTTAGTGCATATTTTCAAGTTTTCCTATCCAATTTTTTAGGTTTGTACAAGGCAATAGGAAAGAAGTTTGTTTGAAAAATTGGCAGGGAGATTTAATTAAATTTAGCATAACAATGTTTCAATTTTATTTCTTTATTTGGCTAGAACACATGCTAACTATAGCTTTAGTATGAATTCTAATGTGGATGCATAGGATACTACTGTAATGTAGACTGAGGGAATAACAAGCTGGTACACGAAGCCAAAATTGAAGTTAATGTTAGCAATAAGATAAGAATTTGGATTTACAGTCATGATACACCATGAAAGGCAGAATGACGAGGTTCTTTTCCCCCGCGTGCTGTGAAACCATTGAGTTTCAAAGATTGTGGAAACTGATGGTATGAGAGAAAAGTCTTGTGTGAAATGTAGAACAAAAAGGACCTGGCTCCTCCTGTGTTCACCTGCTGAGTTCCAGTTTTAATTCAGTTTGTAGTCTACTACTTGTGCAAGATGGTCTTGTGCTCAAGGTCTAGCAAATCTACTGTTCTTTAGCTTTCTTTAAAATTGGGCTTTTGACTGTGAAACTGCTTATGTACATGCCCTTATATTCACAAATACGAGTCTCTCTATTGAAGGTAATAAGGCTGTCCAAGAGTTTAAAATTATTAAATGTGTGAATATCTATGTGGCAAATACCAGATGCAACTGAGCTCTGCACATAGTTCAGGCCAATATTATGGCTGTGTCAGCAAATCTATTGCTTGCATCTAATTCAGAATTGACTGTTGGAACATTCTGGGTTCCCTGTTCCAGATGGAGGAGAATTTTTTTGGGATACCTGAATTTCTAACATGCCTCGTGTTTCAGTATGAGTTTTGTCATCTAACCCACCTGTAAAAGAATCGAGAGATTATGGAGATTTGACTCTTCTAAAATTAATGATGTGATAATTTAGAGTCAGTGCTAATAGGTATGTTTTCTTTCTTCATTTTCCAGTTTCTTAGTATGCTTCAACAGGGAAGGAATAGCAACTATAATAGGAATATGGTATGAAGTTGTCTTGGCTTAGTTATAATATGATTTGAAAGAGCAATACATACGTTTCTGTTGTTGCTTCATGCAAGATTCTGGAAATCAAAACAAGCTATTTAGTGGTATTTTGCACACAGATTCTGTCAGGTATTCTTCTCTAGCTAATTTGGATATTTTCTTACTCTACACAAATGTTGGACTTTTAAAATCCCACTGATTTTTATTTTAGTTCTCTTTACAGTCCTGTGCATTTGCTAATGATCCCTGCATATGCAGCGCGTTGTATTAGCGATGCTGCTTATTTGTGCTCCTATAAAAGAGGGCTTTTGAGCATTGATGTATTTCTCCATTTCAGTTGTGACTCATTCCTGATGACTTTAAATCTCTTCCCATTAAAATATTATTGGTGCCTGGTGCCACTGTCATTGCCCTTCCCATGGCCTTCTTATTACACTCAAATATTTAACACAGCAGAATGAGTTACCATTGCCATTGTGTCTTGCTGGAGTCACTAACAACCGTGATTTCAGTGGATTTAGATAGAAAAGGTCTTCAATAACACATAATACAGTATTTTCTTATATGGCTGTTTCAGAGTTATGCCATTTGTCATAGTGCTAACAGTTTCCAGAACCAAAAACTGTATTAAAATAAAGGAAGTTCTGGGCATCAGAACTTAAAAATGGGCATTTTAGTAGGACTTCAGAAAGAAGTGCAAATGAAAATACAAATTCAAAGGTGTGCATGTGAAAACAAATACAAAAGAAAGTGATAGTTCAAACAGAAAATTGGCACTTCAGCAGTTCTCAAAATACATGAACTGACACAGAAGGTGTTCCTTGGAGTCACTAGAGTCCTTACCAATAAATAACATTCAAGTTGCTGATAGGTCTAGGAGAAGTGAAGGATTTGAACTCTCAGCCATGGTGTGTTGTGGTTTGGCCTTATGAAAGGAAATATGCTCCAGACCAGATGTTCTGGGAAGGGCTACTCTGACTTCTTGGAAGATTTAGAAGTTGGGTAATGTTCAATGGTCACTATGATCATGACTAACTCGGAGTGATATAGAAGAGGACAGAAAAGACCAGCACTCTGATGTACAGAAAGCTGTTTCAAATCTTACTAAATATGTAGAACACTCCTTTTTAATGATGACTTAAATATCTTGCTCAAATTTAAATTATTTATATTACAAATTTAAGTTTGTATAATTTTCAGTAAATCAACTGTGATTTCTGTTTGAAGAGATGCACAGTGTACATCTTAATTATCTGGAAAGGCAGTTTCACCTCAGGACTGTCTACCACACGCCCGTGTGTCCTTCTCCCACGGAAGGTCACTGGTATCCTGGGCTGCAGTAGTTGAAACATTGCCCAACAGGTGGAAGGAGATCCTTCCCATCCAGTCAGCACTGGAGTGCTTCATCCAGTTCTGGGCTTCCCAGTACAAGAGGGACATGGAGAGAGTTCAGCAAAGGGCTGCAGAGATGATGAACGGGCTGCAGCATCTCTCCTGTGGGAGACAGCTGAGAGAGCTGGGGCTATTCAGCCTGAGGGAGAGAAGGCTCAGGGGGGATCTGTCAATGTGCATAAGTAGCTGAAGGTAGGGTGCAAAAACGATGGAGCCAGGGTCTTTCCAGTAGTCCCCAACACAAAGACCAGAGGCAGCTGGCACAAGCAGGAGGTTCCCTCAGACCATCAGTAAACAAATTTTTTGTTTTTTCCTGTGAAGGTGACTGAACCCTGGCACAGGTTGTCCAGAGAGGTGATGGAGTCTCCATCCTTTGAGATACTCAAAAACTATGTGGACACGGTCCTGGGCAGCCAACTTAGGTGGACCTGCATGAGCAGAGGGGTTGGAACAGGTGACTTCCAGAGGTCGCTTCCAACCTTAATCATTTTACTAATTCTTGTAATACTCTTGACAGTGTATCTGTATTTCTTATCTATGCTTTTTCTTCCATTTTTTTTAATATATACTGTGTTAGCATCAAAGTGAACGTTAAGTAATTTGTTTCCTGGAAGCACACATCACATCATCTATTCCTGCAGCACTATCCATATCTTGTAGTGTAATCCAGCAAATTAATGAATGTATTGGCTCTGACTCAGTAAAGCACTTAAGCACACACATATCCTCAGCTGCACCTGTGCAGAAACCTTTTGTTCTACATTTAAGATCCTTTGGATCTACCTCTTATACTGCAATTTTTTTCTTAGCAATTTTTCAGTCTATATTCTGCTGGTGTATCATTAGGTAGTGTTTGTTATTCCTTGTATAATTTCTTTCACAACAGGACATAACAGTGCTTTGAGAATTTATTGAGCAAATTGAACCTGGGTTTAATGAAAAAATATTCAATCATTAGGATAATTTTTAGATTAATTATCTAAAATTAATCTAAATTAATTTTAATTTAGATTAATTATGTGTTAAATAAGAAAAGGAGGGCATTGGTATTTCTACCCAAAAGTCTTGCATTCTGCTTCTGTATGTTGTTGGGTTTGTCTTTGTAGGAATGGAATGAATATCAATATGTCAGCTTTCATGTTTAAAAATAAACGTGAAAAAAAATAGTTACTCTTTCAAGGACGTTCATGGACAGGGAGCTTATTAGTGAGCAAAGCATATACACTACTAATTAGGGCTCCTGAAATTTTAAAGCCACTGAGTCATCAGTATCCATGTAAGAAAATTACAGGAGCGTTCATGTATAGCAGGGAAGACCAGTGTCTGTGTGCTAGTGAAGTCTGTTGAAACAGACTAAGACTCTAATCTCCTAAGGCACTGTTACGCCTCTCAGGTGCACAGGCCCCTCAGTTTCTGTCTGGGTGCTATTTACCCCTTTCTGGTTTCTGTGTTTCATCCACTCTGTAGAATCTCCTTCATTCAGATACAGCCCTGAAGCAAGAAGAGAGAGCATGGATGAGAGCTCTGGAGCTCCCAACACCAAATTCTCCAAGTAGGCTTACAAACATTATTCTTACTAGTTAAACTATTTCCTCTACTTAGAGCAGAGCTAGGAAAAAAGCCCTGTCAATGTGGTGACTTAGTTACCATGTGAGCATCTGTAGTACTGCTGCTCTTAATGTTTTTTGAAAGAGATGCCTGAATTGACAGTCCAGGTAAGTGCCCTGTATTGCTGAGTTAGGAAGTGGATTTATGTGTCCCAGGAGATGTTTTACTTTTGATTCAGACGAAAGGAAAGCAGAATTGAGAGAAACTTTTCACAAAAAGATGGTGATCAATACTTGACTATGATGTCTGGATTCAAGTAACTGCTTCAGCCACAATAGTCACTTGAACCAGATGACTCTCACCCCAGGTGAACAAGTATTGTGCTGCAGGTTATCTGGAAGAGTTACCATTTCTTGTAATGCTTAAGTATGTTCAAGCATGTAAAGTGTCTTTCTTTGACTGTCTGCCAGTGAGCGGGTAAAGAGGTCATGCTAAGATACTAGAGAAACTGGGGGTAGTGTGAAGATGGTAGTTTTTCATATGCCATGAAACAGATTATTACTAGTTTATTACATCATTCATGCACATTTGTTAGCCAGTAAGGTTGGAAAGGAGAAATTGCAAAGGTACGTTGCCGTGCTTGAAGAAAGGTCTCTTTGGTTAAGGAACTAGTTGGAGTTTTTTTGTCCGTGGTTTTGCTGTAATTGCTTGTTCTAGCATTGAGAACACATGGGAAGGTGTTTGTTCAGAGAGCTTTGCAGACAGAAATCAATTTCATATATTTTGTTTGTAGATATACAGGGTTCTGTGTGTACTTAGGTTATCAGGGTTTTTTGTATCTCTAGGAAGAGAATTATTATTAATTGACTGAGTTCGAATTTGTAAATAGTAAAAAAATCTTTTAAACAGTTTACACTGCATTGCAACAATTTACAACAGTGTGTCTCCAAGGCATTGCTAAATGATAGCTAACAAATAGGGAACCTTTCTAATTTACAAATATTTTCCAAGTGTTAGCCTTTTCCACTTAAGGTTACAAAGATCCTTTACTTCAAAGCTCTATTTTAGCACTTTTGTGTCTTTACTTTTTGGCAGTTAGCTATTACAGACTAACTCTTGAGGCAAAGTAAAATGTTTGTGCAAAGCTTGAAGAAATCTCAGAAAAATCTTTGATTATTTGAAGGGGAGGATTATGCCTTGAAGTATTAATTACTTAACAATTTATCTGTCAGTTTATTAATGCCCCTTCAAACTTCACCTTTAAATACTCAGGCTGCTGGAAAGCTCATTTGCCAGGCATTGCTGTGGGAGAGAAAGGCTTCTATCCAAACAAAAGTTAATGACTCTATTCTCTGATAAAATTTTGGGACATCATCATTGTTGGTGCAGAACAATGGAAATGGGCTTTTTGGTGTCTGCTGCTATGGTCATTTGATATGCTGGTGTTTTTACCCTATATGGGAGGAGGATTGAACACCCATTTATTTGAGGAAACATTCTCCATCTTTCCCTCTTCCACCATTTGAAATACATAAATGGGTTTTTTGGCTGATAACAAAGATACTATTACTGCTAACATTTTTTTAAATTCACATGATGAGCCAGATTATGAAAAGTGCCATAGCTCAGTCTTCATCCGTTATTTTCCAGGTGGATTGATTTCCTAATCTGTTTATGATAACAAAATTTCTAGCATAGTCCCAGAGTTCTGGAAGAAATGAGGGTACAAAGGGAATAGCTATATTCATATTAGTAAATTATGTAATGAAATGGGAGTGGCCTTGTAAATTCTTTGGTGCGAAAGACTCGACGTTCCTTTTGTACAAATTTAAAAATTTATTTAGTGGTTGGAATCTTTCTATTCAGTTTCCTTCAAAAGGGATCCAGTAGGTATGTGTTCCACGGTGCAAACAAATCCCTGTTACAGTGCAGTAATCAAGGAGAGACTTGGAGCTGTTGTGTTGCTGGAGGGCCCCTTGCAGCAGCTGCAGCCCCACTTCCTTGTGAAAGTTAAGACAGTGAGACTGGGAACAGTAAACTGGGAAGTAAAGCTAATCCTTTGAAAAGTTAGTTAATTATTAGCAGTTAATTATTATTAAGTAAGTTACTGTGCATTTGCTAAACATTTGGAATGGTCCTTTTTTAAGGGACCCTCTGTTTTGACAGCGAATGAACCACTGTCAATGTGGTAAAGTGCTCAAACTGCAGAATTGCTGAAATTCCATGTACATTTTGCAGGTTGTTATTAAAACTTTCCGTCTGCACCCACAAAAATATGTGGGCTTGGTGAGCTCCATGGTCTCAGCTTCTCACATTGCTTTTCATTGCTTTTTTTTTTTTTTTTGGTGGAAAGGGTTAATATTGATGATTATCAACTAAAAAATTACAAAATGCTGATTTATTTTTAACTCTACAGTTTTGGAACTGCAGATTTATGTCAGATTTATACCAGCTCATCCATAAAGGATTCAATCAGAGATGCTTGCATAGAAAAAGCAGCAGGACTGGCTCATTAGTTATGTGTAAATCTATTTTAATGACTTTAAAATATCATTGTACAGTAATAGCTATGCTAGAAAAATACAGATTTGAAGAATAGTTTTTCCTCCACTTTTAAAATTTGTAGTCTGTAATATCACTTTTAGTCTTCCACCTACAGGCTTCTTTTTTATTGCTCTCCTGACAATTTATGTTCATCTTGTGGGGGTGCAGGAGTTGTTCCCATTTCAATTTAATGCTATTTGATGACTTGCAATTGTGGTGTGACTAAGGCTATTACCATATCTACAAATGCATTGCTCCTCCTAGAGAAAGTAGAATCGAGTCCTAGACTTGAACAGCTCTGTAAACAAATGTTATTCTCTTCTCTCCCAGTGCTGTTATCACCTTTTAAAATAGAATGCCTGCCAAAGTATGCTAGTATAAGAACTCTGAATTGTTCTTGGGACTAGTAGGACCATCTTAAGATCTGACCATGGAGGTTAAAAGCATAAAAGAAAATCGTGCAATGTACTCTTAATTGTACCAAGCACTTACAATGCAGTTAAGAATCCAGGCTTCTGAATGGATGAAAGGATTCAGCACTCATGGATGAGCAGCTAAGCATCTAAAGTTAATAAAACCTTTTTTCAAATCGTTGATGTTTGTTGTGCCAGGTATTTCTTCTTCTCCTCCAGTCAGTTCCTCTGTGTCATTATATTTGATATGTACAAATCATGTTTCTGAGGTGACACTTGATGCCAGCTTTTAAGTGGAATGTCAGTCTTTCCAGAAACTTTACTCCTACATAGTTACTGCACACAGTACCACTGAACTTTTGGAACTTGTGGAAAGTGAGTAGGAGGATTTCTCTGGAGACTCAGACTGGCTCTGCTGAACACTGAAAGCTCAATCCAGTGACACAAAAAAGCTGTTAGAACCTGCATTTATTGTTATAAAATGTACAGATCAACTTTTCCTAAAAGTACATTGAAAATGGACTACTACCATATTCTACCTGTGGATGAATGAAAGAAATCTGACATCTTTCCCTCTGGAGATAAGATTACACAGCATCCTCTAACAAAAGAAATGGTTTTTATTTTGTCATTAGTTGTGTATGCCTTTACTCCTAAGGGTGTCTGAGATTCTAGAAAGCTTGTTTCATACTGAAAACAAAATCTGTAATAAAAAGCTGTATGCTGTTCCCTGAAATTGTTGATTTTGTTTGATTTTTTTTTATTAACTTACCAGATTTGTGCTTACAGAAAGAACTTTTCCTGCATAAAATCCTGTGTAACACTATCAGAATTACCACCATACACTTCCAAAAGGCACTGGAGGTATTATATAGGACGTGACTCCAAAAGAAATACATTCTAGGCGGATTCTGCACAAAATGTATTCCTCTACCTGTTTTAGTTGATATCCATGGGCAGGCACCCCTGTAAGCTTTCATTTTCCTACTTTTTTTTTCTTGATTATTTATTGCTTGATAAATATGCTTCCATTATTCACTTTGTATGTGCATGCAGTCTTGTTGCCTGCTTCCTACCCAATGTTATAAAATTTCCTTCATGCTAGCAAATGAGCTATTACTGAAAATCCACCATAAAAGGATTTTCTATAGCTAGTATATTTAATTTGTGAAAATTGTTAAAGCAAATCCATTCACTCTTCTAACATAAATTAACTGGTTCATGTTTGCATAGAGTTATTTCTGATGATTCAGTCATGCTTTGGGGTTTGAGTTTTGTTGTTGTTTCTTGCTTTCTGTTTTTTTAAAGTCGCACAGTAAGACCAGATGATTACAGTACAATCCTGTCATAGTTTTGAACAGTGCAGTAAGACCTCTACTGACTTCATGAGAAGCTATAACATTTTCTGACTGTACTATAGCAAAGGTAAATACTGCATGAATACTGATGAAAGATGAGCTATAGGAGAAGAATTCCCTTTCAACAGTTGTCGGAGAATCCCAGTCAGTCTTGGGTGAATCCCATCTTTCAGCAGAGCTGAAAGATGCCAGTGCCTCAAAGTAGTCTGCAAATATGGAGGTTTTACAAGCAGGTGATCTTTAGCAGCTGGATGCTTGGTTTGTAAGAAACCAAATTATGCTTTTTCTTGTAGTTCCTTTTGGGTTATTTCTACTGAAGACGTTGAAATCCAGGGAACAGAACACATTTCAGCACTCTTAAATGCAAACTGAGGATGAAAAATTATTTTTAAAAACTGACTGGATTCCATCAAGCTGATTGTCTTTGTAAATATTTATGGTAATAGTTAAGGTGATGTGGGTCCTTTGGTGCACCGCCCTAAATTCTTTTGGCACAGGATTCATAGCATGTTTCTGACCTGTTACTGGCTATTTCTTTTTAGTCTAATCCAGTGCTGGGTTATATAGCTGAATTTTAATTTTTTCTCTGGTGAAACTTCTGGCAAAGACTGCATTTTTGATTCTAAACTTAATTGTAGAACAGTTAAACCCTATCTAGAAGTACTACTTAGGCACTTTTATTAATACTAAGAATGGGATAAGCTTTGCATGTTGCACTTCAGAGGCATATTTTTATGGAAATTCCTAGACTTAAAAAAAGATTAAGTAAAAATCCAGCTTCAAGTTCATCATAATGGAAGTCATAGAAGAGGCTTTTTCAAATACAAGTAACTCTATATCTGTCTTTTCTGTGCCATGTCAGTCTCCACCTACACATTCATTTGTTCATCTTACCTTGTGGAGCATGGTGGGAGGAGTGGAGTTTAGCAGTGAACATAGTTTATTCATACTAGTATCCTTTCACAGTAGAAGCAAGTAATTTTCCTTGTAATTCAGACAGCACTCCCTTTCAGATTCAATTACAGTAGAGTTTTCTTGCTAAAGCAGTAAAGTGAAGCTCCAAGTAAGTACAGTGCTGTGCAGTGTGACAAAGTTCCGTTCAGACATCAGTGCTCTTCATGGTATATAGAGGATTTGTTCATATGTGGGAGAAGATCTAATGTCAAAGAAGACATTCTTCGCTCCCTGCTCCCACCCCCGTAATTTAACTGGTGGAAATGCCTGGGGATGAAATCTTGTACCATACTACTCCATCAAACATCTCAATTACTCTTGTCAGTTAATAACATGACACTGAGGGAGATGCCTGACACCCTATGACTTCTTAAAAGAAGAAAACCCACTTAACTGAAGTAGTGAGCTTTAGGAATAAAGCTAGTGAAAACATGAAGTGCAGTTCTTCTTTCTCTGGATGCTATCCAGCTTTTTCTTATACCTGAACTAACATGGGTGTGTTCCAGTTTATGAAGGCTCACATAAGTTTTTGTCAATACTCAGTGCTAATACTAGAGATTGGTGACAGGTTTTTTCAGGTTCAAGATTCTTGTTACCTTTCTCATGAGAAACGTTTACACTGTTATTTACAGCATGCCTGTTAGAGCCAGGAGGCTTTTTCTAAATGCAGTGCTAGTCCTGTCCTTACTTTATTTTCTTCAGAATGTTCTTTAGCTACTTGCAGCCTAGAAATTTTTAAAAAGCCTTTTTAAACTCACAGAAATATTTGGCATTGGCCAAATACTTTTAATCTGTTCATGCCCTTTGGTTTTTGTATTTGGAAAGACATTGAATAGTCTCTCTGTTTACCATCTCCTTTTCATTCTCAGTTTCTTCCCCAGGTTATAAAGCTCTGATAATAGTGTCTTATTAGCACTGAGATGTGTTTTTTGTAGAACACTGTTACAACTCTAAGGTGTTATGCTGAGTGATAGTAGTTCAGAGCTTATCACTGTGTGCAATGATAAAGTGCCTTCATGGTTTGCTGCATTTCATCTGGCCTTTTATCACTTAATTAGTCATTAAATCCTTCTGCTGGTTTTACTTGAGTTTTTTGTTCTTATTTTTTTCCTGAATAACACAGAATCAACAACAGATTTTGGCACCTTGGTTATTAGCCCGTTCTTTTTTCATTCACATACAAACGTAGTGAATGATTTAGGCCTTATTTTATATCCCTGTGTGTCTAAACTGATAATCTTTCCCCTGGGAGAATGAAAGCTGTGTTTTTCTAATCTTCATATTCTTTTTCTTAATCTTTCACTTTTCCATGTAATGGTCTGCATTCTAATTTGTTTAGAGGACTAATGTGGGAAGCCTTTCTCCCTGTCTTTGGAGGTGAAAGTATGAGCTGGATCCACCTGTCCAACCCAGTATATCTTTTTCTTTTCTTAATTAGGAAAAAAAAATGTTTATATCTTTTGGTTTCTGTCACTACTTAATATATAAAGTTATTTATTAAATGTATTTAAAGTCAAATCCTGTTTTTGAATGTATAATTTTCTGGGATGTAGTTGAGGTCATTATTGTTGCTTTCTGGCCTTTTTGCTCGTCTGTTTTTTGTCAATGTGTCTTAGTCCTGTTTGTTCAAACAAAAGATTAAGGAAACTACGTTTAAAGCTGTATACCTAAACCTAAAATTTGCAAGATCATTTGGAACCGCCTACTTACTTTTGCTTGGCTCACTTTACTGGGCTACCTTGATAACAATTTTCACCTGTGTCACCTGTCAGATCTTCTCATCGAATAGTGAAAATGGTTACATATTTTTCTAGGTGTGTGCTCAGTGAGCTTGGAGGTGTGTTCCCACTGGGTAGGACTGAACTTATCATTTGTGTTGTGCATATGCTTAGCTATTCCTGACTATTTTCAGTCACTTTGGGAATACTTGCTGAACTATATAGTGGGAAGGCCAATCCAAAAATCTTGTTTCGTATCTTGTCATTTTGGATCCTTTATTCTCCCCAACACATGGGTTTTTTCCTCCTCCTCCTCCTGCACATTCCTCTCACTTCTTTTTCTGAGCCCAAATGAATGCTTGAAGTCATGATCATATAAAGCATGTGTGCCATACAGGTTTCCTTCATACTCTTAGTGTGGGTGTTGCTTAATGCATTAATCTTTTGTTTGGTAAAGTTTTCATGAGCTTTAATATTCACTTGTAAAACCTGTAATTTCTTTTAAACTTACATATTTTGTATGAATGCTTCATTGTTGCTTCATGTCTGAGAAAGTGATTTCAGCTTTCCTTTTATCCTGTTCTCATTAGGTTTTCACCTTTTCATTCAAAGCACTTAGAAGTCCCCAGCTTGTGTTTGTTTAAAAAAATTATTTGTTGTGAATGATAGCATGACTGTCATGGGGCTGGCCTCCAATGACTGTGTGGATAAATAAGATCTTAAGCTCAAAAGGCATAAGAAATTGTGTTCCTTTAAAATACAGGGTTTTTTGCTTTGTTATTCCCTGTTCAAGGTCTTTGGCCTCTTGCTTAATCTGGAATTCAGGTGCTGTAGCTGTGACCTAAGAAGAAAGCTGTGTACACCTGGCCAGGGAGTGATATTAGCAGGCAAGGGGCTAAAACTCCCTTGAGCTGAGTAAATCCACTGCTAGATGTGTTTGTGTTGGTAGGAAAGTAAATCTACAAACACTTTTATTATTCAGCATGCACTCTATTGATTCTTTCTGCATGAAATAACTTCAGTAGATTTTTTTGAAGGAAAGCAGTGATTCCTAGTGGTTAGAAGAGCACTGAGAAAAGTGAGGGTATTCTGTGTGGTGGGTGTGTGTGTATCCACTCTGTGTGTACGTATATATACAACTAAAAACCTTTCTTTGCATGAAAGGACTATTATGTGCCTTTAAAGATTTCAGAATTAAATAATGGAAGTGTCGTACTCAATGTCACTTAAAATGCTGGGGTTTTGGAAGCCGTGTTTGTCTAAGTTGTGTGTAAAACATTTTTGCTAAATATGTGATTAGACAATTTGCAACAAGTCAGCCATCTACAGTGATGCTCACATGATGTGATTCAGTTGTGTATGTTAAGGGTATTAAAAGGGTTGGGAATCTATTAGTGATTTGTGTTAGAATACTGGGAAGGAAATCTTATGACAACCCCAGTTTACTTTATTTGTCTGTAAAGTCTTTTGCACTGAAAATATTTCTTATCTAGATTGTGTAAGTCCATTCTTCAAAACCTTGTATGAATGTTGAAGAGTTTGTTGGGTTTTAAGTCTTCAATATAGTCCAAAGATGAGGTTTAGGTATGTTATTTAATCTATAACCCATAATGGCGTCTTCCTTTTGTGATTTAAAATTTTAAGCACTGGTATCTTGAAATCTCACTTGGACTAAACCCCTACTGTAGATTGACTGCCTTTTTGTCAATTTAATGGCTAAATTTCAGAGGTAAGGGACAATAATTGCTTCCTAGCATAGTATTTAAGAAAGTGAAATACTGCCTTTTTAAACATTTCCTGTTTCTGATCAAAACTTAACAGAAATAGTAAAAATGCCTGCCTATGACAGAATGAATGCTAAATTCCCATTTGAGCTTATAGCAACAAAGCTGGAGTCTTACTTTACATGGCCAATTTGCCAAGTAATGTGCAAAGCTTCAGAAAGTAAGTAGTTGTCTTTAGTTTTCATCAGCCTGTTTGCAACCTCCCTACATAAACACTTGTGTTTAGACTTAAATATTCTGAGTATTTCTCTTGGAGTTGTAAAACATACTTTTACTAGGGAACCAGAAATTACTCTATAGTTATGTTTTGCCAGTACCACTGAATTCTATCACTTAATAACAGACAGTTTTAGCTTAGTCTTCTGAATCCTGTATGACTGTGAAATGCATATAGGTCTTAAGGTAATGACCTGTTTTATTGTAATGAGTCTTTTTTATTAAATGCTTTCATAAAATGGACTTTCAGAGACAGCTTTAACCTGTTCAAAGAAAAGCCTGGATATCAAAAATGGAATTTCTGTAGGTCTTCAAAAGTTTAAATGCTTTCTGTAGTATGAGGATATAAATGCAGCAAAGTCAGAAATACATCTGCATCATACTTTGCAGATCACAAATAAGTTTTGTTCTGGGGGTTTTTTTTGAGTGAAACTGAGAAAAATTAAAGTATACAGTGTCATTTCGTATCTTAAACCTGAGACTTTATCACACTGAATAAAAAAAACCCCACACTAAAATTTTATTAATAATATTATTGTTACAATATCTATTAACTAATCTGTGTTGAATGATCTGTCTCTTGGAAAGTAGAATTAACTATACTGGGAAGTGAATTATAGAGCAGCCTGATGATGAACTAAGCTTTACACAGTCTTGAGGTTCTTAGTGGCAGAGTTGGAAGTACAACAAATATTAAGTACTAACCACCCTTCTACACCCCTGGTCTTAATTTCTTTCTTTTATGAATGCTATGTGCTGTCTAAAACTTTTGTGCTTTCACTTGCGTGCTTTCATTTGAATGACTGCAGTGCTTGTGAGCCTTGAATAACTGATAGACTTCATTGGCTTATATTAATGCACCTGGCACAAAACAGCTAGTGAAGTCTATTTTAATTGTCATAAAAGATATATGAAGTATTGCAAGATGAGTGTTCCTGTCTTCTGGAAATTTTTATATTCAAGACAGAGTAAAATTTGACATTAAAAAGACATGAGTTTTTAGCAAAGCTGGAAAATAAAAGCTTCCACTGACAGCATTTCCATTGCAGTACTCTTATGTGGGAGGAATACACATCAAGACATTTTCTGACTAAAAACATGCTCAAGAACAAGGGTGATAAGTTATAGTCATCACTTCTTACGGTATTGTTATGGGGGGTGCGTATACTCCTGTGTAGTTGTTTGTTCAGTGTTGAGCTGAACTGAAAGAGTGTATTGTCCATCCTTGTTCTAAAACACACCTTGACTGTGTTTTGGACCTTTTACCTTCAGAGACTGACCTATATACCTTATGAGAAAGTAGATTGATAATGGCAGCCATGAAACTGGAGTCATTCATGCTTGACCTGTTTAATTATCCTCTTGGTTATCTTTTAAGCAAAGGAAAAATATTGCTGGTTACAAGAACTGTGTATACTAAGATATTCTAAATTTGATCTCCACAACCTCTTCTTCCACCTTTGCCCTACAACTACAGAATCAACCCACAGGCATATTTTTAATTAACTGTTATTTATATTCATAGATCACATGTGCAAGTACATAGAATTGATAACTGGGTGGGAGGGATTGGACAGTAGGTTGAAAATAACAGCAGAAAGTGTTTCTTTCCCCTGGCAGTCAGCTCTGTTAGAACAAACATTTCAACGAGTTGACTGAAATAACACCACTTTTTTTTTGTTCTTATTGGAAGACGTAGTTCACCATAAGGCTGCACATTTTTAATTTTTCTTTTTTTTTTTCCCCATCTTTGCAAATACCATTATGTGCATGTTAATCTGAAATGTAATCACAATAAAGTAACTATAACTGGGTGTTGTAAAACATTCCCACTTTGTTTCTTCAGCTTTCTGTTGTACTAAGTTTTCTTATCTAACACATTCTTCTGAGCAAGAACAGCTAAAAGGGGTCAGAGGTGTGCCATGCTCTTATGTGTGCCAAGTACAGCAGGAGAGAAAGGAAGAGACTTAGCTATATAAGCTTCCAGAGAAATGACTTTCTTGTTAGGGTTTTTATCAGTTTAGCAAACTGCTTTCTGTAGTTTGTTTTTTTTTCTTGTGTGTGTAAATTCCACTTAATTAGCTAATGCTGACTTCTGAATGGTGCGTCCTATATTGTCCAGAGTATCACTGAAATATTTGTGTTCTCAACATGTAGAAATCCTCAAACAGGAAAAAAAAAAAGGCATTCCTAAGACAGCTAGTACTGAAATTTTGATGCAAAAAGGCTTCATGAATTTGAAAGCACAGGAAGAAAGAGAAAAGTACTGCCTTGCCCAGCTTGTTTCATTTGAGTGGGGTAGGTGGATGAATATTATGCTTCTTTCAAACAATATGCTCTTTCCTGTAACTTCTTGTTTATTGTTAGCAGAGAGCCCCTGAATGATGTTTGCTGGTGTTAATGGTGCCATCTGGAAAACAGGCTTCTGACTTGTTTAGAGTTCAAGTTATGTTGGTTATATATCAGGGCAAGGAGATTAAGTAGTTAATTTTGCTGAGATGCTGTTTGCCTATTTTACAATAATATTTTTACAGCTTTTTGAAAAGACCAAGTACTAAATGAAAATTATTTTTCATTATGTGCCTTGTTTAGCCAGACAACATTATAATCTGGCATTAGAATTTTTCCAAATGGAACTTGGCAGACAAAACAGTGGCATGGTGAAGAAGAAACCTTACTTCATGATTTGCTCTGGTTAAATACATCCATTTTAATGAAAGTGTTGGCTTGTGGCCTGTTCTTCTTTGAAAACAGTCCTAGTACCAGGGATGTTAAAGAATGCAAGTAACCCTGCTCTTCAGGAGATCATGTGGAATGGGGTTTATTTCTTCCTTCCTGCCACCTTCTGAAGAAGAGCTGATCCTGCCTGGCCCCTCCGCTGGCAGGGCTGCTCAGCAGCTTCTCGTGCTGCTGCTGCCTCAGTCAGGTAGGGAATGTAACTTGGAGTGGATGCCTGAAAATCAGTTTCCTGCATCTGGAAACTGCTTCCCAAGCACGCTTCTCATGCTGCCACTGCCCTCAGGACATAGCTACGAAGTGTCACGGTGTGTTTGTGTGGGGTAATGTGGTAAATAGGGGTCAGACTTTGGTGCTTACTGTAGAATTTGGGTCTACCTTTCTAACTATAATTTTAGATTGATTGGTCAGTAAAGCTGTAACTCTGAGTCAGTGACCAGTTGTCCATTCTTACCCAACTTAAAACACACAAGTTGTATTGATTTTTCTCCTCAAAATTTTTCCAAACTAATTTATGAGGAGTCATCTCTTAAAAGAGTTCTGGCCTTTTTCAGCTTTGCCATTAACTAATTCTTCGTTCATCAAGCAGCACGCAGCATTCTGTTGTTTACAAACTCTGCACATCAGATAAAGCTCTTGGAGTTTTTCTTTATGACTGACTGGTGGAACAGTGTGAGGCTTTTGAAGAAAACCAGTTGTTTAAGTCTGTATCTGTTCGGTAGATGGGAAAGAAGAAAAATACTAGGTGGAGTGTGGAGCAAAGTGAAAAAACCCAAGGATTAGCAGGTGTAATTGTTGTTAGTTTCTGTATGCTCTGGAGACTGAGGAACTGAGCTTTCAAATACAGTATTTTAAAGGCTGATTAATTTTTCAAAATTCTAGACAAGGTTCCAGTGCTAAATAAAGAGATTGACAGGTGAAAGACTGAAGTGATATCAAGAATAGTAATAGTACAAAAGCTGATCCATATTACATGTTCCACATGTGCTTGTATTTGTTGTAATGAGTATTCTATTGAGAAAGGAATTTTGTAGAAGTAAATGAGAAACTAAACTGTGTCATCCCGTGGCGAGTACGAAATAACAGGTAGATATACTGAAGTACAGTGCTGAGATGCAGGGTCAATGCTATAAGTTAATTTCCACTATTCTTGCAAAACACTTGAGTTGGATTTTTTAGTTACGGTCATTTAATTCTTCAACCACATATAGCAATGATTTTTAAAATACTTTTAACTATTGCTAGTAAACAATTTTCTTTATCAAATTAATTTATAGAGGGCATGAAGGAAGAACCTGAAGTGCTCTTTGAAGAACTGCTTGAGAGGGCCAAAGCTGGAGAACCAAAAGCACAAACAGAGGTAATTTTATATGGTTTTTGTCCAGTCTTGTTTGTTCTTAATTCCAAAAATAGCACTGCCTGCTGCAGTGCTATTATTTCTTCCTCATTTGAACTGTGTCTGTTTAGATGCTAAACTATTCAAAGAAGGGTGATGCCATATGGTTTCTCTGCCTTGAGAAACGCTGCTTCCTTGAGAGTGTGAGTGCCTTCAGGTCCAACTCTTTAGCATGGAAAAGGTATAGAACTGACTTTGCTTATCTTTTTTTTAAAGAAGCATGTGTGGAGGTGTGCAGATAGGGGATGTTAAATGCTCTTGGTTCAGCACTGCATTGTATACAAAGATACCAGGGCTCTGAGGCTGGACTCCGTAGAAGAAACTGCCATTGAGGTGCTTTAGCAGGGTCAGGGGTTGGTTGGCTGATGTTTTGCTCATATACCATTTCTCTGGTGAATGTACACATTTTAGAAAATAAGCACCTCCTTGTTTATTGAAATTAGCTGTGTTTACTTATTTAATGGCAGATAAAATTGAATTGATAATAGCAATCCTGTCCCTGAATTTGTTAGCGCTTCAGATTTTCCCTCAGGTTTTAGAAAAATTGTAAGAGGTTTCCACTGCATTCCATCATCTGGTGTATTGGTCTAGTATAAATAGCTTAAAATTGTCTAGAAGGGTTTTAATTTGTGTTTAACTTGGTTATTGTTTTACTTGAGCATTCTTTTCCAAATTCAGCTTTGATGCCAAATAGGAGTGGTTGCAGTTTCCTGCATGCTCTTTGATGGTTTGGATTTTTCCCCAAGGATCACCACTCCTATTATAAATAAAAATCAGAGGTGGGGATGGGAAAGAAATTCATTTAAAACTCATAAAAAAAAATACAGCAGTGCTAGGCTTGTTCCCCATTCCGTCGCAACTGGCTTGAGGGGCAGGCTGACCTTGGAGTTGTAACCTGAGACAGTAACAAATTCCTCACTTTGAAACAGCTGGTAGCTTTGTGGAGGATGAAACATTATCCTTGAGGCAATCATTGCTGTAAAATCCATCTTTTGGCTCTATTCCTCCATATGAAAGAAAGCAAACTCCATAATACTCTTTCAGGATATAAGTTTCAGTTGAGTAAGAATACTCAGAAATACTTATGTAATCTAAGTCTATGATGCATATGTATGTATATAAATGATGGGGGTTTCTCTCCTTTGCAATTAATTCCACTTTCACTCCCTTCCTTTATCTCTTTTACTGTGTACATTTTCTATTCTCACACAATAATAGGATTCTTACCATAGAAAGATACAGCAGACAATTTTGCTTCAGTATGCCTGAAATGGAATCCAAAATACAATAATTTCTTTTTTATGCAGGCACGTTTCTTGTTACTTGTGGAGAGAGAATTAAGTTTTAGTTTTTCAAACCCTAAAAGGAATTTATTTCTTCTCTATCGTTGAATACATTCCTTTAAAATCAATTAGAAAAATGTATTTTTATTTCTTACCTTTGTAGGAGTATGAATGAGAAGCTGAGATGCCACTTCTGTGCTGCTTGTTAACAATTACAAAGTCAAACACAAGAAATCAGGTGGTTCAATGGCTTGTAGTTACTACTCTGTGTTTATTCTAAAATAATTCTGCAATGACTATGGAAATAAATGCACTCTAAGTGGCTGTCAACATGTATTACTGTAATTTCATGTGTTTTGTTTTCTTAAATCGAGAAATAACTGTATGGCAGTTATGTAAATGAAACCCCCACAGCTGGAATTCTGTAATGAGAAAAGGCAGTTCTGTGTCTTTAACCAGAGGATGTCTGCAAGGGGACTGTTTGAGATGACCACCTCACCTAGCAAAGCCGGAGATGAGAGCAGCCTTTAGAGAAGTACAGTGTGAGGGTCTGTGTTAAGCTGTTACCCACTACTGATTTGATTTCACAGTTTTAACTCATGGGAAAGAGAGAATCCCAGGCTGTTTAAATGGCAGATCTGAGGTTAACACCTTTTCCTATCCGTTCTTCTTCCTTTGACTGCTGCAGGCCAGAGCTTTGCAGCTATTTTCAGGTGGTTTGATATAGGAACTTTGCTATTAAAACCACAGTCATAAAAAGCAATTCAGTCATAAAACAGGTGTTACGCTATAATTTTGTTTATGCACTAGCCTTTTGTGCTATGACTAGTCCCAAGATCTTAGTTGATGTTGCAATATGTGTTTCTATGTCCAAGCGGTCCTTAGAAACCTAAGAGCTGCATGATTAAGTGCTAGTCTTGAAGCTTTGCTCAAAATCTCAATGGCTATAAATATAAACATGCTTAAGAAACAGCTGTTCTTGTCGGATGGATGTTATTTGCCATGTAACTTGTTCAAGCAATTCCTTTCTGAAATAAATAGCTGAAGGTACATCTGCAGTTGAGTGATAGATTACCATGTAATTGCTGAAATCTTTTTTTCTTTTTTTGTCTCATACCCTCTCTTCTTGGCGTGTGCACCTCCCACTGAACTCTGGCATCACTTTGTAATCAATGTTTGGATTACCTAGTCCAACTTTCTCCTTATTTCTGTATGGTTTTGGATAGCTTCACTGTATGTGCTATGGATTTAATGTCTCCCCGGTAACTGTCTGTGTGGAAGTTGTTGGAGCACTCACTTAAGTGTATGAAACCAGTTAAATGGCTGGAGAAATAACTTTTACTGGAAGAAGAAAGACCTTTCTGATTATATCAGTGCATTTAATCTACATAAGGATAATGTGATTTATTAATCTTTCAACAGTATTTCTTTAGTCACCTTTAGTGGCAGTAACAAATGCTGCAGTAACAAATGAAAGTTTCAGAGAAACTTTCAAACAGTTTTTTTTCCAGCAGATAATACTGTGGATTTATGAAGCTATACTCTTAAAGTATTGCGTGAATTGCTCCTATAATGTAGCTGAAGTAACATTAGAGAGAGAGAGTGCAGTGAGCCAAGCAGAAGCATTTCCCAGATTCTCCAGGTATGCAGATAAAATGTCCAGTAGTTTTGGTTATTTTCTGCCATTTAACTTTTTATTGCCTTTTGTTGTGATAAGCAGAAGTGTTTCATACTATTGCATAAATATATTTACTAGTATATTTTCATATATTTTAATTTTTAGAAGGAATAAAAAATGTGGTGTTTTTTTCTTACCTGTAAAACAGTAATATAGATAGCTGCTTGGTACTTTCTGTAACCCTGAATAGCAGAATTTTTATACATTTTTCACTGAATTTGCTTGATGCTTAAGCAGTATTAGTTTTATTCCATTCACCAATTAATCATGAGTTTGCTTTGACCTTCAGTGACTGAACTGCTGTGACTCAGGGATTGCCCTGCTTGAAGCCTGCTTCCATGTCAAGGCCTTGTCAATAACTTCATCTGAATTTCTGATTGTCACTGGCACCAGATTATATTACACTTACTTTTTTGGGCTCTAAAATGAGGCTAGCAGTATTGCCTGGTCATTGTTGTAGGAGGAAAAGAATTCAAGAAAACTTTTAACATTGGGAGCTTCACCTGATCCTGCCAGATGCCTGAACACCGATGGCAACTAATTCACTGACCTGGCCAAATGTGTTGCAATTCCTTCTTGTTTCCAGTTCTTCCAGATCTTTCCAATCAGAAGATCAGCTTACAACTATGTTCTTTAGTGCTAGGAGCAAATGTTTTGACCTTTTTTTCCGAGAGAATTTATCTTAGCTGAGTTCCAGGGGGTGAGAGGGAAAAAGAGAGAGCGACATAGAGACAAATAAGAGTATATTTCAGTAACTGAAGGAATTTTGTTTCCTATTTATTATAGGTGGGGAAGCACTTCTTGAGATTAGCAGAAGAGGAGGATGAAGAACTTAACAATTGTAGTGCAGTTGACTGGTTCATCCTTGCTGCTAAGCAAGGTCGAAGAGAAGCTGTCAAAATGTTGCGTAGATGCCTGGCAGACAGAAGAGGTATGGGTTCGCTGAGGCTTCCTGCTTGCACTTCCCACATTATCTGAAACAATACTGTACTCATTTTAACTCTGAAAAGAGGGGCTAAAGTATGATGGAAATTATTGTGGCAAAGTTGCATGAGTAGTTGTTAACAGACTGTTCCAATAGGTAATTCAAAAAGCGTTAATTACCAATACTGCTTATTAAAGCATTTTTTATTAATTATTTGCTTGAATTCCTTCATGAAATCCATGCTTGTTCTTCCTTTCTTCAGCTTTCGTTGAAGCTTCTTTTCTTTGACTCTGAAGATTATATATAAGCACACGCCAGCTACATATCTGCTGGTTTCATTCTTTTGCCCCTCTCCAACCTCTCTTCTAATTGGTCTTTTTCACTGTCTTCTCCCACTTAAGGATTCTCATCTTCCTTCATGCTACTTCCCATGCTTGGAATGGTCTCTTCTCATCTGCCAACTATCTGAACTCCTACAAGGGGGGAAAACCCCCCACTGAAACGAAGAAGGAAAACAACTTTTATTCAGTTCTTGGTGCCTTTGCATGTCACCCAAGTGTATCTGCACTACCTTTTGCCTGATCTCCTGTACTTCAGAAGTTGAAGCAAAACATAGTATAATGCATGTCTTGGACATCTTTGAAGTACAGTTTAAACCTAAGCAATGTGCTTAGATTTTGATAAGCAATGGACACAGAAGGGCATTTCAGTAATTTACTTAGGTGGTCAGAATGTGACTGAAACTTGAAAAGTTTCAGACTAAATTGAGAAAAACAAACTGTGAGCAAATCTACCGTTTCTACATGGGTGTGGGATAAGTGTGTAATGTATTTTTTCTTTTCTTGAGGCATCACCTCTGAGAATGAGGAAGAAGTGAAAAAGTTATCATCTGAAACTGACTTGGAAAGAGCTGTGCGAAAAGCTGCCTTGGTCATGTATTGGAAATTAAACCCAAAAAAGAAGAAGCAATTAGAGGTTTCTGAACTACTGGAAAATGTTGGGCAAGTTGACAATGAAGGTTTGTTTAAGACCTGATTTATGGTATTGATAAAATACAGACTTACGGGCACAATACAGCTAGAAACTTAAAGGGCTTTATGAACACTCAGGCGTGAGATAATAGTAAATGTATGATCTACTTAAGATAATGTAACTCTCTCAATGACTAATCCTCTTTTAATGACTGTGCTGTCTGGACCAACACTTGCTGTAGGCCGTGGGTCAGTTAAACACTTATTCAAGTGACCATATATTCAAAATATCTTCATTTAGCACTCACTGTCCTTGGAAAATAGATATTTTTTGGCTTTGCTGCATTTGATTTTTTTTTTTCCTCTCTAACAGTCATCCTGATGATACCTCACTAGATGTTTCAATTTACAAATTCAGTCTTCAAGACACCTGGTTCACTCTGCCACTACAGCACTAAATGTTAGCTAGGGCAGTCCTATTTCCTTTTCTAATACAGTAACAGGAACATGGAAAACTATAGCCGCTTCTTATCTGTTTATATGTAAGTTTGGCTTTTCCTTACTTTGGGGAAATATCATTCCCTAGATGTTGCTGTTACTGTTTGATCACTTTAATTGACTGCTTTGATTTTCCATAAACTTCTGTTATTGAACCAGATGGTGAGAAGCAGCCTGGCCCGGTCCCAAAGTCCGTGCAGAAGCAGAGAAGGATGCTGGAGCGATTAGTGAACAGTGAATGTGAGTGCATGCTGCTGCTTTCAGTCTTTGCCAGTGGCTTTCGTTTCTGGTTTGTTTTGGTAAACAATTTTATGCTCCCAGACTAAGAATGTATAGAAGGTTTGGACTGCGATAAACTGATAGTGTCAGTTTATTCTGTGTGCAAGACAAATGACTGATCTGCATGTGAAGTCACAGAAAACATCACCATTACAGTCAACTACTAAAGGGAGTTTGCATGTCATTTGTTATTTTTATATTCTTGCCCTTTCAGCACTCAAAAGTCTATTTAGCAAAGAAGATTTTGCACTTTCAATATTTTTTTTTAGTTCTGAAGCAGTAAGCTTTCTGATTACAGTGAGGGAATTAATTATGCACCAATTTAATGCAGACAGATCCTTCATTCTATTTGCCTTGCTCCGTTTGCCCTTCCCTTATAATTAATATTTGTCTTTTCATATTTGTTCAATGACTGATTTAGGAAAGGTGCACCAAGATACTTCTTTCATTATTTACAGCAGCTTAGTTCATGTATTGTGAAGAATTAAACCCCTTAACACACACACGATCAGATTTGTAGACCTACGTCTGTGAGTTTTGTAAGGTTTGGTGGGATGGGGATTGGAATTGAAAGTTCTCCTTAGTCTGGCATAACTAAGAAGTGCTGATGTATTGTTGGGCTTTTAGGAGGAAAGTCAAAGTGTTATATTAAGAAAATGAATTATCAACAATGAAGCATGTGTAGTTTTTCAAGAACAGTATTTAATGTAAGGTTCAATTATTCATTGTCAGGAAAACCTCCGTTTCTTGAAATGCACTAAGTCATATGGAATAGTTCATGTGCACTCTAGATCAGTACTTGAAGAGCACTTTTAAATGTCACAAAGCATATTATTTACTAATACATCTGTTGTTGAGATTATGTGAAACTAACGTGTCATACATGGAATAGGGAGCCAAATATGGAGGTTTGCAGGTTTAAGCTCCCTGAAAGATTAGATTTACATTTCATTAGGTAAATTTGGCCTTTACCTTCAAGGATTGTGTTTGTTACACAGGTGACTTGAAAAATAATATTCCTTAGAAGAGTGGAGTATTTCAGCTTTACATGAACTTTGACAGAAGTAAAAGAGCAGTAGGGGCACATGTCTGTGTGTGAATAAGGGAGTAAGTGATGTGAGAAATAATACTTTGGAAAGCAAGCTTGTTGTCCTATCAGACCTTCTGTGAGACTCCGTCAGCTGTTTTTGTGACTTGGCTGCCACTTCTGGCAGGTAGAAACAGTCCTTCAAGGACAAGACTGTTGTGTTTCATTGTCTGGTCACTGTATCATAATGCAGGTGTATTTGGGTTCATATGAGCTGTGTCGCATTGGGGTTTTTTCCATTCCTTTAGGTGAACTGGCATGTGCTGCTACTGACTGAGTGCACAGCAAATCATTTTGTTCTGGATTCTTCAGTAATTCAGAGAGTTATCAGAAAAGGAACTGGCAAATATGATTTTTTTTTTTTTTTTAAGGCTTAAATTGCAGATAAAATAACAGGGCAGTAAATGAACCTATATGTAAGTGTAGGCAGAAATTGATGTGAATATTTTTCTTTTCCTAGGGTGGATGGGGGGAGGCAGGGGAATTTGTCATAACCATATTGAAAAAAAATCTGTGAATAGTAAAGTAGAATCTACAAAATATGCTTTTTATATCAATTTAAGAGACACTTGGGTGACAAAATACTAATGACATTTAAAAATGAAAAGTTTTCATCAAACACTTAAAGTAGGTGTTAAGCTGTTACCTCTTCTCTAGAGAGCTTTTACCTTTCCATGGAGGAATAAGAAAGCTGTTGCTCTCCAGCATTTACTTCTCTGACTCACTGAGTTTCTTCATTTACCTTGCCAGAAGGAGATTCTTTCAGTGTTAGTACATTGCCAATACTTGGAAGATAATTTTTAAGCCAGATATGTGATTGCAGATATCTGATCTGGGTTGTCCTTAATGGAGGTACAAACAGAAAATTAGAGGTGACATTGTCAATGGGCAGTTGTTGCATGCCTGAGAGGGTGCATGTCATTGCAGTGGATAGGCCATCTATACATAGTAAGTTAATAACTCCTTCCTTCTCAGGATGTCCCATGATGCTGTAAAAGTGCTGTTAAGGTATTTTTGTGAGGCTCCAACCATGTCTGCTTGCTGATTCTAAACAAATAAGACTATTTCAGCACTGTATATTTTTTCCCAGTAAGACAGTAAGTTTAGATGACATATTTCGTATTAGGCTTAATCTGAAGCCCACCAAGACAGCTGAAGAGTCTCACAGATTCCTTGGTGCAAGTAATGTTGCCTTACAGTCTGTGAATAATAAGAATAGTTAGCAAAAATAAATCCTTTCTTGTTTCTTGGGAGGCATGCCAGATGGTATTTTGTGGGACATAAGGGTTCATGCATGGAGGAGGGGGAGTGGTAAAAGTCAAGGCAAAAGGCAGCATCCATATTGTGAAATTAAACCAAAAGATAGATTGTAAGATGCTGATTTTCAGTTGAACTCTTAACATTCCTCTTCCTGTAGTATGTATCTTGAGACAAATACTTTGTTTTGTTCCAGATCTACAGTGTTTTCAGTATTAAATACTGAGCTATTTATATGTTGCTTCTATAAATGTAGCATATTTAAATTAAAAAAGTTCTGGGCCCAAACCCATTAATCCTCTGATTTTAAATTTGATGAAGCAGTTCAATTTTCTGTCTCTTTAAAACCTCAAATTAGTATTAAGCAGGCCAGCTTTCGTATCTTTGTATCAGCTAACTAGTTAAATTTACTGCGTAGGAGGTGTATCACAGATTTTTGTCATTCAGTTCTTTCATGTATATAGCAATGTCATTTGCTGTAGTGTATGGAAAAAGAATTCTGTTAATTATCCTCCTTTACAAACTGCATCAAGCTTGTCTGCCATAGAAACTACTTAATCCATGCTAATGTAGAGAATTGGGTGCAAAGAGTTTGAACCAGTGTATAAATCATCTTCTGTCCTGCCATTTCCCTAGAGTATTCAGAAGTAACCTCATGCCTCCCTTGTACTCACAGGAGTGGATAAGGATCTTCCAGGGCAGAGGGATGAGTTTTGTCTCTATGTAAACTGAGCAAGGTCTATTTTGTTGCTGGCTGTCTGTTTTAGATCACAGTTGAGACATTTCGGGGGAGGCCCTTTGTACAGCCACATAGAATATTAAATTAATACACTGTAAGTAATCCATATTTAGTCTGATAGATATAATAATTGTGTATTTCCCATAATTATATGTCTGTAACTTCTGAACTCAGAAAAATGACTGTTAAATGACAAATCAGAAGTCAGTTTTTCAGTTGATGACATACAAATAATTCATTACTGCTCCTGTACAAGTCTCTTTCCAATGCAGCTGTTAAAGATTTCTCTGAACCAGATACAATAGTTTATGTTTTAAAACTGTGAGCTAACCCAGTAGTCCTTTTTTTCTGTGGAATACTTGCAGATAAGCTACATTCACTCACTCTGTTCTCAACTTACCAGTATAATAAACTTACTTGCTGGTCTTACAAGATGTAGAGTAGTCATGTATTGCTGGCACAAGGAGCTTGTTGTTTTCAGCAGAGCTCTCAGGACAAGTTGCAAGGGAAACCTCTCTTGTCGGTAGTTCAATTTTTGTAGACTAGATTCTGGCAGGAAAGAAAATTAATATTCCAATTCATAATCGATCCAGTGTTATGATAAAATTTACTCCAAATTTTCGTTTTATCTTTTTAGCTAAAAAATTTATTGCTTTGGATGACTTTGTTGAAATTACCAAGAAGTACGCAAAGGGAATCATTCCATCTAACCTGATTATGCAGGAAGAGGAAGACGATGAGTTGGCAGGGAAGAGTCCTGAAGAATTACCCCTACGACTGAAGGTAAAAAGGCAACGTGGAACAAGTTATGGTGAATGGGCTCTTGACTTAAGCATCCAGACAAAACAGGAGTGACTTGCACTCCTCTCTCAATACTGATGTTCAGTCTGTATAGATCAGCACAAGCATTGTTTCTGTAACTTGTTTTTGGACTTGACCTCATATATATGTTTCAAGTTTCGTATGTATATGAGTCAGGTATTTAAAAGAAAGGGATAACAGTTTTCCCTGTAAGAGGATAATCTATTATTATCTCTTCATTACATCTTCAGTGAGGATTTAAATGTACCTGTCATCACTGCCCTATTTTTATTATAGATGTTATTATATGCTTCATATCTTTCTAATTTAAACAGGAGCAAGCAGGTGGGAAAAGTTATCCATAGCATGGAAAGGTTCTGTTATGATGGAATTCAAGAAAGGTGAAACTTGCTGTTAGCTTCTACACTGATACATCTCTAGATAGTGAAAGGAGAAGAGAAAATTAGGGTGCATGCCTTCATACTGGCATAAATTTCAAGCAAGGTAGGGGGGGTGTGGCTGCTGGCCTGAGAGTTTTTGTTGTAATTTTGATGTTCATTATCATATTGTAGGGGTGGGGAAAAAAGGGGGAGTGAAAGGTGTCTCTTTCCGAGCTTTTGCACGGCTAATTGTCCAAAAGAGATGCACTTAATGAAGCACAGAGATACCTTCACAAATAAACAAGCTTTTGCCCAAATCATTGGGGGGTGTGTTGTCCCAGTTCATCACAGTGCCACAGGTGTTCGCTGGAACATTCTTGGCCTTTCCCTTGAACTAATTAATATAAAAATGTAAGATCTGGGAAAACATAAAAACTGTCTTTTGATGGGGGAGGAGGATTGATTGCAGCATCTAATGTCCCTATGCAATATTTGAATGTGTGTTTGAAAAATCGTGTACCTTTTAATTGATCTTTTGTAAAGTGTGTGGTTGGTTATAGGGAGAGTATTCAATCCAGCAATTTGTCTGTTGTCCAGCGACTGTGTTGGAAAATGCCATGTAAAATAGGTAGAATTTTAAGGTCCTGTACAGTTACTGTTGTGGAGTTAAAAGAATCCATAAATGTGTAGTAATTGAATTTAACATACTGCTGCTGCTTCCAAAACAGGTTTTGACAGCTGCATCCTTAGATGCTCGGGAAGGATTGTTTAAAGATAAAACCACAGCTGTAAAGACTTCCTGTATGTGTATATGAATCTTAGGCACTGCTTCCTGCAGTGTATATGCATAGAATGTATAGCATAATCCTTGTAGAATGTGGCAGTTACGTGCTTTAAAGTATGGTATTTGCAGCTCAAGTAATGACTTAAGATACTGCAGGACTGTAGCCATGTAGTTTATCTTCAGTATGAAGTTAGCAGAGCAGAATATTTGACTAGGAAGCCATTTAATTATATGTGTCAAAGGTAATGAAATACATCTTGCCTGAAATCAAAATCGCTTCTGAGCTTCATCTGACTGAATTAATCAGAATGGAGCTAATAATCTCAGACACAGTAATCTTATTTTATTGGCAACATTGATCTGAAATATAAATCTTTTCATGTCAGCTGAGGTTAGACAACTGGCTGCTACTGCTGCAGCTAAGAATATCTGTGATGTAAAGTTACAAAATTGCTCATTAATAAAATGCTTCTTTCTCTTTTTCCAGGTTGTAAAATATCCACTTCATGCCATTATGGAAATTAAAGAATACCTTATAGATATTGCATCAAAGGCAGGAATGCATTGGCTGTCTACCATTGTTCCAACACACCATATCAATGCTCTCATCTTTTTCTTCATCATCAGTAATCTGACAATTGATTTTTTTGCCTTCATTATTCCGTTAGTCATATTCTATTTGTCCTTCATTTCTATGGTGATTTGCACACTGAAGGTTTTTCAGGACAGTAAGGCTTGGGAAAACTTCCGTGCTTTGACTGACTTACTGCTTCGTTTTGAACCAAACCTAGATGTTGAGCAAGCTGAGGTGAACTTTGGATGGAATCACTTAGAGCCTTACATTTATTTTTTACTCTCGGTATTCTTTGTAATTTTTTCCTTCCCTATAGCAAGCAAAGACTGTATACCATGCTCAGAGTTAGCTACTGTCTCAGTTTTCTTCACAGTGACAAGTTACATGAGTTTAAGTACGTGTGCAGAACCTTACACACGAAGGGCATTAATGACTGAGATAGCTGCAGGTTGCTTATCCCTATTGCAGGTATTACCTGGGAATTTTGGCTACTTGAAATTCTTAGGTAAAACCTTCTTTACAGTTCCTGTAGGCCATTTCTTTGTGATCAATGTAAGCATCCCATGCCTTCTGTTTTTGTACTTGTTCTATCTTTTCTTTAGAATGGCCCAGCTACGGAATTTTAAAGGCACCTACTGCTACCTGGTCCCATACCTGGTGTGCTTTATGTGGTGCGAACTCTCTGTGGTCATTCTGCGGGAGTCCTCTGGCATTGGGCTCGTTCGTGCATCCATCGGTTACTTCCTGTTCCTCTTTGCACTCCCCGTGTTGGGTGTAGGCATTGCACTGATGTGTCTTGTCCACTTGATTAAGTGGTTTTTGTCTTTGGAGCTCATGAAAATTGTAGTGACCCTGGTTTTGTGTGCTGTTCCTTTGCTCTTTCGATGGTGGACAAAGGTTAACTTCTCTGTAGTTGAAGTGGTTAAATCTCTCACTCGAAGCTCGATTGTGAAACTCATTCTGGTGTGGATTACAGCCGTAGTGTTGTTCTGTTGGTTCTATGTGTATCGGTCTGAGGGAATGAAAGTTTACAACTCCACTCTGACATGGAATCAGTATGGTTTCCTCTGCGGACCCCGGGCCTGGAAGGAGACTAACATGGCACGTACTCAGATTTTGTGCAGTCACCTGGAAGGACACCGAGTGACATGGACTGGGCGGTTCAAATACGTGCGCGTGACAGAAATTGACAATAGTGCAGAGTCTGCAATAAATATGCTTCCATTTTTTATTGGCGATTGGATGAGATGCTTGTATGGTGAAACCTATCCTCTTTGTGATCCCAAAAATGTTACACTGGAGGAGGAGGAATTGTGTCGTCTGAAGTTTTTGACAAAGCATAAATGCCACATGAAAATGTTTGATCGGTACAAATTTGAAATAACTGTGGGCATGCCTTTCAGTAGCAAAAATGGAAGCAAGCCTATAGAGGAGGATGATATAACCAAAGATATTGTGCTGAAGGCAAGCAATGAGTTTAAAAAGGTGTTGCTGAACTTGAGGCAAGGGAGTATAATTGAATTCAGCACAATTCTGGAGGGTCGTCTTGGCAGTAAATGGCCTGTCTTTGAACTGAAAGCAATCACTTGCTTGAATTGCATGTCTAAACTCTTACCTGCAGGGAGGCACGTGAAAATAGAGCAGGACTGGAGGAGCACAGTACATAAAGCCATTAAATTTGCTTTTGATTTTTTCTTCTTCCCATTCCTGTCAGCTGCATAATGTGCTCACATATTGGTTCAGTGGTATTTTCAGTGTCCACTGCATTTACAGTACCAAAGGTGTGTCTTCTTAAGAGGTAAAAAAACCCCAACAAAAATCTACCTTGCTGTAGAAATGCTCAAAAAATGTGCTAATATAGAGCATTGGTTGAGTTTTGCAAGTGTACACACCATATCCTGACTTTAAACCCTGTATGACTGAAGTAATATATACTACTTGATTATTATAAATGAATGCAGGGGATTGCTGCTGACTAATTGCATGGAAACTGTTTTGTCCAAAATGGATATATTGCCTGTGGTACAACACTAGATGCATTCACTTGCTCGATGTTAAAAGCACTTTACTGTTTAAGTATTCACAATGTGCCCGTTTGTATTTTCACAGGTATGATTTAGAATAGGTAGCTGACAACAGCTTATGTTGCATTTACTGCTTGTATTTATTTGGTGTTTTCTAGAAAAAGTGATCTTAGAATCAGTACCTGGTGGTGATATTTGCGTACAGCAATCACTGTTTCACTACTTATCCAGAAGATAGTGACCACTGTTTTTTGAAAGGGCACAACATTTCACACCCCAGCAAGGTTTTATAAAGTCCTCAGGCTTCTACTTTGCATTAAATATTGTGTACAAAATTGGCTACTTGTTCTGATTGGTTACACTAAGGTATAGTCCATGCTGGTGTGTGAAAGGCAAAGTACCAAGGCTGGTATTGAGATGGTACCAGTAATGGACAAGCCACAGCAACTGAAATTGTACCTAAAAGTCTATAGTGGAAACTGAAATAGAATGTTTGTTTAATTACTTGTATTTTGCAAATAAACATAAAGTACAGACTTGAATTAAATGGGTACAACATTTGTTCATTATGCTTTGACATTGCGACCACTTTGTGTTGTGCTGATAGCAGCTTTCACTGAAAACTATGATTTAGAATGTTTAAAATATTGTGGTGTGAGATTCTTGAAGTTGTACTTGACAGTTTTAAAGCCATCAGGAAAATCTGGTGTTCCAGGTGAAGTTTTTGTAGCTGTGAAGTCTACACACACTTCTTCCCACTGCTTTCATTGTGACTTTAGGCCTTCTCTGGCCACTGTGGCTGCATGTCACAGATCCATCCTGCCATTTCCCTGACTCCTCCACTGAGCCTGCTTTAGATTCCTTTTTGCCTTTGTGTGTCAGTCATCACCAGGACCAGGGAGAGGGGTTAGCAGTGCAAACATGATAGAAAAGGGGAAACTTTTGGGGACAGTTAGGTGATGGCTGCACTCCAGCTATGAGCACCCTCTTGAGCAGCATCCAGAGCTGCAGTTGGGAGGATGCGAAAGGCAGCTACAGATGTGCTGCCAATGCCCACAGCAGAAGCCCCCACCATCCAGAGCCCCACAGTCATGCTTCAGCCCATCAGATAATCTATGAAGTAAAATCATGTTTCAGGGTGCTTCTAGCTTTAAAAAACTTGCCAACTATCTGTTTCCACCTGGGGAAAGGAAAAGGAATAAGGTAGCAAGTAAATGCAAGTTTTGACAGCTTCCCTTACTGGAGATAAGCAAAACTTAGGCCTTTCTTCTCCTTTTGTTAGATCATCTATAGCCTCTTTTTAAATACCCAAATATTCTTCCTGGCTCTGAAATTTAAGCACAAAAGATTTTAATTTTTTAAACTTTTTTCCCTGACATACACACAACTGTGAAACTTTTATTCATATGTTTGTCAGGAGAAAAAAAGGCATCAGTCTTGGGATTCAGAACTAATGTTAAAATTTCTCCTTTTAGCTTTTACCCTTTGTACGGATGTCAGCTTAGTGACTTATTGCAGTGCATTTTGAAGGAGTTGTTACATATCCTGAAAATGAAAAAGTGACTCAAGTCAGATGTGGGAAGTTTTGCAAGAAGAGGAAGAGTACTTGATTTCTTTGGAAATAGTTGCTTTTTAAGAGACAAGAGGCTTAATGCTGGTACCTTAGTTCCCATCTGTATCATAATAACAACTCTGAGACTTGTATTTCAGCCTTTTTTGCAGAAGTTGTTAGAGGATATTGGCATATAACTTACTAAATTTGCAAAGTTAGAGTTATTAGCCAAAAATCTCTGGTTCCTTGGAGGGGGAGAGCTCCCTCAAAGATATTAATATCAGTATTGGTCAGATTCAAAGTTAAATAATTACCCTTCATGCACTTACATGAAGAAGAAAAAAAAAAAACCCAACCCAAAACCAAACTCTCAGTTAGCTAGATCCTAGGAAAAATAATTGATGTGGTCCGTAGCAATGGCTTCATGGAGATACTTGAATTTGTCAGGTGCCTCTTTTCAGCACAGGTGCGAAATTTTGCACAGTAGCACATTGGAGGTCATTTTCCATATGTTTTCACTTCTTGAATGCAACCACAAGGGACAGAGGAGGCAAGTTTTACTTCAAGACCTTTAAATAATGCCTTTTAATGCAAGTTCTCAAGTGTTTTTCCTTGATGCTTTTAAATTTTTATGAAAAAAGAGGATACATTAATGCTAACATGATGGATAGTTACTCCATTATCTTGTCGGTCTAGTGTTCAGTGTTCTGAAACTTTCCTTTCTAAAGTGTAAGCTGACACTTAGCTGACAAGCACAAACTTGCTCAAATTTAATAAGCAAGGTCTTTTTGCAAAGGGTGCCTCTATTTACTTTGCACCTTGCAAGCAAACAGAGCACAAAATAACTTGGTTCCATTCCTGCTACAGCTTTTTATTCCAAACCAGTCCATCTTCTAGGCTGGAGAGACACAGAATTTGGCAGCTGCTGTGAAACTATTCAGTTAATCCTACATTTATTATTTTCTTACTCGGTTTTCAATATATGATGAATTATAAACATTCCAAAGGCAGGTGCCCTTTCTCTAGGCTGGTAATTCAGTCTTTTGAATTAGTATTAATTAACTGAAGAGGAGGATATTACATGGCTATTGACACTTGTAAATTAGGTTCAGCTGTTCTTCTGAAAGTTCAGCTTTAGCATTTAGAATATACAGAATTTAGAATAAATATTGATTTGAATTTCATCTTCAATGTAACATAAAAAAGTACTCCTTGTTCTCCAAACTGGTACATTCTTCCATAAGCACAGAAAAACAACACAACACATAGAGAAATTCTGAATAACTTAAGAGCCCACTCTGCAATGACTAACAGCATCTTGCAGGAGGCAAGAATGCAGAGTTTTGCCCTGTTCTCCCAGAGAAAAAACGTTGGTAGATCTGTAGGAACTACAAGTGGTTTTATTTCTTAGAACTAATGGATCTTTTAAGTTCCATAAAATAACTGTTACTAATTGGAAATTTGTTTGCAATTGTTTTGTTACACAGGGTAATAAGAATATATTGCCCAGAGATGCTGTGGCTGCCCCATCCTTGGAGGTGTTCAAAGCCAGGCTGGAAGGGGCTCTGAGCAATGTGGTCTAGTCGAAGGTGTCCCTGTCCGTGGCAGGGGCATTGGAAATGGATGATCTTGGCAGTCCCTTCCAACCCAAACCATTCTGTGTTTCTGTGTTACCGTTGGGGTAGTGCAGGGTTTTCTTATATTCTTGCACTGAGCTGCTTGTCTGCCTTCTGGCTTCTCTATTGCCACTGGAAAAGGCAAAAGAAGTTTCCAGAGTGTGAATACCTTTTCAGTACTTTTGAAACCCATTGCAGCCTCTCGGGGTAAGGTTCACATCCAGTGGTAGCTGAAGGAGGTTGAAAGAGGCTGCGCTCCAGCCTCAGCTTCACAGCTGAAATTGTTTCAGTAGATGGATATGAAGGAAAACCAACAACTATGTCACTGAGTTAGAAAAATATTAATCCATGCAGAAAAAATTAGGTGCAATTTGCCAACTTGTGAGGAGATAACATACCTGCTCTGGCACCTACATACAAGCAAATGTTGAGTGCAAATAAGATGCCTGGAAACCAAACACGAAATCACATCACTGTTTATATGCATTAAGGTGGTTCATTTATTTTCATATTATTACTCAAAAGCTTTAATTAACTTCTACTCCAGAAAAAAAAAAATTATCATCCTGCAATTCCTCCTGTAAATCATAGCCTGATGTGGGAAAGATGAAAGTCACCTTCCCCTTAAGGAAGGATATTAAGCACCGAGAAAACTTGTGCTTTCCTCCCCTCTAACTAAGCTTGAACTTCAAGGTTTTGAAGCAGAACAGGAACATAGAAACACTGCTTATAGCCATCCTTTAAAAAATATATTACGTGAGTGTGGAAGAAAATTGGATATGTATCTGCCCACTGACAGCTACATGGAGCATCCTCTGTAAGATTGCAGCTTCACAACACTAATTTCAGCATTTTCATTGACAAAAATTTTCATTTAAATCTATGCAAGAAGTGATGATTTTTACTGCACATTGTGATTTGAGTGCTAAGTTAGCTGGGGTGTTTCCTCTGGAGTGGACTGCTGCTGATGGAGCTGAGGATCTTTGCAATCCTACTGAAAAACTACTGAAAAATATGTGTGTATATACATATATATATAATCACACTTCTGAGAATACAACAGAATCAAAAGAGCAGGAGGTTATTGATGATCAGCTTTGTACACAAGAAGCAGTTGCATGCCCAGCACATGCTCATGTGGGCAGTATTTCTTAATGATACACACAGCCAGTGCACGCCTTGTTTCTGCACCAGAGCCACCTGACCCTTCAGTTTGCCCACACCCAGGTAAGTGGTCCCTGGAGCTGTCCTGTCCTTGGGGCCCTCAGGACCAGATGTGAGCTGTCCCTCCACAACCTCTGCCATCTGGTAGACTCTTTAGCCCTAACTCTCCTCTCCCTGTTTCCCAGATGACCTGTGGGTTGGGATGTGAAATCCTCCTTCGCTGTCTGTCTCACTTTGCAATGAGGAAAATAAAGCAGTGAAACTCCAGTGCATTCTGACTCATTCCCACTTGCTTGTCCTGAAGGACAAGCGTGTTTTCCTACAGTTGTGTCCAGACAGTGGGCCACTACCTTCAAACTTGCAAAAAAAAAGGAAGATCTGTTACCAGGGCAGTGACAATACCAGTAATTCATGACTTGGCAGCCCAGACATCAACAGCCTGCCTTAGGCTGATGGCTGCACACCTGGAGACATGGCACTACCTGCTCAAAGAGGGCTTGCTATGCTTCAGAAGCTGCAGCAAAAACAACATCCCCTCTGCTGGGTCTGGCTGGATCCTCTGCCCCAACACATTTAGAGCTTCCTGCATCCTACGTTAAAGTGCTAGGCTTAAGACATAAGTTGAGTTAAAGTACTGCTGAGTGTTGTTAAGCTTTTAGGCCATGTTCCTTTTCATCCTTGTCCGCACTGTCTTTTGTCACACACACCCACATGGTGCATAGAGAACCTAGATAGTTCTCGGTTCATTTCTTTTTAGATTGCCTGGATTTTGTTTGGTTTTGTTGTTGCTTGCTTTCCCTTGTGCCTTAGCTGTCCTGTAAGTAGTAGAGTGAACCTTGCCAATGAACTTATCGTGCTTTGTCACTTAATATTAAATCTGACTTTTGCTCTTACCCTTGCCTGTGATTTTTTTAAGCGATCTCAAATACTCTTGTTCGTAACATCACCTCCTGGAGGTCTTTGGTGCTCCTGTGTGCAGAAAGTGAGGGTTAGCATGGGCCATTTGTGCTCCCAGGCAGTGCTGGGGTCTCAATCCTGGCAAATTTTTTCTATTGCAACTTTTTCTAATCACATTATCTTTTCTGAGGGGCCAGGATCTTCCTGACCTACCTCTAGATAACATGCATCAGGTTGGGGTTTTTTTAGAGGCCATTTGGAGAGGCTTGAGTTTCCCCAGCTCAGCCTGGCTTGTTCTACATGCAGTGTAGATGAAGTCTTAATGTAGGATATTCTGCAATACCTGAGGTTAGCCAGTGGGAATGCTCTCTTCATTTCTGATCTTTATTGCTTGGGCAGTAGGAATGCTGTAGATTTGTGACATAAGAAGCATTGTGCCTTCCAAAGCCCCTTTAGTCCATGTACAGCACAGGTTTGGAAGCTAGGAAGAGTGTGGCTGAAGCACTGTGGCCACCCCCACATAACTCAATGGCATCAGGGTATGCTGAGCACCAGAGTCAACCAAAGCCGTATATCTTTGTGGGTCAGACGTCCCAGGCCATCAGATCCACACAGTCCAGTAGATCCGATTGTCCCTGTCCTCTACCTGGCTAGAAGCAGGGCCCCTCTAGTTCTGGTCATGGTACACATTTCTCTCTTCCTGTAAGTATGACCTGGAGGACTCTTCAAGAGGATTGGTCATATCATCTTGCTGTACTGCCTGGAGTCTTGTCCACGAGAGACCAGAGCAGCATTTACCCTACATGAGCTTCTTGCAGTAGTCGTTCCTCTTTTCAATTCATGTACCCGGGCTGCTAAGGAAGAGGTGGGCTTTCCATCCCACTTCCTCGTGCCTTCTTCATGCTCCTGAAGGGAAAACCCTAAATTGCCTCGCAGACTGTACCCTCTCTCCTTGGTTGGGGGATGCCTGCTCCTAATAACAGAGACTTGTTTGTCCTGGCAAGATATGGAAAATTCCCTCCTTGAGCTCCTCTCTCAGTTTCTGATGGCCCTGTTCAGTTTTCACTTCCAAGTTTTGGACATGCTCAGCCAGCTTTTTTTCTACAGATTAGACATGGGCCGATAACGGCGCAGTGACAGTGTCCTCATAAATCCTTAGTCTGCTGGCTAGTGCGCCCACCTTGTCCTCTCCCTCCCTGCCTCCATTGCAGCGTTGCTAGGTAAAGGGAGTATATCTGTGGTCCAAGCCATGCAAATTTCAACCACATTTGCAACGTGCACTGGACACCATCTGGGCTCTTAGGGAATCTCTTGTCCTCTGAAAAGATGATCTCCAGCACAGCCAATCCTCTTAGACATCGGATACCTTGCTCCATCGTGTTCCAGTGTCCTTGCTGCACATGGAGGTCCTCCTTACAAAGGTATCTATCCCTTAAATTTGCCAGCAGTTGCTGCCAGATGCTGAGAGTTTCCTGGGTTTTCCCAACCCCCTGGCCAATGACCACATCCTGGGACAGGGATCCCAGTTGCCTGGCCTGACTTCCATCCAGAATGGTGTCATTGGCTGAGACATCCCAGATGCAGAGCAGCCGGGTCAGGATGGACTCATTCACATGGCAAGTGAACTGCCTCCACACCTCACCCAGGGATAGTGACCGAGTGATTACCTCTGGCTCTATTTCTTCTGCTGGGTGTGAAGGTTGTGCTGCCTAGTCATCAGTCACTATGTGGACTGATTTGCTCTGTGATTTCCTTTTCTGAACAGGGGCAACTGCTACAGGCTTAAGCTGTCCTGGCTCATCAACCATTTGCTTGGATGCAGTGCCCGTTGCTTTGTTTCCTTTTCCCTCTGGCTCAGCGTTAGGAATGGAGAGGGGAGTTTTAAACAAGCTTCTGCCTTTGCCCAAGCCTCTGCCAGTAGACAGTCCTTTTACCAAGGTGGCCAGCATCCCAAAGCCTGCTCTTGTTGCAAGTTCTTAATAATGGCTGATTAAGTCTATTATAAAATGAATTATTTATTTGATAGACACAAATTTAACAGACATAAGACTTAAACAGATTTACTTATTACATAGGATAAACAAAAGAAATACTGCTAGTAAATACACAATACAACACGAGTGAGGTACCTAATACTACAGCTAGCGAAGAAATAGTATAGGTTAGGATTCAATGTATCTTACTATCCAGTTTCTGATGGGGCATACATAGGATCCTTCCTCTCAATTTCCAGAAAAGTATCCACGGAGATGCATCCAAACTATGTGGGAGAAGCCCACTCCTACATTTCCAGGGAGTGCGTAAGAGGCTTCTGTCTCCGTGAAAATTTGTGTAGCTTTTATATTGTAAAGCAGTGTCCTTAGTCAATGATATTTAATTTCATGTCACTCTGCATCTGCTCTCCAGACCAAGATATTTATTCTTATCTGGGGGTCTCAGCCCTCTTGGCACCAGAGATAACCCCCTGTCAGGCATTTGTCCTGGCCTGTGTTATTTCATCCATATGCACCAGCTGAGGTGTTGGTAGAGGCGGGGAGAATGTCCTGCCACACTCAGCCATGGTTTGTGTAGACATGGTTCCTGTTGATGTTCAAGCACAAACTCTACCTCTTCCATCCTCTCTGGGTCTTGGAAACCAGAATGTGAGTCATGGCCTGGCCCCTGCACAGCCTCACAGAGCGTTGTTCTCCACAACTTTGATGGGTCTATTGGGAAGTGCTTCTGGCGAAGGGTCATGAGCCTGTATGTATTCAGCCCCTGTATGCATTTCCTTTGAGTTTCATCATTGAGCACATGGTGCTTGGAGAAAATCTTTTCCCGCCCAGTCCGTGCATGGATGCCAACCATGGTGACACTGATAGGCCAGGGAGCGTTTCCAATGGCCATCTGGAGATAGGCATTGTTTGCCTTCACATATTCTCTTTGCAATATGAATTTCATAATATCTGTTATTGATTCCTTGATGTCTGCAGGGAGTGTCCTTTTGCGGAGTCTCCTGAAGAGTGGCCTCAGGTAGGACTTGGTCTGTTTATGAGTGGCCTGTTCAGCTTCCCCTGCACTCCCCCTTTCACATAGTCCTCTCTGGCATTCAACGCCTTGGCCCAAACTCCCAGAAGAAACTTCAAGAACTTTGTTATGATGTCCGTATCATAGTGATCATCACCCTGTCCTAAGGATTCTCCCAAAGCTTCTAGTTCTTCAATTGTAGTGTTCTCCTCATGGACTTTCAGGTCATTCTGGGAGTCATCATCTCCTGCTTCTTGGCCACCTACAATTTCATTCCGATACTGCTGATCAGTCTTGTCCAAAGCAGCCTTCAAGTCATTTCTCAGGCCCTTGTTCACTTCAGGTGCAAGAATTTCTATCTTCCTCAGACGTTGAAATGCATCATAATCTGTTTCTCCAAACAGTCTGACGGACTCACCCCTGTCTCGGAACCTCCTGATAACCTCCTGTCTGGAAAGAGTCATTAGCAACTTGTCCTCTGCTACTTCAAGTTCCAGCACTGGATTTGATGCAGCCAGTGGTTTCTCCTCCTCTTCCTGCTGCTGTACCTTGTAGCCACGTCTCTGGCAGTAGGCCTTCTCTTCCTTTTTAGCTAACTCACTGCATTTGAAATACTCCTTATTTCCCCCCAGAAGCTCCTTCTCCTCCAGCTGCTGGCGCTTCCAGCTGATCTCCTGCTCAAGATGTCCATGGCAGTCCCAGAGGTATCAGCCCAGACTAGGACAGGCAAACAAAACTGAAAATACATTCCAAATTAAATTCATTGCTTCTGATGTTACCACACCATAAACATAGTATATTAACAAAGCAATTTTGATTCCTCCCCCTGATCTTAAAAAGAGCATCATGATGGGTAAATAGCTCCCCATATGCAGAAATATACATAGGGTAAAGTACAACACCGGCATGAATACATCGAGCATCATGATGATCAGGGAGTTTTGTACCACAACACAAATGCTTAAGAACAAAATTGTAATTCCAATTTCTCTCTCAAGCCTCACATCAGGCACCAAAACGTGCTGGTTTGAAAGTAAACCAGCAGGAGAAATGAACCCCACCCAATTACCTTAAGAGAGATTTCAGGTCAGAGTTACAATTTAATGGAAAGATTACAATAAATGCAAAGATACACAGAAAACTGGCTGTAACCCACAAAATCAGATACAACCTGGCACCCTATAGGTCAGGGTGGCAGTCACAGTCCTATCAAGCAATGGTTGAGGTCAAAAGGGGTGGTCTTGTGGAAGTTCTGGTCCTCCTCTGGATCCATCCAGTGGTGGTTGTGGTAATGTCCAAAGTCCCCAGTTATATCTGCTCAGGTTCAGGGGGAACGCTCCGTACCTCCCCCTGGGCACGGAGTTTCACAATGGAATGATGTAATACTCTGAGTCATGGGATATTTGGAAGTTCTTGATGGTCTAACTCGTTGCAGCTGTCTATTCTGCGGGTGCCATTGAGTCCAAGATGGCCGATTAGCAGAGATAACCCCTCAGGATGGGAAGCACTGCTGGTGCTTCCCCACAGGGAGTTATCACAGCTGAGTCATCGGTGTGAAGAAAAAGGAAACACTACCCTGCCTCCTGGGGTTTGTCTTTTCTTCCTTATCTCATTTAACACCCAGCTTGTAGCCTGAGGTGTCAGGTGAGCCCTGGGCAGCTGCTGCGAAAGACCCATCATTACAGTTTGTCAGAAACAGCACCACAGCCTGGGAGCAAGGCTTTTGTGTGAGTTCTGGCAGTTCAGTTCAAGTGGAAATGTAGATCACACTGTGAGCTCTGGCTGTGCCAGCTCTGGAGTCCTGCGGGTACACTCTGTCTTCTGTCACAAAACACTCCCTTGCCTTCCTCTGCAGCTCCACCAAGGCACAGGGCAGCCACTCCACAGCTCATGCCACAGCTGCTGTATTTCCAGTTGAGTTCCTGTGGTGTTGCCAGTGCATCTGATTTTATTCACAATCTCATGTCAGCTGATATTTCTCTTAACCCTGTTCATGAATCTTATTGCATGTAGGTGTACATTTTAGAAAAACAAATTAAGTTTTATGAAAAAGTGGTCTGTATGGGCTAAACCCTAAACTTTTCATTGCCAAGTTTGTAGCTTCATTTGGTTGGCATTTTGTTTGTTATGAGGCTGGATTAGTCAGTGTTAGTGACATCTGCCTTGGCTTTGCAGAGACATCAGTGAATGATGTACAAAGGTAATTAACAATTCAAGTTTCCAGTCTTAATTATTGGCAGAGATTTAGTTCTCATCTGCAGCTTGATGTCAGATGCCAGAGGCATTGCAGTGCATCACCCACCTGTTGGTGACTTACACTTCTTCAGTATGTTCTTTAAAAAGTCAGAAAGCCCAGACCTAGGGCATCCAGGAGGTCGTGTCCTAATGCAGGGGCATTAACCTCCAGAGAGAGCACATCTCTGTCTGGAGCTCCGCTATGCTTGTTTGCTTTATCTATTCAGGACTTTTTGCAAGAAAATGGTACGTTTTCCAGATTGGCAGAGGGCGGGTGTCCCCTGGATGGCAGAGGGCAGGTGTTCCCCTGGCTGAAGAGAGCAGGTGTCCCCGGCTGGCAGAGACCTGACCTGGAGCTTTGCCTCCTGTGCCATCAGGTGGCACTCCAGGCTCAAGCTGCGCTTTCCTCCCTCTGCCGCTCTCTCCAGAGGGACCGCCAAGGAACAAAAGAATCAGGGTCTGGTTTTACTCCATTTCGAAGAGGAAATGCAGTTAGAAAAAAAAAATCCTCTTATGAAAAATAGATAACCATTTGTGAAGCCGATTCCCTGCCAGATACAAGGGAAGTTAAACAAATGGCAAGCAAAGGCATCACTGTGGAGCGTGCCTGCAATCCAAGACTATGAAAAGGGAGGAAGAAGATCTATTTTTCTGTGTGATAAAAAACTGGACGATGATAAATGAACAGCATATAAAGCAGTGCATGGCAAACTTACGAAAAGTGCAGCCTGGCTGCTTTGCAGCTCAGCAGGTTTTGAGAATGTTCCTGTTTCTAAGATCTTATAAAATAAGCCTGTCAGCATCAGTCTGCATTGTCTGGTTCTGTAGTAAAGTGAGTAGTGACAAAACACAGTCCTGATGGTGCTGCTGGTGGAAACCCTGTTTTTTGCTGCATCTTCATGTCTCAGATGCAAAAAAAAATAATAATCACGGTTTATCAGATCTTAAACCTTTTAATTAACTCTGTTATCTGCACAACAAGAAACAGAGAAAATCTGTGGCAGAGTTTAATAAAACTTAGGTAGAAGCCATGCTGATTTAAGGGAAATTCTAACTGCAACTCTTGCTTGAGATACCCATAGACTATAGTTAACACAAGGATTTGGGGAATGCAGAAAACTTGTGGCAAGACCACACACCAGATAAAGGCCAGTAAGAGAAACCCTGCAATACTGATTTTTCATCTTTTACAAATCAAATAGATAGATGACAGCAGGCTGGTAGAGATGTTCTGTTCTATTTTTGTAGATGGCAGGATTTTTGTGCAATAATAGCAAGTTTGGGAACAGAAAGGGCCCTGCAAACGTTGCTGTTAACCACGGGAGACAGCAGTGCCTGACAGCAGGAGCTGTGTCACGCTAAATTAGAAAGGGCTTGAACCAAGCCCACAGAGCCCGTAATATCCTGGGAATCAGTGTGTGTCAGTCTCAGCACGGCCTGTCTTTATCTGAAATAATTTCATCACTTTAAAGAGCAAGGCATTTCAACAAAGCATCTCCTCTGTAGTTCCTCTGCTGTTCCTCCCTCCCTATTCATCGCTCGTGACAGCAGAGATGTTTCCACGACAACAAGCCATGCTGTTGCCTCAGGTGACAAACTATACCTTCAATAAACAATCACTGAAAATAGCTTCAAACAATTAATTAGGTAATGGAAATGTTATTTTAATAGGGCTTAGATGCTTTGGAAGTAGTCTACAGACCAAGTTCTGATCAAGAACCAAGCAATCAAAGCCAAACCTGCCATCTGAAGGTTAGGATGGATATCACTGTCTGAATACTCGAAGAACCCTCTTTTTAAAAAATCCTTCAAGATCAAAATATATTCAATCCAGAAGATGCAATGCAAAACAATTCTGTGTTTCGTGGGTTTTTTTGGTGCTAAATTTTGTTCAAAGCACATACTGGCAGGAATTTACCAACTTGCTCACTGAAGGCAGTCCATGGCTGACACACTCCCCTTATGCGTGCCCTTGCACCAGTGTGACAGACAGATGATGAGCCCAGCAATTGGTTTTGCAATAAATGGATTTTTCAGTTTTCTCTTTACAGAAGATGCTTTCCTCAAGTTATAAATGGAGGATGCATAAATCTCTCCTAATACTGCTTCTAGTAACAGTTCAATTGATCTTTAATCGTTGTTTAAAAAGTGAATCTCCATGGGGTGCTTCAATCCTATAGCCTGAAGTTTCTCTAGCCCAGGGCAGCTCTTCTATCTTGCAGCTTAGACGTACACAGTCTTTAAGTGCAGATGGATACACTGCCTTATATCACAGTCCTCATTAGCATGGGCACTCTTTGGGGCTGGTAGTTGCCCTGGCAGAATTTCTTTTTTGCTTTACTTATGATATTAAGTTTCTCCAGAATAGTGGATCTATGAAGCAAGAGCAAGAAAGACAAGGGCTGCCACCTTTCCCATCCCATCAAGTTTGTGGGCTATGCAAAGACCTGCCTTTGCAGAGCCAGATGTGCTCCTACTCCTCTCAGAGGCTGGTTATGGGTTAAGTCCTACCTTTCTGTGTGAAATATTTTCAGTCTGTGGATGAGGGACTCTGCACCCCTCCTACTGTGTACTTCTCTCAGGCAGCTCCCTTTGGAGGGGTTAACAACAGTCCTTGGAGCTCCCTTTGCAGGACAATGGGGTCCATCCCTGTGTGTCACCACACAGCTGGGATTGGGCCAATGAGAACAATGTAGAATGGAATAGAATGTGCACTAAATACTGGCAAGAAAGTTTTTGAGGCAGAAAATGGTAATTTGTCTGAACTAACTTTTGCAGATGCCCTGTTTTTTTTATAACTTTGTCAGGTCAAGGATGAAATTCAGGTGTGCTGCAGGCATGGTAAGGAAACCTTGAAACAGCTGTTGTATGGGGTGTCCACATAAAGCAGAGAGAGGCCTGGCTCCAGTTGCACAAACCTTTGGAAGAAAAGAACTGAGGGAAACGTGTATCTGAGGACTGAAAATTAAGGTACTACCCAGGAAGGAAAAAGATTGGAATTCTAAGCTGTACAAATTAGGGAATACATCCTGCATCACAGCAACTCTTGTGAAGTGATCACAGCCCTGTGCCTATTTCACTTTGACTTTTCACTGTGGGACTCCTTTATTTCCCCTTGGAAAGTCTTGAAGACCTTGCTTTGGTCCTATGGCCATAAGATCAATATACAAAACCTGTGTTTCTCTGCAAAAAGATGCCTTTTCTCCACTTCTCTTCCTGCAGGAGAGCAAAGGATGTGGGTGTCAGCCATGACAGCACCCTCTCATTTGTGCAGGGAAGGGAGAAGGTTCACCCAGGTGCCTTTGGCAGGTGGATGTGCATAGGGCAGTTGTGTCCCTCACGGGGAACCGCTGGAAGGGCTTTGTGTCTGGTGCAGGACAGCTGCCTCTTTGTGGTGGGTTTTATAATTGAAGGTTTAAACGGTTAAACTGCTTTCTTAATGCATTGGTGGTTGCTAAGATACAACCTCTCCAATTCTGTAGATCTTCCACTTGAAATATAGCACATTGGCAAACGGGGCTTTCCCCTCCGACAGCCCAGCAGAGGGGGAGCTGACAGGGCACTTACCCTTGTGCCAGTGAGAAACTGCTCCTGCGGCCGCCTGGGGGGGCTGGGTTTGCTCCAGTGGTGGGAATAAATGGTGGGCTTTACTGACTTCTGGCCACTGTGGCTGAAGGAGGGGGCTGAAGGGGGAATGTGGGGAGTCATAGGATGTGGTAGAAGGAAAAGCACAGGTAAAACAGGCAGCACAACAGGCTAGGAGGGTGAGTGGGATAAGACTGGGGACTGACTCTGTAGAGGAAGCAAGGGAAATCTTTCTGTCCCCTTCTTCAGATAGCCCCAGGCTTCAAATGTCCTTCCCAAGCAAGAATCATCTTCTTTGCTCTTTGGTAATGAAGAGTGGATCTCAGGAGAGTCTGGTTTTGGGACAGGTTTGACAAGACCTTGGGGATAAGTTGTACAGGGAGAAATTTCTTGCAGTTCTAGAAAGTGATTAGGAGGTACAGATTTAAAAGTAGCACTAGACTCCTCAAATTTCATTAGCAATATTACAATAGCAGCTCAAAATAGCCAAATATTTTAAAAGGAAGCCTTACAAAATATGTGGAGGAAGGTGGTATATAGTGCAGCTTATCTCTCATTTCATGCTAAAGTAAGTCTTTACCTGCAAGGGTTGCAGAGAATATTTTGAACATGTTGACAGAGCACAATTGATGCAGCAACATCTCTCTGAGTTTGCAGATCAATAGCTGTGAGAAACAGAGAGGGCAGCTGTTCATCCTGGAAAGGTGTTAGCAGAGATGTCAGAGGATAATTGAACCAGCAATGTTCTCCTCCCCACCTCTTCCACAAGGCAGTCCAAGATGTGCTTAAATTTACTGTGAGCATCACCTCCTGTATTGCAAATAGAGCACAATCATAGGGTCTCTCCTATCTGTGGGAAACCTCTGCTTCTTTCTGCACCTTCCCACTAAAGTGAGAAGGAGCCTGGTCCAGAGCACCTTGCAGAGCTGCTGGGGGTGTTCAAGCCTCACCAAAGGGAAATGAAACCAAAAACCTGCCAGAGCTGAGGTGTTGGCACAAGTTATTGACAGTGGGGTGTCACTGCTGTCTTGCCTGGGCAGCATTTATATTACAGGTATAGAATGGAGGAATATCAACCTCTTTTCTCCCAATCTGACCTCCAAATCCCAACCTCAGTTACTTTTTTTTTTTATAATTTACAGTGATTTCCTCCCCCAGAATTGTTTCTCCTGTTTGAAAAATGATGATGAAGTCAAAGAAGGTGGTGATAGGGTTTCCAGAGTTCTCTGAGCCAAGTACTCTTCTCCTTGCAGCACAGCCACACTGCCCTATTCTCATACCTATTGCCAGCTAAGGAATTTGGTCCTGTATTTAAAGTTGATCTACTTGGATCAGGCTATTGCATGGGACATGCACGTTAGTAGTATGATTAGTGCTAGTTTTAAAACAAGCAGTGGCTGTCCAGAAAACCACCCTGCATACTTTGATTGAGTCACTGCTGTAGGGTTTATTTATTTGTTTGAGCAGCCATGTTATAAAAAGAACATACAGCATTGTCATGAAACTTGAAATAACTGCTTAATGGAATTGTTGGTTTAAGGATCTTATCCTACTCATTGACTGCCTCAATTGGCAAATGGCAAGACAAGTAATTAGCTGTACCCTGCCTGGCTGATCCATACTCATGGCAGCTTTCAGAGCTGAGGGAACTGAGGAGTTTACTCAGTCAAGTGCTCCACTTTGTATCATGGGCCACATTTAGGATGTACAACTGCCTGAAGAGTTGTGTTCACTTTCACATGAGTAGAAGTTTGATCCTCATCCAACTTGAGTGAGAAGGAAAATAAAATTTCACTGCTAAGAAATGCTTTTTCATGGTGCACTCTGAGAGCAAACTTTTCCAGAGCTGGCCTGTACAGAATATCCAGACCATTTAATGACTTCACAAAGCCTAAGAAACATACCCTGTCCCTATAAAATTAGGCCTATTCCAGTAATCCTGGTTCTGCCACACAAGCAAGGTAAGTGACTTCATGCTCTTCTTTTAGACTCAATACAATTTGCTGACAAGACAGTGAATGGAAAATAATTCCTATTGGGAGTGGGAGCAAATTGATAATAACATTACCGAAAATTGGATATAAAGGCAAACAATCCTTCTACTTGTCCTGTCATCAGGGATAACCAAAGGCTCCAAATGTTTAAAGCAGGACAACTTGCTGGCTGCAAACAGCAGAAGCAGGTGGCTCACACCAGTATCTCCCCCAAGCCACAAAGGGTTAAATTGCCGTATGTAGCTACTAAGTATGCGTGTGAAAATTTCAAAAGCATGCAAGTGAGCCATCTGGCTCCTGCTCCTACTGGGTATTTGGGGATGAAAAGGGAAACTGGAAAGGTAAATAGTGTATTGCTTGATGTGTTGATTTTCAGCTAAGATTTCTTTCTTCAGTGCCTAGTCATATTTGTCCATCTAAATGAGTGGGATTGACTGTGTCTTCCCAAAAAGGGCTGAAAAAAATTAGCATGTAAGCTCTGGGAGAGCTGTGCAAAGCCACACTCTGCCTCATGTAACAGCTGAGGCAAATTTATTCTGGACTGCATCCAGAAAAAGGCCTCAGCCTCTCAGTGTCTTAACTCGTGTGTAGGGATGGCAGGAGGCTTCTCACCCCAGGCACAAGTCAGATCAGCTGCCTTGGACTGAGATTCCAGAGAGCTGCCCCAGATTTGGGGCAAGTGTCATGATCACCACGGAAAGTCAGGCATCAGCTCAGACTGGAAAGAGAATGGTTTCCTACCTTAAATGTGTTGCCAAGCCAGCATTTTTTTTTGTTTTTTATTTCTTTATTATTATATTTTATCTTCCCCTGTGGTAGAGATAGAGAGTGGTGGGAGAAAGCAGGATGCTGCTCTGCTGGTAGCACTCTGGTTTGTCATCTGGGCCAGTATCTGTCTCATTTGGGAGGCCAGGCCTGGCCACATTCCTGGAGTACTCCCACAGTTGGAAGGTCTCAAACCTGGCCAGTGATGACACTGTTGGAAAATATACCAAGTTTAAAATTTTTTTATTTTATAACTTTAGCCAGTTTTCACAGAATCACAGAATGAACTAGGTTGGAAAAGACCTTTGATATCATCAAGTCCAACCTATGTTCGTCTTTCCCCCGGGGGAAGGGAATTAGAGTTTCTTTCCAGGTCATTGTTCCACCAGGTGAAGGCCTGGTAAGTTTAACATCTCAACAGACTGGGAGCAGCCCAAAAGATACCCAAAAAGATAACGGCCATCAGTAGAACATCAGTGGCCATCAGCAAACACCAACGAACACCTACCCCAGACGCTGCCCCCTGGCGTGGCTGGAGACACCTGGTCTGGAAAAGACTGATAAGGAAATCAGGGAGTTAACATCAGAGGCGAAGAAATCCAGATCCAGTAGGAAACCAAATACTAAGAACTATGTAACTTCATAACTTGGAACCAATGAACATTGAACCAATGAATTTCTATGGGTTTTGACTGTATAAAGTTTGTGAAAAATCTGGTAAAAGTCATGTGTCATGAAATGATTTTCTCTGCACACCCGGGCTATCTGTGGATGAAATTATTTCTGCTGCACATCCTGGCCAGAACAACATCCTGGCCAGAAATAAAGTAATGCTTTGATTCTCTAACACTAAAAAAGTTGGAGGGTTTTTGTTTTTCCCACAGTTTCGGTGACAACACCAATGCCATTTTTTTTTACCTGTGACTTTGTGTGTCAATTCACGCTGCACATCTCTGATTCCATCTGTAGGAGACTGAGACTCAAGCCTCCTGAAGTCCAGCTTGGGCTATGAGCAAAAGAGAAAGCTGGTCCCAGGACTGAACCTAAAGAATGTCTCCAGCTCTGCTACAACTGCCCACACTCTTCATCATGCAACACCCTAATCCCACTCATGGCATGTGTTCCCTCCTCCACCTGCCACAACACTTGAGTTCCCACAGTAGCTTGCCCTCCAAGTCCTGATCCCTGTGACTCTTCCTCCTCCATAAAAGGAGCTAAAACAGCTCTTTCTTGCCTAGCTTAAAAATAAGCTGTGCCTTGAAGTCATCTATTTATGCCTTTTTTGGTTGTAGTTTTATTGAAAAAGCTGGTATTAACATATTTATATTTTTATTCAACAACAGTCAGCTAATTTGTGCAACACAAAAAATGCAGCCATGAACAACAGCTTTCAAAACAATCAGATTTACCAACTTTACCATCACTTACTCTACACCACTGAAAGCTCAAACTAAAAAGAGAAAGTAAGTTGGAAACGTTCACAATGACGATGTTAACTTTCCATACATTCAAGAAACCAGGAAACCGACCTGTAATAGTGATGTCAAAGACAGGAATGGAATACTGGTCTTTGAAAGGTTTCTATTTATTTCCTCCATAATCACTTCATGGTATTTTGGTTGGGTTTTTAATCAGTTTTATAAAGCTCCAAAGATATATTTGTTTATTTAATTTTAACATGTTCTTTTTGGTACCCAAAGCTGTAACAGAGTAAGGTACTTCAAATTAAAACCAAAAAATTGTTGCATTAAGATCTGCTTTGTAATAAGTTATCTATAGAATCTTACTTGAGAATGTTAAAAGCTAAATATATGTTTTACAGTATCTCTAGCTGTAAATGCCAATATGAGCTGATAGCAATTTTTTTTTCTTTTTGAGCTACAAAGATTAATGGAGAGGGCCAAAAGTCAAAGAAATTGTATGACACCCTTGAAGCAGTAGTTTGGCATTAACAAGTTTTCTATACAATTTACCACACTCTTAAACCTTTTTACAAGGAAAAAAAAAAGGCAATTTTGTTAAATTTCATTAGAATAAATATGTACATATACTGTCCATGCCTGCTACAGCATACAGTATTCTATAAACAAACATTCTTTGTTCCCTTTAAAATCACCCTACACATTTCATACTGTATGTGTTTAGTGTGGCTGGAAACTGGTGCACATGCGTTTGTGCCTCTACACACAAAATATACGGCATTGATCTAGAAAAACTTCAAACAGACAGAATTCAGGTGTGGTGTTGAAATGTCATATAAAAGCTGTAGAATTTGTTTTTTAATTTCCTGTAAGCAGATTTTCACCCACCCTTCCCCCAAACCAAAATACAAAAGCATGCAGATCCCTTCATCAGTACATTCTCCACTTACCAAGAAATCAGTGCATAATGGCTTAAAGATTTTTTTTTTCTGAGGAGTTTTAATACGGGCAGATTAACAGGTCATGTGAGTTGTGCTCTTTTATCCATGGTTAGAGTAGAAATCCTTTGGGATATTGAATTTTCTGCCAGAGCTATTAAGGGTGCAGCAGAACTTTCTTTTCCTGGATTAAGAGGACTTCCTGCCCACTGCACCGTTCCCGTACCATTCCTGCATGCCCTTCTTTGTGTGTACTTTCCTCTTGCATTTATATCACTAATTATTACAGAACAGAGATAGATCTATCAGCATTGCTGTGGAGGAAGGTTTTGTTTGGTTTGTATTTTTCAATTTTTCATGTTTCTCCAGGACTAACTTTGTCTCCCAGAAGTGGCCTCATTTAAAATTTAAAAGCACTAAAATTCACTGAGCGGTGCTGCCTCTCGCAGTACTGTTCTTTTCACAGTTACAGATACCAGGTATTGCCTGTATTCCCCAAAGGCCAGGATTAACATAACCATTCTGCAAACAACAAACAAGGGACTTTATCAAGTGTCTAGCAGTGATGTAACTTTGTTCCCACTCAAGTTGGTAGTTGCCTTCAAGGACAGCACTTCTAGCCAAGGTTTCCAGAACTCCAACCCAAACGGTAGCATGGGTTTGTGTGTGAATTGCCAGGCTGTGTCTAACCAGCCAGTCCCTTCAGAGTGGCAATGCCAAGTTTTTTAATAGTCCTCACACAATGAAGATACTACTTACTGTTTTAAACAGAGTGAAGAGAACCATGGAGAATAAACTTCTTAAAATAAGCTGGTTGAGTAACTCTACCAGTCTGTCACTTACTCACTTGGGAAGGTGAAGCACAAAGTAATGTGATAAATAAATAAATAAATATGAGGGTATTGGAAAGAAGGGAATGGGATGGGTGAGATGGGGCAGCTTTTCACCAGCAGGGATTCTGCTTCCAGCTCTAACTCTCATGAGGTCCCTCCAATGTGCCACGTGCTCTTAAGGGATGTGGCTATTCATTCTTTCAAATAGGGTGGACTTAATCGAAAGACAGGAAAACAGCACTGGAAAAAAAACAATCAAGAGATTGAGGCAAAAAGCTCTAACTATGTGGTAAATGCTGCAGACTGCAAAAGCAGGAAGGGCACCAGGACACCACAGTCCTGCAAACCACTGAGACTCTCGAAAGGATGGACAGGAGTTGAGGAGCCTCAGCCCTCCTCAGGAACACTCCCAAATGGAATCAGTAACCCTGTTTGTTTAAAGGAACCGATACAGACCACAGTACTGGATTTGCAGTCGTGCCTTTTACTCATACAGTTGCAGTGATGGAAAATAATTGGCTTGCCACCAATAATGATACAGGCTGAGGGATGAAAGGATGCAACCTACAAATCCCACCACAGAAGCCACAATTTTTGTGAAGATCACATCCTTCTACAACTCTCAAGAGGCTGGTTTGTAAATATAGAGGGATATTGATAAATCTAGTGCATTTCTGAGTTCACTTTATCCTGAAATATGTACAGATTGTTTGTCGCCGCTATAGCAATGATGTTCTCAGTTGGGTGCCATGCTGTGTGCAAGATCTTCTTAGTAAAGTCCAAACTGTCAACACTGATGTCATCTTTCCTCCGTTTGCCTCCAACGCAGACCCTCCGGGGCTTAAGAATGGCTCGTGGTTTACTGCTCTCCCGGGAAGCCTCCAAGGTAACATCCCGCTTGGTGTTGCGGTCAAACATTCTAAAGAAGTTGTTATATGCACCTGTCATTATCACACTGCAGAGAGACAGACAGAGAGCGACAACAAAGGCAGTTAAACAGCAGCTTGTGCAAAGCCTACCAGCATGGCTGGATCAGGACAGCTAAGTTTAACCTTAGGGTTAGCTGTCTTCTGGTTTCAGATGGGAAAGAATAAGAAAAAAAAGGGGTCTTCCTAGTACTCCCCAGAATGAATAGTTTTCTTCTACCAATGCCTTCCCCTTCCATATTATTCAATGAAAATTACAGTTACCCCAAATAATGACCACTCCCTGACATCTTTAGAATCACATCACAAGATAATACAAGCAACACATTTTAATAAGTTACTTTTAATTACCCTCCAGCTTCTTATGAGTGCTTAAGGATCATACATTTCAGGCTTTTTCCCTTTCTCTGGAGCTTTACCTTTAATGACAGCTGAGTTTTACCATGATTCTAGAAAGTCTAAAAAAATTCTCATGTATTTCAAATCTTTTGATACAACACTAAGGTTTAGTATATAATTATATATTTTAAAGAGTATTTTGAAGAAGGGTGTTTTGAAAGGTTCTGAAAAATCACATTGAGTTTGCACATGTAAATTCTTCCCAGATTAAACTCTTTTCCTTGCTGAAGCCACAGACCTTTCAAGCCCAGACATTATTAAAATTTGTACCTACAATGCTTCTTAGAAATAAACACACTGGTGTCAGGATTCTGGCATCTCTTATATGAAGTTTGAATGAAACATCAAATCAGGATATATTTCTGGGTCTGGGAGAAGGGGACAGAAAACATACCTTGATCTGTATAAAAATTACCTCATTAATCAGCTTGCGGTTTGAAATAATGGATTGCCAGTTGCTTCATTCCCCTAGTCCCTAGGGGAGGATATTTTGTCACTAACTTTAATGAATTCAGGATTTCATCCATGGCCCTCAGGTTATTGGATTAGCATAATCATGGATTTCAGAGCCTTGTTTGAAAGCTCATCCCCTGTGAACTTTTTCCATATGTGAAACCAGGGCCATTCTCTATGTCCTATCTCAGCCCCAAAGAGGGTGGTTTTGTTCTGAATTTCCATTCTGAAAGAGGGAATCCACCCCAAATGGTCAGGTCTCCACAGCACAGTTTTAAGACTCATGCAATCAGGAACTATTTGTCTTTCTAATAGAGCCCAAAAGAACATATTTGACGTGCGTGGCATTAATAAACAAACCTCCATCTCAAATGACAGCTGCTTTCACACTTTGCTCTTGGGGGGGAAATCTGAGTTGAGCAGCAGACTGGCCAGGGACACACGCAGCATATGGGAGATGGGGGAGAACTCACAGGCACAAGCCATACTCTCCACCATACAGACACTCACGAGCAGATTAGATTAGATGCTCCTGGATTCAGGAGTGCCTTACAGTGTGTGCACAGCCTCCAGCCAGCGCTGTCTTGATCTCATTTGGGGCCATTAGGAGCGACTGTAATACAAATGAATGATACAGTGGGAAAGCACAAATGTGAGCTGTGCCCCCCACTGCTGTGACTACAGCTGGGGACTGGGAGCAGCTCAGGCTCCAGAGCCGCTGCAGGGTAACTGGAGTGGGTGAGCTGGGTTTGTACCCTGGGAATCACCCAGCTCCACCCTGCTTCCATGTCTGCTGACTGCATACTGCAGTCCGATGGCAGCTGGTACCACGCTGAGCTCTGTGCAGCTCCTGAAGTGCCAAAGGGAACTGCTGCCAACCAGACAACGTGGCACACAGACCCAGCACACGCTGCCCTGGGCAAGAGCTCACCTACAGCCTTCAGCTCATGGAGAGGGGCTGCTTCCTGGAGATCTGCAGGGAGCTTGTGGCTGGGGGGATGCACAGGGGCACTTGTCCACATGCAGCCCCATCCAGCCCTGGCAGGGAGCTCCTTGCTGCTCTCCAGCAGCAGGACCCGCCTCTGGTTGCCTGCAGAGAGGTTTCCCTTTCCTTCTGCACCCGCAAAAGCCTGGCACAATCCTTCCTAGCAAGGCATAAGGTAACAACCTCACAAGCTAAAAAACAGGAGTCAGTGTGACAGCTTGATAAAATGTATCCCAGAAGCCGCAGAAAGCCTATTGATCAAGATTAGTGCCCATTTCAGAAATTGAATCAACAGCAGTAAATCAAATGTTTCATTCCTTCCAAATCACCATGTCTTGTCATTACAGCTCCTGCTGTAATGGTTATTTGCAACATGAAAAAGTCGAGGTTATTTCATATCTCAGCACTAACATTCACAATTTGTGATGCAAACAATCCAGCTGTATATTTTCCCTCAGGCAAAATTTTCAAACAGGTTCATAATGCTGGGGGCACCCCTGTGCCATGGGCTGCAGAGCTGTGGCTCCTAGGGGAAAGATGAGCATCCCTCCCGATGGAGGCAGGAACTGTCAGGGAAGCAGTTTTCATGCTGGCAGAGTACCAGTGCACCAAATGCAGAGAGAGGTGTTTGTTAAGCATCTTATTTTAGAAGGTTTTGCTTGCAGTAAAACTGCCTTTACAGTCCATTTGCTTTTTAATTTCTTGAACTCTCGTGTATTTTTAAAAGTCTGCTTTCTTCAGTTGGATTTACTGCAGTTATTTTATTAACATATGTGGATGACTACTTTTCATGCTGGCCCTATTTTTCTGCAGTTTAATGGCTCAGTAAAAAACAGCATTATGTAAATGAGAAAGTGCCCATTCTTGTTCAAGGTCACAAACACAGATGGATTATAACCTTACCTGCTGCTTAAAGTAATAAAAGAGACTAAAAGCTAGATGTAAGCCTGCAATTTTTTCCTGTTAAGGAAAATAGAGTGTACAATAATGGAGTCTGTGTGATAAGAAGATTTTTTTTTTTAATAAAGAGTATGAATTGTAGCTCAGTATAGGAAGAGTCTGTTCTGTATCCCCAGACACTGCTCTGCACAGCAGTGTTATGACAAGGGCTTGCACAAAACCCTTGCAAGAGAGGCTGTTTCAAGAAACCAATGCCCCTCATTCAAAACAGCCCACACTACTTCATAGGTGTGTAAAGCAGCAGCCCAGAAAAGCTCTAACCACCTTTAATTTGCCTTAGAAGGCGGGTTCACAAGATGTGCTACACAAGGTCAGAGGTACCACCATCTCCTCCATGCAGAGGTATTTAGGACACAGAACATGCTGCAGTGCACCCTGAGGAGCACTGTACTGATAGCTCAGGCTGGAGCAAAGCTGCAGCCTGACTGCACCAGCTCAAACCACCACAGCTACAGGCAGCATGATTACGAAAACCCCCAAACAAAACAACATCACACCCCACCCCCCCAAATAAAACCCCCAAACCAACCAAACAAAAAAGCAGGGAAAAAACCCAGTGGCTGCAGCATGACTACCACTACCTACATTTCACCCTCTGCAGCCCAGCCGGTGCTCTGGAAGGAGAGACAACACCCCATGCCTGCAGGGCCCTGAATGCGTTCGCACAGCCCACGTTAACCTTCCTGTGCTGCCGCAGGCAGGGAACACATTTTCCTCTCCGTGCGGGGCTGCTCTGCAGAGCACCAGAGTATTCTCTGCTCCCTCTGTTCGAGCTGCTCCAAGCAAGGTCCGGGCAGTTCTTCAGCTATGTGTGTGTGGAGTGACAACACAAAATGTTACTGATTCCTCCTGCCTGCCCTGACACTGGGCATGCTCGCTTATCAATGATGCGATCTGAGGTATCTCACTGCCGCACTTCAGTCCTCATGTGGGGTCACTGTTACCCAGTCTTACCCCTACTTTTTTTTTAACAACATTAACAAATGTATTTTTACAGAAGATAAAAGGCAAAATGGAAAACTCCAGTGCAGACCAATCCCTACTTTTATTGACTTTTCTTTTCACTCCCACCCTAGTCACCATTCTGTTCTCTTTTTCTCGTTCTTCCCCTCCAGTTCTGACTCTGGCCTTTACCACACTTTCCATACAGGTTTCCCTTTCTCCCTCTCTTCCTTCTCCCCTCTTCTTTTTTCATTTCCATCTATCCTGCTCTACAATTTTAAAAGAAAACCCCACCTGATCTGCTTCTCTCTTCCTTTTTCCACCCCTCTCATGTCTTTGTTTTACTCCTGTAAGTCTCACTGCTTTCTTGGTGGTCTCGCCCTGCCCTCACAGACAACTTGCTTGGCTCTCCAGGTGTTTTGGCTAGCATGCCCACTTCTCTGGGCTGAAGGCTGGGGAAACAGCTAATCCCCAAGAACCAAAGCTCATTTCGGCAGGAGAGGTAGTTTCCAAATTAGCAGAACATTAACTGTACACCTCCAATTCAGTTCCGGCTTCTTCACCCTGTGCCATGCTGACCTGGTAGCCAGCAATAATTCAGGTAGGGTTGTTATTTCTGAAAGTAAATTTTCAATCTGTAAAATTGTCTGAAATAAAGGATTTGAGAGAAAAAAGTTCTTCCTGCTTGCATTGTAACAGTAATACTCAAAAGAGGCAGATGTTTACCCATGGATAATGATTTTGTTAAATATGACACCAGTATTGTGCCACTGATGTTTAATTTAGGCCCAGAGTTTTAGGGTCTACAGACACAACCTCTCAACTACTGATGGCTTCGGCATCTTTAATTATCTTCATACTTTTAAACATATGAGTCTCAATATTTTGGTTTTGGTAGTGACTCTTTGTTAAATGAAATGCTTCAGTATGGGATTTTCCCCTCTAAAAAGTTCTGCTTCTCTTGGGTGGTCAACAAATTTTCTACTTCGCCACCCTCAAAGGCATCTGAATAGGACTTGCACCATTTTACTAACCTGCAATGAGATATTCCACAATATTTTTTAGGCAATGAGATTTCATCAAACATGTCAGTCACTAAGAATTGGCATATCTCTGTATTTCTCAGATCTGTTATTCCCATACTTCAAGCCAACCTCTTAAACATTACCTATGTTGCAGCCATCCTTGCACACAACAGCCCTCACCAAAATCGCTCCATTCAGCTGCATTCAGCTGCATTCAGCAGGATGTCAGGGACTGCCCTAAATATTGGGGGATATCATCTGGAATCAAGGCTTGCTTAAAACCAAACCATTACTTGCTCCACATTGTTTTATGTTGTTTTTCTTGTTTAATTTGTTGTGTTGTTTTTTGGTTGGTTTTTTTTTTTTTTTTAACTCTTTGATAATTTTTGGGCTAACTCTTGCCCAGATTAGTCTTCCTAGATGCACAGAAGTTTTTACTCACCTGCAGATTTCTACTGTCTGGAGAAATTCAGCTCGTGTCATAGCTCCCCTCCTTCACTGTTGCTTATGAGACCATGGAAGCCACGGGATGGTGTGACAGGACTAAGAGCAGGGCTGGGCAGGGCTCCAAGGACCCTCACACACCAGGCTTAAGGGTGATAGAAAAACTAAACCAGCCCAGCTGTCCTGCCCCTCAGTGCAGATGTGGCAGCAGAACATCATTCCCTGGGGCAAGAGAGGCAAGGCTTGGACTTTGAAGGTGTGAGGGGAGGAGACTCAGAAAGCAGCTTCCACAACAGCCTGCCCCCACACTTGCAAATCTCAGCAAAGACATCCCTCAAGGCACCCAGCATCAAAAAGGTCCTGTTCTTTGACCTGAAACTGTCTCCAAATTATATTTTGAGCCCCTAAATTTTCAGTACTTCACTGCCATGTGTATCAGTGCAGAAGAGCACATCTGCAGCCTCCTAGCATTAATATGTAAGGTCCACCAGATCTGGTTTCATGACAAGTTGAGCCAATGAAAAAAGGGTTGATTCCAGAAAAACTCTTAAAGAACATCTTTCATAGGAATAAAAAAAGAGATTTATTAAAGCAAAGGGAAAGGAGGAGGCATTGTTGCAAGCAATGAGGACCTCCTGAAATACTGGGAAATTTTCCTGTATGCTGTGCTGTGTAAAGTCACTGACTCCCTATCACAAAGAAGGATTTATTTAAACCTGGGGAGGAGGCTGCTGGAAAAACTTGAGACATAGGATTCAGGGTTGTGGCACCCTGGTACAGCTGGCATAAGACTGGGAATAAGAACAAGGGATTCCCAAGTACTTCCAAGCTAATATTTAACATGCCAAGCTTTGAGAACAAAATGATGTCTTCCAGCTCTCCAGCATGGAGTGTGCTGCCAGACAGCAATAGACTCTTAACATCTCATCCAATGGGATCTGCCAATTCCGCCCGATTAGAGTGAAGGCTGATGGATATTCAGGGGGATGAATGACAGTTCAGTAGGAAAGGACTGACTGAACAGTTGTATGTGACTTCACTCATCTGCTTGCAGCATATCACTTATCATGATGGTATTTAGAAGTCTCTCTGGCAGGGGTCCCATACATCCATTCATTTGAAATCCTACAAAAAAAATAGTTAACTAAGGTATTCACTTGCTATCATGTAGAATTTGTTCTCTTTTTTATTTTTTTTTCCAGCCTCATTACCTCACAGAAAGCTACAAAAGTGCTTATTTTTTAAGGTAACACTGAAAGCTGTTGACAGTGGGAAGAAAACAGTGTCCTCCAGGTCACTATTAAAAGACTTGACTTTGGATGTGAATGGAAGAGCTAAATTAAATTGCTGTGTAAGTAGAGCTCACCTATTCTACCTAGCCATGTAATGATGTATATACAATAAAGATAGCATGATTTTTGTGTAATATACTCAACTACAGATAATACATGCTCATCTAGATGAATTAGTGTAAGGCCCCTGCTTGGCTCCCTCCCCTGACCACTGTTGTTGCCAAAGTACATAGTGATTAATGTGCCCTTCAGCAAATGAGATCGGCTCTGTCTGATTGTATTAGTTCCTGTTCATTGGAGTAACTGAGCATCAATCACGTTCTAATCAGAGCTCACGTATGTTGATTATTTTTGTGAACAGTCTCACCATCGGGTTCTATCATAGCCTAGATTAACTTCTTAGTAATGACAAAACTTAATGAAAAGTATTTTCACCTAAATAATAAACACACTTTCATTTTTAACTGAACAATCACGTCACTACAAATTGTTGTTATAGCTTTGAAGTCTGCAAAAGAAAAAAATAACATGTTTAGAACTGCAGTTACTACTATTACACAGATGGATTAATAATCTAAGCACTGCAGCATCTCTTCAGCGTACAATTGTCAATATGCAATTTTTACCTTTAGTAACAGTCCTTTTTAAAAAACTGCGTACCGAAAGACTCAAATTAATCGACCTTACTGTTCAAATGAACTGGTTTTTAAGAGGTACTGGTACCTAAATATTATTTAAATTATGATCCACCAATAAAAGATATTCTGGTAATGTGTAGCAATACTTGTCCTATTCATAAGCAAGGAGCTCAGAGGAGTGAATCAAAAGATGAGCATTAGTTCTGATACATTTGACTCTTAAAAAGAAACAACTAAATTAAAGAGAGCCCTTTTCTTTTGTCAAATGTTTCCAGCTCCTCTACTCAAGAGTTTTTTACAATCAAGAGTAGCACATTGTATTTAGTGACAGGTTTGGTAATTGTGCATGACTAATAACGCCTCAGAGTCTGGGCAGTACAATAAATGAAGCCCTCACAATCTAATGTTCCCACTTAATAATTACTCCCTGCATTGATCTTTCTGATCTGTCAAGTAGGAATGAAAATATTACGCTCACTTTAAACCCTGATATTGAACAAGAATTCCATTATTACCAGGCAACTACCCAGAGAGTGGTTTTACCACACTAATGAGGACAGCAGCACTTCATCTGGCCACAGAGAGACTCTAGGCCTGGGAGTAAGTGGCTGCCCATCCTGTACAATGCACTAGGAATTCCCAGCAAGGATAAGCAAAATGGTTTGAAAATACCTGAAGAGTTCTGGATCTTTTTCAAAGTTTCACAATATCTACATGACTTGAATACACTGTTGTTCTGTGCCAGATTTAGGCAGGAATCAGCACTGACTGTTTTCCAGTAAATGTTTTAAATTTTGTATTTCTAGTAGGGCCAAACTCAAGCAGTAACCACACTGAGAAAATCCTCTGCTAAAACACCCATTCATGTATGGGTTTGGGAGTTTCAGAGAAAAGCCCCAAAACTTGGATCTTCCCCCTAAACTTTCTGAGTCATTCCCAATCTTTGACAATACCAAAGCCACAACAGCTGGTGCCCAAGTTGCAATGACATCAATCTGGGAAATATTTTGCTCAGTGTGGTCCACCTACATAATTTTAAACGGCCAGCAGTTGGTATCACAGGGGATACTCAATGCTGAGTTAATCCTTGTCAGAAAACACATCATTCTGGCGTTCAGGCAACAGACATAATGGAATATATACATATTTTCATTTGCATAATGAATTATACAAGGTAAAAGTTTCATTTCTTAGCAAAGACAGAATCTTTCCATTGGGCAGGTAGAAGAACTGAGCAAAGGAAAGTAGTCCAAAGAAAAGGTGCCCCTTACCCAGTTACAGCACAATACTTGATCTGCATTTATGGAACACAGGACTAGAAGAGACCTTGTTCTGCACTTCCAAGTTCAGACACTTGTAATTTTAACCAATGTTGCATATAACTGCTTTCACAGATTTCCTGAGCACCACCACCAGAACAGTTGGGTTTCTTGCACCTCCACCACCCAGGATGGGAAGATAGCTTGTCACTATTTGGACAGGTATGAACTACCTCTAATTTCCAGGTTATAACTACTTGTTGACACTCAACACCTACTTGCTGTTGTGTCATTATCATTCACATTTATCTTAGCTAGAGCTTCTTCCTCCCTATGTATATCTCCTTGGTATACTTACTACAAGCAAGTAAAATCTTGGCTTGTCTTTTACTAAGCTGATGAAAATCAAAGTCCTGGCCTCTCTCCTTTAGAGCAGCTGTCCATCTGCTCGATTAGTTCATCCACCTTGGAGATGAGGGACATGAAATTTGTAAATGTAGTTCAAAGGTCTTTGAATAAGAGCCCAACATAATGTCACCACTACTCCTTTCTCTGCCGGATAGCCCAGTCTTGCCCATTCAAGGATCATATTTGCCTTTTTCACAGATGTCTCAGACTGCCTGTTTCACAGTCCAGGCCCACTGCAGGGTGGGCAGGCCTGCTTCAATACAATGAGACAGACTGTTTTTCCCAAATTAGAGGCTGAGCTGAAGGAGCAGTTCCAGGCTCAGTGCCAAACTTCTGCCTCTTGGCTCCTAGCTCTGCTGAACCAGGAGTCACTGTGTGTCACTCAGTATTGGCTCCTGTGCTCTCTTTCACATGCATTTTGTAGACTGCTAATCCCTTCCCTAGCATATGAATGTCCCTGGGAGTTGTTTCCAACTGATAAGATGAAGGTTTGTGCTCGCTCTTTTTTTAACTAAAATTCTCACCTTGCATTATACTCTTGGATTTTATCCGTTTTTATTAACCCATTCCTCTTGGCTGCTCAGCCATTCCTGCACAATATTCCTACTCCACAAAGTCCTGCCACCACTTGCCAGCACTATGGCGTTAGCCCACTCTGTCCTTGCTTGCACTCTCTGACTTGTGCCAGTATTTCTCATTAAAACATTCAACAGGATATTATGTCCAAGATAAAAACAAGGAGCTCTCCATCAGTGCACAGGGAAAGGGACTGCTCTGATGGAGGGGGGTATCAGAAGTGCCATTTGGCTGCAGGTTGCAGGGAATCAGTGGGTGCCTGTGACGGTCCTTCCTCACACCAGTAAGTGAACTGAATTTCTGAGGCAGCTCACGTGCAAATACAGGATCACATAAGTTTCCTTAGTGGGTTGGTGGGATTGTGTGAATTGGCATCATTCTTTTTAGCTTTTGCAGCCTATTTATGATTTGGGTGAAAATGGGCGTAATTGGAAGGGTTTTTCCCCCTCAGGCATGAGCCAAGGTTATTAAGGCATACATCAAGTCTAAGGCAGTCAGACACACAACTGCACAAGCATCCAAACATCTTCTATCAACCCAAACACTGGTGTGGGATGCCGTACACTGACGTGGAAAAGAACCACGTGTAACTACTTTCAGTTTGCTCCCCACCATAAGGGAGGTCTTTTGCTAAACAAGGACAGTGATGGGCAGAAGGATGGATTGATTACCTGTCTGATCCATTCCATGCACATTCAAACTTGTCAAAGATGCAGTCGTTTTCATAGAGGGAACATAACTTGCTTCTAAGGTAATCATGGACCTGTTTTAAAGAAAATAACTGTTATTCTTGAAATCAAAGAAAATATAAAACTCCACAACCAGCCCTTCACTTTCTGCTTTATCTCCCACGTTCACTTTCAAAATATGCTGCATAGATTGGTAGCTCTGCAGAACATACTGTGTTTAAACTCCAAAGAAGCCAACTGTACTTTTCCACAGCCCAAGTAACCAGGTGCTACTGAATTACTGTTGCAGGAAGGCACGATACATGCTTCCCTCAGCAGGCTGCAGACCACCCCTCTTCCAACATATTTGTTTCCTGCTTGGGTGATTTTCTCAGTGCTAACCTAATTCCCAGAGACATTTCACCAGCTGATACCCTAGATGTGCTAATTAATGTGCAAGAAATCTAATTTAAATAGTAACAAAAACACCATATTCCAAGATAAGTGGACTCTCACTTATGGCAGAAAGAACATGGCTCTATTAAAAGAACCTGTATGGTATTAAATTTATTTTTGTAAGGTATTTCAGAAGCCAAATACAGTACAAGGTTGTACTTGCACAGGCTGCAAATAAGAACACTAATTTAGCCCAAGGATTTCTCCTATTTGGCTGAGACCTAAAAACAACATTGCAAAGTCTCATTTACTCACTGGAAAAGTGGGACTACCCAGCAGAAGAGTTCTCTCCTCTAGGCCACACATCTCTGCTGAACAACATTTATCATAAAGAGATCTCATGCAAACTGTTTCAGTCTTTTGCTGAATTTGATTATTTTCCTTCTGGATGATTTGGTTTATTCCATAAGGAAATAAAGTGGTAGAAAATTCCTGCCTAGATAAATTTAGTAATGCACTTCCACTACTGATATTTTCTTCTAGCTGCTGTAGAAACTATAAAACAAAGATGTGTAGATGACCTCTTGGAGAAACACACCAATCCAATGGCCCAGGGGTAAAATTTAACTCTGCCATCCTGAAGTTACAGGTTCTTTCAAGTCCAGTGAAATTATTCCTGCTCATGGATGCTCAGCATCCTCCTCTGGCCTGAGAGCACAAACATTTCTTCTAGTAAAATAACTTCTACCAAGACCAGATGGGGGACAGCGACCTTTCACGTATATTTTCTTTAAACTGACCCATTTTTGATAGTCAAATTGTACAGTATCCAAAGAATATTTGTAATGTAAGGTTATTAAGGATTATAAATTTTTGTTATGGATCAATTTTCATTAATAAATGAATGAACTCTGAACTGTACATTAACAGATAATGTCTTATACAGCAATTAATTGGCAAATGGCGGAGAACATTTCACAATTAAATGCATTTACCGTCGCGGTGAGCAATAGGTCAGAACACTTTTACTATTGATGAAGTTTCCTACACTCTCTGCAATTAAATCTTTTCCTTTTCTCTTTACTTAAAACCTTTTTATGTTAGCAGTGTAATTTGTTACAGAACTGGAATTCTTTCCTTTATCATGTTTGTGAGCTCCCAATACTTGGAAGAAATAGAAAGGCTGGGTAAGGCAGAAGGAAGTAGATCACATTTGCCTCCCTGACTGTCATTTCTAGGTCCTTCTCTTGTTACCATTTCCAGCAGCCATCTGTCATGACCACTGTCATGTACACACCCTTTGCAAAGTGTGTCCAACTCCACAGCTTGGAGCTGTGCTTTTCTATCGGCTTTGTCAAAAAGCATTTTGCAATTCCTCTCTCAGATGTCTTACCTTGTCAAGACTGTCAGACTCACTCTCCACCTTGTTCTTTCCATGGACCTTTTGATTACCACATTTGAACACATTCAGACCCTCAGAGAGACTATGAAAAACTTAACTCAAAGAAACACTTAATTTTCACTATTTGCATATTCATCTGCCTCTACCAACTAAGGGTAAAATCAGATTTGCCTTGTCTGTTACATATTGTTCTTACCACATATCAATAGTACTTGAAAGCAAACCAAATTCATTCCTAACTAATTACCAAGGACCTTTTCTTCACTGCAACATTTTAGGTCTGATTTCTTCAAACCCCTTATCCCACAGAAGGTAAGAGATGCGAACAAAACCACTACACCCTCATGGAATTATCTAGCAACTCTGTGCTCCAGACTAACACAGCAACACAGCTACGCAGGGGCCTGTTTTACTGGGACTGAATAGACACAACCAGGAATAGCACTGGTGACACATGGTCCAAATCCCTATGCTACAGAGCCTGCCAAAAGTGGATCAAGCTATTATCAGCTATGAACATGCTCACCTTGCTGCTCCCCAAGGTTTCTGCCGGGGTAATTCACCTGGCAGCACCAGACGAGTAACCTGTTAGGCAGGGCTGCCTTGCAACATTCAAGCACTGACCATTCCACTGCACTGCTCTTTTAGTGCTGTCCAGTGACCATACTCTGCCCTTTTTTCTCTTGTGTGAAACTAACAGGAGAAAATAATGCTGAAACATTGCCAGCAGATAACGTGTTCAGTGGGGCTGCAACAGCTGCTCTATGCAATAGCATTCTTTGAGCCACAGCACTGATATGAAAAAGAACCTGCATGAGGAATTAATTTTTGTTTGTTATTTTTTTAATATTAAAATCGTAAGCTGATAATGAAGCAGTACAGTTATGGACTCTGCTCTTTATTACAACTCTGTGTGAAATCTCCTGTTGTGACCCTCACTATTGCAGCTAGGCAATATCTAAGTGGCTACCATGCAGTGGATGAAATGAGAAATTCAGTCTTTTAATGAACACTTTTAATGTTTTAATGATATACTTGTCATCATAATTATGTGGATACATAACTGAAAATGTCAGGTTTATTTGTTGCCTTCCAGTGATGTACCCCAAAAAACCTTTTGAGAAATTGCCAAGTTTATCTATGAGATTTAGGTATGTGAGAGAGAGATACCTCTGAGACAGATTATTTAAGAGAGTAATTTAAACGACTTTTTCTTAAGACAGAATTCTCTGCTCTCTGCAGCTTAAAAACATGAAAGGTTCTCAGAGCAGCTGGATCACATAAATCCTATGGAATCCTGTGCTACTGGCTTCCCAAGGCCCCCTGAGTTCCAGATTCTCCTTTAGTCCACTGCAATGCCCAACAACACATCTATATATTCTTTACAAGGCACTGGATAAATATTTGAAAATGAAAGGCAATCCATAGATTTAAGTAAGGTGGTAAGAACACTACTATATTTAGCTATATTTTTTTATATTATATAACGGGTTTTGTTGTTGTGGGTCTTGGTTTTTTTTTTTCTCTATAAACTTCTGACTGCAATTATCAGTACTCATTCTTCCCATCTCAGCATGAAGAAATATAACTTTTTAATTGGCCCTACTGTTGGGTGTCAGACTGATTTAAAAGTGGCCAGCTTGTTTCACAGCTGCCTACGTGAGGAAATAAAAGCAGGTGTCAAAATCAAGACAAACAGGTTGGCTTGACCAGCTATTCCTCCCCAGGGACAAGGCTGCCTACTAAATCAGCATAGGTATAAAATAAAATATTACCTAAGTTCCCAAAAACCAAGATTCTATTCTGTTATATAAAACACAGTCTCGCCCTTACCCTCCCACTCCGTTTTCATGGCACAGCAACATTTCTAACACATTTAGCATTGCAAGCGCTGCCATTTTAAAAGCAAACCCAATTCTGTTGTCTTAAAGGTAAACAGGCTCAGACCTGCCAATATTAACACACTGAACAGTGAATGCTGTCCCCTGAAATGTAATGGGTACACTGAAAAATACCGGTGCCCACTCAGTCTACTAAATGCCAGCTAACAAATACTGGAAAATTTTGTTTGTCTTGACAAGAAATGCTATCAAACTCTCATGATGTTATTTTAAAACCAATCTTAATTATAGTTACTGTGAACTACTGTATCCCACCTGCCATTATTTAGACACAGAAAACAAGGGACTGATCCAGCACTGTCACAGGATTGTCTCTCAGTAAGCAGCACGAGCCAGATGAATGGCATTTTTCCTACTTTGCATATACTTTTTTAGGTAACTTAACAGTTTTTTTCTTACTGCATTTTCATAACAAGCAGCTTCTGTGTCACAGACATATTTTCGTTCTTCAAGCCAGAGTCAAAAAATGTAAGCTCAGCCCTCTATTGCCAAACATAACAGATGTCAGAGTACAAACTTAGCGCTGGCTGGAGCCACTGGCATTTTGTCTGGATAACATCGCAATGAATTCAGGCAACCAGATGTGTGTGTCTGGCATTTGTGAGCTGCTGTGTCAGCGGTGATGCCAGGGTTTAACACGGATCACTTCTAGAACCAGGCACAAGGGAGAAACACACAGATCAAGTTGTAAAAAGAAGTTCTGAAATGACAAAGGTGTAAACTCTCAGCAGTCCCAAGCAGGAGCAGAGTGCTAAGCAACACACAAAATCTTTTCCTCAGCTACTTTTAAATGTTAGTAGTGAAATACATCATTTAAAAGCAGATGCCAAAGTGAAGAGATGATTTCTCTTGTTAGAATAATCGTTTCTTTCAAGAGCCCAATCCACAGGGAGTGCTACCTTGACTCCCCAGGCTTTACACTTCCTTACTAATGCTGCAATTGTCCTTTTCCTGCTATAAGGATGTCACTGTGAGGATTTTAACCATCTTGATTAATTCTCTACGCTTGCTGCTTCTCAGATAAAGTAATGAGAAGTTTACAGAAACATCCAGTTTTTGAACAGTGAGATCCTTTTATAATGATGCATTTTAAGATGTAGGAGATTCCTACCTGGTATGTTTCTACAGGCTTTGTTTCCATGTTCAGATCCCAAACCTTGACAGTGAGGTAATCTCTTGTAAGCATGTATCTACCGCTGTGACTGAATTTGACATCTGACACTGAAGAGATAATTTCCGAAAAAAATGATCTGTTACTGGGGTCTTCTGGTTCTTCATAAACTGTTCAAAGAAAAAGAAGCAAGACAGAAATCAGAATTGTATAAAAAATTGCTCTGTTGTACAATCTGAAGTGTGCATTGCTTGTGAAACAATTCAATCTACCAAGAAACAGGTTACAGATTAATTATATGTCCAGCACTTAATTTATTCTTTTAACTTTATATAAAAATACAAACTGTAAGCTTTAAACATTAAAATAATTAATGTTATGGCTATGGATTTTGGGAAATTCTGCAAATACACTGGTTAGTTGACTACAGATACCTATAGCAAGGCAGTTCATGCCTTGGTCATCCTTTCTGGGGTCTGCATACCCCGTTTCCTAACATAACCAAAATCCAGGTGTCCCTGTCACATGAGAGGTGTGTACATGTCGTCTCACAACAGTCCAGGCATCCCTGGGAGAGGATGTTACTCAAAGCCTGTCCTGCTTGCCAGAACCAGCTGGCCTGGCTGCAGGCTACTCATTGGTCACGTCTGAAGGCATCTGAGACTAAGCATGAGAATTTTAAAAAGCAATTGCAAATTGCAATTACCTCTACCTGAGAGGTGAGCATAAAATAGACAGGGGTTTACCATGTGGATGTGTGAACTACGCAGCTGACGTGCAATTGCCGACAGCTCTGGAAAGCACTGAACTGACTGGATGTGATGGTCAGCAGTTCTGTGCGAGCCGACAAGGAGCAGGTCATGAAATACCGCCCACACGATGTTCATACGTGAAAATCCAGCTCTTGTAGCTACGAGATTGGTCATCCCTGTTCAACTGTACTTAAGAATGATACTGGATGACTCTAGCCCTACCTTACGGGTGCCTAGAGCAACTCTGTTGTCCTTCTGCAGGTATCTGTGACCCTGTGATCCAACTGACCTCCTCAGTGAATTTCAGCAGAAAGTCAGGCTTTCAGGGTCTTTTAACTCTCAGCAAAATCAGTAGGGTTTTGGGACCTATGCCTAGAATATTCTTTGAAAACTGGCAATTTAGTGAATGTCATTTTCAAGTTTCAAAAGCAGGTGAAGAAAAGCCATGTGATGAAACATGAAAACATGATGGAAGTAGAAAAACTTTTTACTGTCAGTGAAAACAAAGTTTTTTGTATAGTCCACTGGAACATTTCTCTCTCAATTATTTTATCCCTGACTATGATTCAGACTGTTGGAAGCAACAAGGTTAGTTGCCATTAGGTTAAATAATGTTCTCCTGAAAGTTAAGGGTGAGTACGTGGGTGCAGTATGTGGGGTAACGCAAAAAATGATGGGCAATTTTCTTTGGGGGTGGGCAGTGGAATGCAGCCAGGCGTGCACATGAGAATAAGGTCTATATTTAAACATGTGCACCGCACATCTAAATGGTAATGAACTACTTCAAAAAGAGGAAAAAACTTTTCTTTTCAGATAGACTGTAAATTAACACCTTTAAATAACTCTTTAAAATTTTGCCTAGACATTCTGCAAAGCAGGTATTTTGTAATTATCCTGTCAGATTTTCAGAGAAGTCTGATGAGCACAAAGCAATTATAATTTCTCATACCTCTTCCCTTTAATCTGTCCAAACTATACACTTGGCTGGCAGGAATTTCATCCTCCTAATTATGATGTCAAGCTGCTATTAAAACCAGGAAAGAAAAAACCAAAACCCACACTAACTGAACTACACCTTCATTTACAGCTTAGATATATTTTCTTGGCTCTATGTGGCTCATCCAACTCCCAGTGATTAGAAGAGGACTGATATTTGTACCTGAATATTCGCTGTTTGGTTAATTAATGAGATTAAACCATTTCATTCTTTATCTGCCCCATTTATGGCTTTTCTATGCTTACTGTGTTAAGTATTAGAAAGACTTAGATTAATTAGCCGTGGAACTAACAGAGGCATGAAAGTCTTGTATCACTACAGAATGAAAGATAGCGGTAGAAATTTTAGTAGCAGCAATTCTTTGGAGATATTTCCTCTACTCAGCATAACCAGTGCAGGAAAACTGTTACAGGAAATTAAGGAGCAGTTCCTAATGAAAAGAAGAGAAAGTGTAGCAACTACCAGCATCTGCCTGAGCAACCACAACAGGCATCAGCCTTGGGAAAGGAAGATGAGAAAGAGTGTTCTTGGGACTTGGCTATTTCTGGTTTAGCATGAACATAAGGTTATGCACATACTGCAAAAAAGCACCATCTTCCTTCAGTTTGGCTAATACAAGTTGAGAAACTCAAGACAGAACAGCAGTGAAGGGACAGCCTTGTGACTTGGACTTCAGTTCAGGCAAGAATTCAAATTCAGCCCTGACCTTTCCAAGCTGATAGGAAAAAAACATGGGTCCAGCCCACGGCTTCTGAAACATATTTTCTGTTTATTACTGTTAAGTCTTATCTTTTGGAGGCTGCTCTTATGCCCAGGAGCAATCAATACCTGAAACATAAGATTTCAAATCTAGCTTTCTTCTCTGTATCTAAATAAATCTTGTTAGATCTGAACTTTACTGACAATTGATTACAGATTCTATTACATTCTCTGATTAATTTCATCATTAATTTCTTAATAACTAACACCTGCCATACAAAAGGGTATTTAACTTTCATTACTATTGTTCTTGATAATGGTCACAGTGCTAATTATGTGAAAGACACAAAGTTACCTGTCTAGCTACCTAATGAACATAGGAATCACAAATGATGTGATGTGCTGAGCTCTCACGTGACACTTGCTCAGACTGAAATGTGACCTCGATGACAGGACTCTGGCACAGAGAAATACCGTGGATTACAGAGGGAAACAGAGCAAATCTCTGAGTACAGCCAGTATTTAAAGAGAAGCCTGCCAGGAAGACGCTGTTCCTGCCCCTTATGATGCCTTAGGTTTTAACTTTTGTATTTTTCAAATCCTATATTGCCTAGTGTGTAACTCTGAAGTTTCCTGTAGCTTGTTAGCTGCTCTCCTAGGCCAGATGGACACAACAAAGCCTCTCCGAGCTTGCTATTCAAGGACACTCAGATTGTCCTAGGCCCAAAAGGTGTAAACTAAGTCCTCTAGAGAGGTGGAGAAATTGAAGAAATTCCATCATTAGCTAAAGTTTTAACTGGCGAATTTATGCTGATATGTAAATAACCCAAACCAATAAAAGTGGGAAGAACTTGTGACTCGTTGTCCATCTTGGGGTCCATTTTTGGATGTAGCCTCTGGGTCCCCAGGGTGTACCTTTGAAGGCCTTTCAAATAAATAAATACCTACCTTTATTCCCTTACTCATGTCTAGTCTCTGTTTCTAGGTAGCCACTCAAGGCATCACTTATGCCACCAGCAGATATATGGGTAAATTGGGAGGTCTGCTTAGGGAAATAAAAATGCTCAATTCCTTTCTGCATAGCTTCCTGCTCACAAGTTAAAACCACAGTTGCTTCTCGTAGAAGTCCGGACTTTGTAGATAAGGATGGGTTTGTTGAAGGGTACTTGCCAGAGTGCTGTTTTCCTGAATCCTGAAGAAAATATGTAGCATAAAAATATGCTGCTTCTTTCTTAAAAGGAAATGTCATCTGCTGAAAAACAAACTCTTATCCCTCCTAAAAAATATTTTTGTTTCCCTGTGAATATCTCTGATCTAATGCAGAATGGAGACTTTCCTTTGCCAGTGGATAGGAAAGGCATCTCTACTGTGTGAGTTTATCATGCAGAAATACATGCAGATGTCTTACGTTAAAAAAAAAATGGCCAGGAACACCAGGAGTAGGTGGAAAGGTCCATCTCACAGCTTCCCTCCCAGACACTGACCAAAAGAAAGCAGATGCCTCAGTCAGCAGCTAAAAGAAGTGTGGTGCACTAACTAACACCTAGTGGCTCTCATCTGTACTCTGGGGGTCACAGGTGCTGCCACCCCAACTTCCCATCAATATGGGCCTGATTCCACACACCTGAAACTGGCATATATTGGACAAGATACATCCAATAAAGAAAAACAAAATCCAACCCAAAGTAATTTTCAAGTTCAGTTCTAAACAAGTAGCTGGGCAGAATTTTAATCATTGCAGGGTATAAATTCTGGCATATGTGAACTTTAAAAATTATCAAAAATAATGCTAAGATTGTCTTATATGGTGGGTACAGTATCACAGTCATACAAAATAGCATACAAAATCCTGTATTCCTCCTAAAATCATCACAAGAAGGAAAACTTGAAGATGAACAGAAATCTGCTCCACAGATTTTGTAAGAAATTCCATCAGTCATAGGATAAAATTATAAACAGCTTTAAAGACTCATCTCCTCTAGCAAAAAAAAAAGCACTGTTGTCTTTCTTCTTATGAACAAATAATAACTTATTAAAGTTTTTTTTAAAGAGGATACTGTTTATAGTTTGTATCCTGTCCTGAAAACTTCTGATTTTATAGCATTTGTTGTTACTTAGATTTAAATCATTAGAAATCCTGCACCATGAAATAAATCTCTCCCTCCCTCCAAAGACAGCTGATGGATATAGAAAATAATCCAGTTCCTGTTCAAGGGCCACTGTTACAAAGGGATGAAGACAACTTTGGCAACAGTGGAAACAGAGCAGTGTGGTTACTGAGAGGGAGAGAATTGTGGAGACCAGGGCCAACCATGTTGGTTGAACATGATAGGGAAAACAATTTTTCATTTTTATTATATAAGCAAGTGAACATTCTGAAGCTAGACTGAATTAAGAACTTAATACAGTTAAACCTCTGGGTTACACCGGTACACAAACAACAGGTGAATTTCAGCTGGACCTGGAAATACCGGTGGTGGATCAGGTAATCCCTCACGGGGCCTTCATTTCATAAACACAGAAAACAGGTTCAGTCCCAGGCCAAATAACCTATCATTTAAACTAAGTCCCTATTTAGTTCCAGATCCCAACCAAAAATGGCTGCAATGCCTGATTAAAATATATTGGAAAACAGTACTTTGAAACGTACGGAATTTCACTGGTCTTAACAGACTAGCGAGAGTAAGAAAAGGAAGAAGAACCAATATGCTTTCCTAATAGCTGATAAATAAAAAATTTTAACCCAAATAACAAGTTATTTAACTATACTGTAATATTTTTAGATGGCAAATTAGTACTATTCCTGGGTCAGCTGTAATTTGCTCTATCACATATATTTCATCAAGTTTAGCACAAAAAACCTTAACTAAATTTCATTTAAACTTCTATGAAAATACTAATATTCTTTTTTTTTTCCAAGTACATTACACTTGCTACTAACGTTCAATACAGAAAGAATTTCTTTTGGTGCTGTTTAATTCAAGAAATGCTACATCTTGAGCTAAGCATAGTTCTGGGCTTATCTCTAATGTGGTAGAGATCTCAAGAAGACATAAAAATGGGCAGCAAAAATGACCAGAAGTACCAAAATACTTCCACACAAGGAATGGCTAAATAGACTGGGGTCTCTCAACCTAGGAAAGACTGAGGGGATCGTAATTAAGAGTGGCATGGAAAGGATGAATAGGGAATGACAGTTCACTTTGTACACTGTCTCTTCCAATCCACAAGTAGGGGTCACCACGTGAAACTAGGAAAGGGTAAGCAGAGAGAAGATGGTTCTTCATACTATGCCTAATTAAGCTGCTAAAGACTTTACTGAAAGATATTGTGCATAGTAAAAAATACACACAGGTTCAAAAGTAACTGCCCAAGTTCAGGGAAAGATAAAACGCCAAACATCCATTTCAGTATTGTTAAATGCAGTAAGTTCACTTCCACTAAGGTCCCTGAACCTCAAGTTTCCAACTGCAAACTGCAGAGGGTAAAGATTATATACTTAGTCTGTTCTTACATTTTTTGTTGATGTTGCTACTGCCAACATCAGAGCCAGAACACTGGGCTAGAAGGACCTCTGGTCTGCCCGGGTATAGTAATTTATATGCACTGCTTAAAATCCATTTATATCCACTGCTTAAAATCTTTGGATTTCATACAAAAGAGTTCCTGAGTACAAGTTCCAAGTGAATCAAGCCCAACTGCAAGCTCCAATTGAAATTCATGATCTCTTTATGCCTTTTAGCTTCATTATTCATGATAATAATTTGATCTACCATTATTATTTACTCTATCTTTGACTATCTCAGAATGTTTTATTGTTTTGTATTAAGCCAATCCACTCATACATTCATCTCCCTTGGAAATTCTCTATCAATAATAGAATATTCTGCTCATGTAACAATCTTGGTCTATACTGATTAATATGGTTATACATGAGAGGGAGTTTTTAAATTTGCTTTCATAAGCAATCTAAAATACAATTATTTTGTGAGACACATTTGTTCAACATTTTATATTACCATAGCCTGTAGCTGTTTATCCTGTTTTAAACTAATAAAAGTACCTTTTTTGTCAAGAATAAAAATTAAGAATTGGCTTTTGCATATGGGATCCTAAAGTGACCAAGTTAATTAATGTGTTAAATGAAGTTATTAATTAGAAGTACTTATTAATCAAAAGGTTCCATATTTGTCTTATGTTAATAAAGGTTTCCCAGTTCCATGACAGCATTAGTAGAGGTAAAAATATGTTGTTTGACCCAAAATTGTGTTAATTGTAAAAGGTTTGATTCGAGGTTGAATGTTATGCATTCTTTGAGTGTTTAAGAGTTTTCTAAAGTTAAAGGAAGCTATATTTCAAGTGTACCATTGTTTCCTGGACATTTTCTATATGGAAGTTTAATTTTGAGTTGGGTAAGTGGTATTTTTCATTAGGAAATCATTTGTCCCTATTTGAATCAATTCCCCAGAAAGGTCCTATTCGTAAAGGTGGAGCCCCTCACCCCTGCACCCACAAGCCCATTTTTAGTAACTGCCGGTTGGCCTGCAGCTGGGCACCAAGGAAACATGGAATTTTAATGAGGATCTTTCCTGCCTTTTGAAACATGAGACATCACCCTTGGACTGACAGCGAGCCATTGGTGGGGAAAGGCTGACCTCATAGGGAGAGAGACCAATCAGCACCCTTTATGGGGGTGGACCAAGGCGGAGTCAAAGCGGGTATAAATTTGGGCACACGAGCTGAGAACTGCCTTTTACGCCTTGGCTAGCAGGGTGGAAGCTCAGCGTGGTGGCAAGTGTGTCACAGCTCTTTCAGAGCCACAGTTAATTGGAAATTTGCCTCAGATTAGCTGAGACAAACCACTGCGTTGCTGATCCCTGCACTCAAGCCGTACTGGCTAAAAAGAGTCTCTAATCCCTGGTTCCTGGGGTTTCTTCATTTTTCTTTTATAAAATTGATTTTAATTGTTCCTTTAATTATTTTATGTTAATGAAATATGTATTTTTATTTAATTAAAATGAGAAGTTGTTCCTTTTTATAACATTTTTATATTTAAATTTTCTACTTGCTTTTATATAATTCAGAGGGCACCTCTTTGTGCCCTGGTCACTTACACATAATTTCCCCTCTTTTACTCAAAGCAAATTTTTGACCCTACCTCCACACCACAAGGCTGAAATTTCACCTACCGTACAGCATTCCTTTATCCAATGACCCAGTATTAAAACTAGGCTTCTCATCAATACCTCCGGAGAGCATGGCTTTTAAAAGTGGAGCCTCAAATCAATATTTAAGAATCTGTTTTACCATCTGCGCTGAGTTGCTGCAGCTTGTCACAAACCACAAGGGAGGGTGCATTAGTGCTGAAAGGCAAAGCCAGATCAATAGCTAAAGATCAGTAGGTGGGAGCTTCAGAGTTGCTTAGATTAATATAACTTTGCCAGTGAGTTTGTTAATAAAGAGAAATGGTGCTAAAGAGAGAAAAGGAATTGAAAAAACACAAAGCCAATCTAGAAGATCAAGCCTGTTTAAACCTTGGTCTCACAAAGACTTATGTGCATGTTTAATGTCACGTGTTGTGAGCAATCCCAAGGAGTTAATGGGAACATAAAACTACTAGTGCTCTACAGCCAAACTGATGTGTAAGTCTTTCTGATCTTGATATACAACATTAGTGATAAGTGGGTTTTTTCTCCCCCAGTGAAATAAGATCTTGAAAGCTGGTTTCATGAGACATTAAAAAGCAGTATTTGTTGCTATCAAAAAAAATGAAGCAAACAAGACAGGAATTTTAATAGACTGAATAATTAAATCAATCTTACAGCAATTATTTGCTTTATCTGTGTGTGGTTGGGGGAGAGGGGTTAATGAAACACCTCTTCAATCATAAATCATTTACCATTGCTTCAGGCTTTTCTCTTTCCTCCTAGCATTTGATAGCTAGAAGTATATAAATCAGGTTTTTTCTTCCTCAGATTTAATTTTAGCATATCTTGCACAACTGGAGGAAATACTATGTAGACATAATTGCATTTCTGTAGAAACATTTTTGAATTTTCATTAGCCGTGTTTTAAATGTCTTTATTATACATTCATCCAAACTGAGCAGAATGGAAGCTTTGGAGCCCATGCTAAAGGCAATCTGTTACTAAATTTCAGTGGGATTCCTGCACAAGGAAGGATCCGTTCCAGGATCTAGTTTAGCATGCATGAAATTGTAGTAACAGACCTTTAGTGACAGTCATAATTACAAAATTATCAGGATATGGGCACATTTTGGGGATATAAAATCAGCAATGCATATATGCCTTTGCAGTGTATGCTTAAAAATAAATACAGAATTAGGATAAGGAGAACAAGCCTTCATCAAGCATGGGGTCAAATAATTTCAGAAACTCAGATAAGTTTCACTCCTGTCACATGAAACCTTGCAGATTTTGCCAGAAGTGGACATCACTTTGACAGGGGCCTCTCTGTGCACAAAGGGAGAGTGATGACTGTCTCTCTCTCAGATGATAACCTGACATGAGACCAGATGCAGAAACGAAAAGCGTATTTTAGATGTAAAGATCACACAGAAGAAAAACAAGTTGTCTCTTTTTCAGTCAGACAATACGCATCATTCATTTGGAAAGGTCAATATTAATTAGCAAATCCAGCAGGGATAGTCTGTCACAGGCTTTTTTGTGCATCTGGTTGTTCTCTGCTCCAAATGAAAGATAATCCATATTCAGTCAGAGGTCTGAAAGCTGTCTTGTCTCTGAAATTCCAACCTTCTTTAAACAACTGGTAAATACAATTAATTAAATTTTAAAAATTCAACATGTTTAAGTAGATTATTCTTGCTTTCTGTCTTGGCTGCTTCCACGGTTCGGAATTCTTTTAAAATCAAAGGTAATCTCAAAAAAGACCAGCAGATAAACCAATTGAGTTACATGCCTGACAGGACAGTGGCAATTATCCTTGGGGAAAGGCTGGCATTTCTTTCTGGTCTGGATTTCAAATAAAAATGTGGAAAAGGACTCTCAATGGAAAAACCACCCCCCTCATGTCTGGGTGACCTCATCTCTGAGTCACGAACCAAACTCGGAATTCCCTCTGCATTGCTTCGAAAACCATTTTATACTTTTAAGATACTGACTGTCCAACCCATGGGACTGGGACGCACCAGCTGAGCTGCTTTGCTCCGTTCAGGGAGAGTCCCGAGAAGACGGCTGTTGGGATTGCCTGTCACCTATAAAGCTTCCTTGGTCAACAGGAGGAGGGCTCTAAATGGCTCCTGCTACAGACCCAGAGGTCAGGAGCTTGAGAAGTCTGTCTGCAGGACAGGAAGCACCAACTCATGGTGACTGAGGCTAATGCCATATAACCCCAAAATCTGTGTTTTTAAGATCACCATGGCAAACAGCGCAATGAACTTTAAACTGCAGCTCCTCTTTCCTTGAAGTATTTTGCTGTAAACTTTGCACACGGGTAATGGATAATTAGAAACAGGGTTTTAGTCTACAAATACATATTAAGAAATGAATACTAAAAAACCCTTAAAGCAACATACAGAATTTAAATAAATTACTATTTCTGAAGTATGTAACGACTTTAAGATGTTAAGGCTATTACATGAAATATCAATAGGAGTTTTACTCTTGAGTGACTTAAATTTCCACATTGCATAACTATACATTTATATTTACCATTTAATAATGGTTTTAATAATTCAGATGAACTACTGAAAAAGCTATTTTTTTTCTGACTTCACATGCTCAAGCTCAGTTTTCTTTAGCTGACTGCTTTATTATACAATTTGTTGAAACAGCCGTATGTACCCATCTAGCCTACAAGCTGTTTGGAAGAATTGTATTAACTCCATGCACCTTTATGAGGATCTCTGAACATAATATTAGCAATAAAAAATAAAAACCAAATTAGCAACTATTTGTTAATTGAACAGTTGCATATTATGCTGTAAGTGTATTTTTAGTCAGGATTATCTTACTGCAACAGTATCCCTATGCTTGTCTTCCTTGTCACCTGAACCCCTTGCATGAGAATTTATGGAATTTGAGGTGGGGTTTAATTCTTTTATTTCCTCAATGTTCCCAGCTGACCGGTCTAACAATGATACTTCTGCTGCTGTCCAAATTCCCATATACTGCCTTTTTTTCTGCACTGTACTGCCATGCATGTTGTCTGATGACATCTCAAAGGCAATCTTTGGGTGTTTTGGCAAGTACACTATTTAGGTGAAAGGTTCCATATTATTTAAATTAATTCCCTATTTGTTCCTGCTCGAGTTTGACTTTCATAAATGTTTTAAATCTTTACCTATAACACCGCAGACTGCAAGAACACCTTCCTCATTCTCACTCCTCTAATATTCTAAACAAGTAGGGACGTTCATCTCTAGGCACCTCCTCTCCAGAACATTTTTGGTGGCATCCTCTCCCACTACTTGCAAAGTCTGATAATAACGTGGAACAGCATTATGTATATACCTGCTCTATGGTTACAGATTGGTCTTTCCCTGATATACATTTGCAATGGCTACTTAAGATTTTCTTGTGATCCTCACTCAACACTGCACGATCTATTACAGAGCTGTTACAAGAAGCAGTTTCGGGTCGTCCATTAGAGACACAACACATTTTATCACACCTTATCAGGATCTCAATGACCATTTAAAATTCAGCTACTGACCTGATATTCTTTCAATGCCTTATAAATAGATTTGGTGATCTGAGATAATTTTTCTAAAGGGACAGAGATCCCCATTACAACTCATCACACAAATTGGCAGCTTGCTATTAAATCTCAGCAGAGGCATCAAGGATGAGTATATACGGAAGTAGTCTCATCTCATCCATGTCAAAGCCATGAGGATTTATAAGGGAAACCTTGTAGTGCTGCTGTCACTAATGCTGAAAAGAGAGATTTTGCCACTGAGCTTAGAAAACCAGAAATCTTCAATTTATTAACATCCTATGTTGGTTGACTTACACTACAGATACTAGTATGTAATTTATTTTTACAGTATGGCACTCTCTAAACCTGTACAAATGGAAGGGCCCTTCCCTCAAGAGCTGCAATGGACTTTATCAGAGCTACAGAGATGTGAATAAATAAGGGGAAAAGGAGTAAATGCAGAAGTTCACAACATATGCTCATTATCCAGGTATTTTTTTAAGTTTTACATTGGATCTTTCATCCCTAAAAATATGTACATCCATTACAATCTTGGGACAGCATATGAAATACAGCACACAGAGATACTAGACTGTGCTGAGAAAGCAGGGATGCATGGCAGAACATGAGGGTTTACAGCGACTCCAGTTGTAGTGTTTTGCTTGAGAAGTGAAGTCAGTTATGGGGAAAGACTAAAAGACAAGCCAAGCTAGGAGAGCAGGGTACTGATCATGCATATGCACCAGCTGTAAATTTAGCAACCGTAAAGAGCAATCAGATGTACAGTCAAGGTACTAGAGAGACAATCATGCAAATAACTTCATTTTGCAGACTGGTTTTTGATATATCCTTTTGGGCTGCTATGGGCTGTATATAATTAACTTTTTTTTGTCTCTGAGAGCTATACTGAAACCACTTCAATCAGCAGTACATGGGCCTACTCCTTTTAACACTTTGGAAGTTCTACCACTGCTGTATCAATTTTGTACTGTACACACGCAGATTCTCAATGAGCTTGACTTGACTTCAGTGCAGCAATGCTACATTAAATGGCTATTTTCTAACTCATAGATCTGGAAAATGGGGTTTAATCAATGACCATTAGACCTTGCGTTCCCTTCTGGCATAAAATGCCTTCTTTCATCCAGCGTTGCTGTATTGTGGCTTTAATAAGTTCTGATTGGCATTTGGCATTGAGTTACAGGGGCATGGAGGCCTTACTAGCAGGAAGAAATGGAAGAATTACAGAATAAAACAATTAAGTTGGACAGGATAACTCACAGCATTGTCAGACTATGTCATGCTTACATTTCACTTCATGGTATTGAATTCCCCCTACAAGTACAAAGAGATACAGCTAACAAAGGTAAAACACTTCTCTGCTTAGGAAATTGTCCTTGAAGGTTATTTTCTATAGTTGGAGACCACATCCTAAGAGGTTCTGAGCATGTGCATTTCTCCTTGCCATCAAAAGGCCTATTGAAAAAATAGGCTTTTTACTATATTCACTTCAGTTTTAAAAATACCTTATGAACAAAATCTGTGCACCACTTAGGTCTCATTCAAATCTTCCCATGCTTTTTCCTTTCCTTTTGCCCCTACTAGTAAGATCTGCCTACCTCAAACAAGTTCAAGGAAGCACTGAATGACATAAAACCTCTTATGTGCTCTGGTACTAAAAGAATTTCTCTTGAATATCCTTCCAATGCTTCAACATCGCAAAAGAAACTGATAACCCAATTCTGTGAGTTGGAGGTGTCCTGGAAGAGCCCCAGTCCTGAAGGTGACTAAAGCAGAGCCACCACAGTTCATTCATGAGGTTCTCAGCTTCTCAGCAACCAACCACATGATGCCTTTGTCTGGGCATTGTCAGTCTCAGAAGATTAGGGACAAACACGTTGTTTGCACAAGGCAAAGTGCCCAGGCGTGCCATATTACTGGTGGGAAGAACCACAGTCTGTCTTCTCTAGACCGTAAAGAGCTGTCAGTAAGACAATATAAATTTACATTTTTCTTCAAGTTTTACTTTGAGAGCAAAGACAGTCATGTATTTTAAAATTTTACTTCCTTCTTCTTATGTATATTTCAGATATGAACTATCATGAATTGGTGGTTCATCTCAAAATTTCACAGGCTACATAAAATCACGTAGGACAGATGACAACTTCTATACCAACACAATTTTCATTTCTTCCCTCCTTCCCCCCATTACTTATTGCATTGCCTCTGAGTCTGTTCAGACATAATATTGAAAAAATACATATAGGGAATGCTGGACTACATTTTTAGGAAGGATACTGAGATTTCTTAATCCAGAAAATGGATTTGAAATTTGAAGGCAGTTTGACAATCAAAATTTACTTGCTGCAGCACTCAGAACAGTACTTGTGTATTCAAACCAGTATGCGCATCTACTTAAATACTCCCTCATCTTCTTTGATTCGTTAGGAATCCTCTCTCTTCTGCGAAAGAGTTCTGGGTTCTTCATTGATCCCCGCAGTAAGAACCATAAGGGCAACTAGTCACAGACATGACTGTTACCAAGGTCATAGCTAATACTTGCACAGGTGAAATAAAATTCTTTTTACTGTTTTCTTTTCAAATGTGCCTGCAAATGAGAAACTAATACACTGGGGTATGCACACATCTACATGCTGTCTGTGAATAGTAAGACTTTAATGACATCTGGGGCTCAATGGAGCAAGGACTTACGCTTGGAATGTTTGTCACAGAGAGCCGATGCCCTCATGTCGCAGAGTCTCAGGGATCCTTTGCTGCTGCTGTAGACAAAGAGATTGCAGTGATGGGGATGGAACTCAGAGGCCGTAATCACTTCCGTCAGGTCCTCCATATTGGCTGGCTTTATATCTACAATGTCTGAATGGAAGTTTCATCAAAGAAAATGCAGTTGTCTGCAGGTAAACCACGACTCTTACTTGAAGGAAGCATGCAAATGTACACCATGTAATGCTTTTAAAGATACACTCATTTTTTTGGTAGTAGTGCAGTTTTAAATTTCCATACCTGGCCCACTTAGACCAAAGAGCAATGTCAAAGTCTGCATGGTTTTACTGCAGATGCCATTACCAGGTCACCATTTGTCCGTGCTGTGCAAAGACATCAAAGAAACAGTACTGCAGGGATATAGAATTCTCACCTTCATTGAAACTTAACAGAGAGCAGGTAGCTATATCTCCTGAACTTGCTATTGAAACCACTGCTCTTATCCCAGATAATACTGACTGAGAGGGAACAATGCACAGCTCAGATCTGCTCACTCCAGTAAGGCTCACTGGCTTTTATAATCATGCAACTTAAGCTGAAACATGCAGCTTAAGGTAAAAGACTCAAAAAAAAAGAAAAAAAAAGATACTTTTTTTGCAAAGGCACATGTGGCAAACATGGAAGTATTTATGCAAATAATTTTGGGTGAATATATACTAATACAGTTTCCTTTAAAAAAAAATTATACGCGGTATTAGGTTTGCTATTTGAATACTTACAAAGAAGTATCTGAAATGGCAGTCTTAGGTTTTTATGTAAATGACACCCACTACCGAAATCAGTATGAGTATCTGTGACTGAGAATCATACACCTGAATCATTTAAGTGAACATCATCTGGAATAAAACTACATCAAATATCTACTTTCCCACTCACAAATGTCAGCTGGATCACCAAAGATTACCCATGTGAAGTGTAACTCACGTGGTGCCTCTCTAACACTTCCATCTCCTCTCATACACATTACCTGCCTTAGAACCCAGGACCCACACCGAGCCTGTGTTTGGAGCAGAAGGCCAGTCTGTGGAAGATTGCTTATAGAGAAAAGAATGAAAGTAAGAGTCGCATGAGGGGGCTGTAAGAAAGCAGTAGATACAGAAGCATAAAATGAAAGAAGGATATATATGTAAAGCAGTACATTTAAATAAGATTGTGCATTTTCACATGGCCCTCAGCAATCTGCTACAGATAAGCCATCCAAATGTTAACAAATCCTTCGAACAAGAAGAAGAGTAACATTACCCTATTTTACTGGTGAGTTTGTGTGAGAAACAATAAGGGATTTGCATAAGATCACATGGGAAATGCATGACAGAACAAACCCAGATCTGCTCAGTCCCAGCGCAGTGCCCTAAACACAAATCATCTCAGTGCCTGGATTCCCTGAACATAAAATTTGAATCAGCTGATGTTCAAAATTTAAACATCTCAGAGGAAAAGATAAATGAGAAAATCTGTTTTATTGATGGCAAGAGAAATCATATATCATGGTACTAAGCCTGTTTCTGTTCCCACTGTGACCACTTCCCAAATGGAAGACCAATCAAAGACCTTTGATTGATTTCTGTGGGAATGGGATACAGTCTATCACCACCTTTACACTCTATACTTTGGTCTTTCCCAAAACTATAGGTCTGGAACACTACAGTGAAATAGTACAAAAGATTCAGAGATAATTATCTTGATGACTGTGCATACATCACACTGTTGTGGTTTTTTTGGTTTTTTTGCCTCCCACATGGTTTAGAAAGGAAAATATCAGCAAAACTATTACTATCTTGTGACATTTAATAACAACTGGGAATGAATTAATGTTGCATTTTAACTGCATTCCTACTTACTTGTACTATCACATTTGCATCCATCTCCGAAAATCCATCGTGATTAATATAAGTGCAACATACGCTAAGATGTAGAAACATTGATTTACTTATTTTATAAAGCATCAATAAATAATCCTGAAAATCAACAGAAAAAAAACCCCTTTATTCAGTTACGTGTATTTGGTGAATTTGTCTCAAGAAACACCTTTAAGTAAAAGCAATTGCTTTCAGGGATTGAATTGCTTTGTGGAGTTCGGAGAAATTATAGTTACTCAATAGAAGAATTTCACCTCTCTGCAGAGAGATGAATAATTGCCGAGTGATGAGCAAGATATAAAATATAAATGCAGTATGTGAAACAGTCATGGTAAGTATCATTTTTCTGGATGCTGAAGACACTATTGATGAATTTCCTTTCATTGCGTAAAATGAATAAACCTATGCTGCATAATGAAATTAAATATTCCATCCTCCTGCCAGAAAAGCAGAAAATACTTGAAACAGACTGCATTTCCAGATGTGATCTAAATCTCCACTGAGAAAGAACCTCATTTGCCTATGGAAGATCACAGCAAAAATGAAAATTCATCATTTCACTAGATTTAGAAAAATTAAAACAATAACACTGTATGGAAGTAAACAACCAAGGGACTAGAGAGTTGCAGAAGAGATTTACCCCAAATGCATTTGTAATAGTAGATGGAAAAACAGCCTTTGTTTTGACAGCTACAGAACCCAATATATCAAAAGAAGAGTATGTCACACAAAAGAACATTTTCCTCCTCTCATGATTTTTGCCATCTATTTGAAAACAATCAAGTACAGCTCGACATGTGATTTGTGGGAACTGTATTTAAACTAGCATGACATGGTAAGGGCAAGCATCTCCCATGAGACATTTCTCATTTCTATTTTTCTATCTTCCCTTTGTGTCTTTTCTTCCTTTTAAGCACAGCATTGCATGGCAGGAAAAAATAATAAAATAAAATTTAAAAAAATTGGACCAGACAGTGTGCTTCAGAAACAGGGCCTTTGGTGAACTTCAAAAGCATGAAACAGAGGGAATCTGGCAGAAATTGATTAAATGAAAATTCCACTGCTAAAGAGAAAACTATGGTAATGGCACAAATCTGTAGAGTTGTCTCCTACACTACTGCCTTCCCCTGCATTTGGATCTTGTGGAGAGCTGTCTCCAGTGGGGCATGGTCCTTCTCCCCCACTGCACTCATGTCTGAAATACCAGTCACATCTGACTCTTGTTGTACTACATGTAATCTGCTTCATTTTCAGAATATGGATAAAACACCTAGGACCAAAGGTATCTAAGACAGAAAGAACAGCGTTCAGTTCACCACTGGCAGTGTACTAGGATATAATTCCGTTGTCCTAAAAAAGTCAGTGTTTCTGTGTCTTAACAGGGTAGAAATTTCCCCTAAGAAAATGAAAAATATCTTCATACTGCTTTGAGTCCCACATATGCTTGACAAGAACAAGGCATTTTGATCCCTGGTAGATACTTGCACTAAGGGAAGGTTGAACTGGCAGATCGCCAGTGATGGGCTAGAATACATTGGCAGTCTTTTAATTCATTAACATTAAAACAAGGAATAAAAAATATCTTCTTGCTTGCAAGAAATAGAACAGGTCCTTCCCCCTTAACTATTTGCTGTCTTACATACCAGATCTGTCCTCCACTCCTTGGCGCCATGAAACAGGATAAAGCTATGAAGAGGCCAGCAGACTTTCTAGACGCCCTCCACAGCAAAATGGAAATGAAAGGTCAAGTACACTTGGCAACTACAATGGTGAGATATGATGTTCTCACAGTTGGGTTAGTAGAGCTACAAGGAAAGGCAATTTTGGGAAAGGCAACAAAGCTACTCTAAGGAAATGTAATCTTAACTTTGGCTGACCATTTACGTTGCCTTCCCCAGACTATTGAAGAACAGAAGCAACAAAGGAGAGTGATCAGGGCAGGGCCTGGCTGTGAGGAGGCTTTAGGGACAGATCTGAGGGAGGGGGAAGGGAGAGAGAAGAAAACCACTAAGAGAGGAAGGAGGAAAGAGCATAAGGAAAGGCATGATTAAAAACCTGCAATGATATGCAGTGTGAGGAATGTGATCTGAGTACACGATTCAGTTACATGGTATGTTTAGTTCTAATCCAGTATTTTGTGCTGCTGTTGTGCAGCTGATAGCAAAATGAGAATAACAGGAGAAAGAAAATTTGTACCGTTGCCTCTGGGCCACTGATCTAACAGAAATATTCCCCTCTGGGAGAAGTCACTCCAGAAAGTTCCTTTCATTGCAGGTTACAAAGTTGACCCTCACCTTGATCCAAAATTCATATTAATCAGACTTCTCCTCTTGATCAGCTAGAATATAAATGAGCACGCCTGCTTTATGCTCATGCCAAAATGTGTATAATGAGAATGTGGAAAATACATATGGTTCCTGCTGAGCAAAAAAGGTCCCAGAATAAGTTTCCTTGTATGATAATGGAAACATAGCAGTCTTCTCAAAACAGATTAAATTCCCTTTGAAGTGAACAGTATGCATAAAGAAATAGCTGCTTCTTGAAACCATCAAGGAATTCTACAAGAAACTGAATTTTGTAGAGAACAAATTTGCAACTCACAAGCTATGGCATACAAAGGATTGAATCTTCTACCATTATTTTGGAATAATTTTTAAATGACTTGTGGGTTCACTGCAAGAAGGAAATAATTTTTATGGTGGTCAGAAGAAGGCTTGAAAAAAAAATTACTTGCCCCCTTCCCCTTTATTCAACTGCAATGGAGGAAGAGAGGCTTTCTTTAGAAAGCCAGACAAGATTTTCCATAGTAACTTCACAACAAAAACAAAATTCTCATCTTTCTTATTTCAATATATGCTGATATGACACTTCATTTTTATCCCTGCGTGGGACTTAGGTTTTTGCAAATTTAAGCGCTTTCAAAAAATAACCTTCAGCATAACATATCTTACCAAACCTGGCTGTTCCCTGTGTTTTCCACAGAGGTTTGTTCAGGCTGCTAATTTTGTCTGCATCTCACACCTACATTTCAGCCTAGCCCTAGAAAGATTCAGTGACTAATAGTTGAAATCAATAGCAATTCATGGAAGCTGCCAGGGTTTCAGTTTAGAGTAATTGATTACTGTGGTCCTGCTGAGGCTCTACACTTTCAATATAAGCATTTCTCTGAGTGGTTTCCTCTGTTAGTCATTTAGTGCACACTATTTTCATTACAAGGAGGGAACTGTGATGCTTACCAATCAAGCTCTACCAGTTTTACACTTCCTACATGATGCTTATATCATTCCTACACCATGTGCCAGCTGAGAAAACGAATCCCACATGGCTCCGGTCTTCTTCCAGGCTGGGTGCATCAGGCCTCAATATGCTTGACAACATCATGATGTGATTACATCAATCTTATTATCAACGAAAGAAGCAAGCCCTAACTTCTAAATAACCATCAACTCACTCCTTTCTTCCCATTTCTTATAGATACACTCTATGTTTTCACTGTTGAATGATAATTCTACAATAGGCATAACTTGACAATATAGACGGCACTGGATAGGGTTGAGCTTCTGAATCTCTGTATTTCAGGCCTGTTGTCCAAGAGCCAAGGGTTCCTGGAATGAACTGTCAATAGGTTAATAGACGTGGCCTTTTCTTCAAATTACAGTGTTTTACCTTAGGCAAAGAGAGTATTTATATTCCAAGTACTCCTAATAGCCGCAGTGTCAATGTTTTCCATCGCACAGCATTTGCCCAGTGCTCCACTAAAAGCATGTACATGGGTTTTATTGTAAGCCCAGAGAGCTGCAATTACATTTCTGTATCATTTGACTCTTCTGAACCACAAAAGCAGGAACTGCTGCATAAGTGTGTGCTCCTCCCCGCTGTCTTGAACCTAACACATGTTAATGCAAGGTATCGATCCATACTAAGTGGTACAATGTCAGCCCAAATCCATTTTTAATTTCACAGTCTTTATAACAGTGATTCTTCAGACATCATACTGGAGTTGGGAACTCTGGAAACAGTCTCACACTGGTGGTGATTTGCTGAAAATACTAATTTAAATGACGTGATTTTGACTGGCAATAAAATGTCTTTATCAAAGGCATTCCGACAGTGTCATTACGATAGTACAAAGCCTTCTGTATTTTTCCTCATACCAGGATCATGAGATACAGAAAGAGTAAAAACCACTATGGGGCCTGTTAGCTCTATGTGGAAGGCCAAACCATAGCCAATTACGTTAGGTGCTGTGCAAACACAAAGTAAAGGGATTGCTCATGATATAAAGAACATGTACAAAGAGCATACAAAGAAGAGATTAAGTGATGTTAACACAGTTCTGTGGACTTCTGAGGTTTCTTAAGTCAAGGATTACAGCCTAAGCTAGATGAGAAAGAGCTGTTAGTGGAAGAAGGAAAGTCATGGTCATAGCTAAAAGGCTGCAGTAGCAATAAACTTGCCAGCTATTCAGCCAGAATTAGCCGTAAAAGAGAATTTGGCTGTGTTAGCTAAACAAGAGGTTGAGATCTAGCTCATCCAGAGACATGGATAATATATTCAGTACATCCTCCTGTGTTACTGGCAGTGCACTTTTATACAGTGTGGGAATAAGGGGTCTGCATGCTGGAATGGATGCTCCTTGTTCAATGGCCTCACATTTATCCTCATCATACCACTGTCAGTACAAGATGGCCCATGTCTCCTCACAGTCTAGTATGTAATGCTCCAGCCAGAGTCATGCCTAATTTTGCTCCCTATTTCTGTCTTCTAATGCCGTATAACTTAGAAGACACGAGGAGCACAAAGGTGAACACTCAGACCCTTTCTATGGGTTTAGGAACCAAGATGTTACTGCTTTATCTGGCAGCTGATAGAAACCTTAGGAAGGCCTCAGGATGATGGGACAAGAGTTATTCAAGAATGTAACCTAAATATCAAACTTCTGAACCAAAGCTGAAACTCCTGGACTTTCTGTCTCAAGTTTCATTTGGAACTGGAGACACTTGGCAAGAAATTAAAAGTAGTATTAGAACCATTTTCCATTCATTAAGTTTAAAGCAGAGTCAGTATCAGTGCTAATGTTTTACAGAGAATGAAACTGAGGCATGAAGCGGAAAAGGCTTGGCAAAGGTCAATTTAAGAGCCAGCAAGACCAATAGCTCTGGATTCTGATCTAGTGGTCTCTCTCCTCCCTACCTGCAGCTGTCCAGTCATGGGAGTATTCACTTGGTTCTCTTCTTGGTTAATTGGTTTTGAAAGGTTACTATTATTCTCATTATTACATTTGTCTTTTACGACTTTCTCCCAGAATGCATACTGGTCTTAAGACTCATTCTGAATTTGAGAGATCTCATTCTGATTTTTGCAACACTGGAATTACTTTGCATTCCTATTATCTTGGTAGGATAAAAAGAAAACAGCAGAAAGAAAGCCCTGAATCTCCATTACACAAATATTACTTGAAAAAAGAATTAACATATTTTAAATGTACTTAGTAAAATTTTAGGAAATTGCTTTTATGGCCATAAATTCAGTAAACATCAGACTTTGCTGTATTCAAGTTGCAGAAAAACAAATCAAATATGTAAGAGAAACTGCCTATGGAGTAGCTGCAACATTTGACTAAGTGTTGAAAGCAGAGAATTGTAAAGTAGCGCTGCTAGGAAAGAGACTATTTTAAATGGTGCAAGTCACAACCAAACTTCATCATCGATAGGCCTGTTCACACACATTGCAACCAATGATTTGCTTACAGAATAATGATTTTAGAAGTAGATACTGGAAAACTTTAATTTATTTAGGAACAGAATTTTTGCTTGTTTTTTTGACCAGAACGCCCGCATTTTCATCTGTAGACACAGTCACATGCCTGCTTTAGCAACAACCATATGCAGATTCAAATCTTCAAGAGCAAAGATCATTATCTGCAAATACACAGCTGAAAGAAAAGTGGCTGAATCAACAGAGGAAGACTTGCCTTTGTAAATGCACACCTGCAGTCACTCAGTCGCTGAAAGATTGCGAAGTCATATTTAGTTCATTTATTTGCAAATGAATTGATTATGATTTGTCTGAAACTACTGTGGCATGCTTAATGTTACACTTGGAACACAAATACCAGAAGAGCCTCAGGTACATATAAATTATTAACAGAAGAGCCCTATTAAGTCCCCCAGTTTAGCTTCTCTTAGGCAGTGCTGTTCTATGTAGTATGGTTAAGTGGCACCATGTACTACATAGTGGCAAAGGTTCCAAGAAAAGAGTGATTCAACATTAATGAGGCAAGGATAGTTCATAAACAAAAGCAATATAATCTCAACATTCACAAACCTTTCCTGAACTACATTAGATGCTTAACAGAAAACTGAGAGGTATCTACTTAGTTTACTGAAGAGAGTCCCTGGTAGTACAGAGAAATATGACATACAAAATTCCCCAAACTCCATCTTAAAAATAGCCAGGGATTCTTTCCCCCATAACTTGGAAATAAGAGATAAAATGTCTTTTTTCTTCTTCTTTTTTTTTAATGAATAACCTATATATGCTAACAGGTAATCCTATCAAGATATTTCTTCTTGGTAATTACTAAAATCCCATGCAGCTGAGGAATATCTGTCTCTTAAATAAAAGCAGACACAGAAATTCCAGCTGAAGGGTATAGACTCTTTAGAGCTTTTTGGTGGTGATTTTTCTTTCCCAATATGCAACTTATTCTTATACATTTCAGAAAACCCAATACAGTAGTATTTGTACTCCAGTAGACTGGAGTAATTCCATATTTTAACTGCATTTTCAATTCAAGTCACAAATGATACATTTTTGCAAACTTTAGCTAGCTAGAAGTGTCTTTTACAGCATAAAGGTCTCTCCTTCCCTGCATGCTTATTATGGGAATAGTGAAGTGAAACTGTCTTCAAAAATAGCCAGATACTTTAAAAATAGCTACTTTAAAAACACTAATAAAAGCTTATATTCAAATCACCTATATTACATTACATAAGATACCCGATTAAAATCATGTGGCAGGACTTATTATCTAGTTGCTTAAATTATTTGAAAGGATTTGCAAAAATGCCATCAGCATGCAGTGAGTATGACAACAGTCAAAATAGACTTATTCTTAAATCTGGTGCTATAACTTTGTGAAAGTTAATATGGCCTTTATTTACAGAACATTTCTGTTTCAAAGGCCCAAGCTACTGCAATTTCACATGCAGTGGAAGTACCAATGTGCAGTCCTTACCGATGTGTGTTATGACAACAGAAAATAAAGCAATGTCTGCATGAGTGTCCCAGCTATTTTAATAGTGAGAAAAGCTTCCAAGGTCTCAGGTTCTGACAGCTCACACAGAACACAGAGGTACAAACTTCAAGCTTGACAATACCTGAGATGACCACGTGAGCATTTTTGTGACATCTGTCTTTGTATGGAATACTCTTCAAGCTAAAGGTTTTTTAGGTAATGAGCAAAGCAAGTTATATTTTCTTCTTTTTTATGTTAATACTCTGAGAAAGACTGTGCTTTGCAAGGTTAATTTCAAGTCCAAACTCACATGGGAATTAAAATAATTAGACTCATTTAAGAGAATTCTCCCCTCTGGCAGAGCTGATTAAATTATTTATACATTATCTTTTTGTATAATTGTACCTAGAACTGTGCAAATGGCGTTTTTTGTCTAACTTTCAATAAATTCATAATACCCGTTTTTCAAGTTGGATACACTGACTGCACCTGTGACAACAGAGAATGGCTCATTTTCAAAATGCTTCAATGAGAAATTAATCCAGAGGGAAACAGAAGCATGCAATTTAAAAGCTTCCACAATGACAACACTGATTAAAACTCATCAGCTGAAGAAATAAAATTAGTAAGACAATAAATCTTGAACTGAATCCTGTTACCCATTTCCACAGGAATAACTTCATTGACTGCAGTCCCATTACGCTAAAATATGAGTGCTACTTAGATGAGGATCAGTTCCATGACGTGACTCTTGATCTGTAATTTAATATTCTTTGCCATAGTTCCCAAGACCCTCTCTGCTAAGGATCTCAGATTCTGGAAAACACCTGAAAGTTCTAATGGTATAAACTGCTAGGGTGAAAAAGGAAATCTGGTGGTTGATGCTAGCATTCATTTCAGCTCTATTAAGTGCTCTTTCTGTCTTTGATACCAATTAACTTGAGAAAGGTTGAGATAATGATATATTAAAGGGCATTCCTGATACAAAATAGTACTACAGTCCCTATTAAATTGGAAAGCAATTGGCTCTACGGACATCAGTGAAAAGACATCTTTGCACCTATTGTAAAATTCTAAGTAGCTCCTAGAGTTGCATTGACTAGATCACTCAACAAACACAGGAATACAGTGAAATCCCAGTTGTGTTCTTTAATGCACTATTAAGGAATTTTGAAATTGTTTTTATGGGCTCAGGATTTCACACTATTCTTTATCATTTTTCTACAACTCCAGTCAATTTTCTTCTTCCTTTTTATAATTCACTATACATTTTTAAAAAGCAATAGTATTCTAATGCCTCTGGCTATGTTTTTCCTTACCTCTGCAGAAACGAAATAGTAGGTATGGGTCTCTATTTGGGGACAACTGCATTAGAGAAGACAGAAGGCTAGATAAAGAAATCCATTAAAAGAGTAACGTAATCACATACTTATTCATTCAAGTTGTGTATGGACAAGAGCGATAAGTAAGAAAATTATGTATTCTGATGAACAAATTAATATTTTTATTAAACAATAAATCTGCAGTGCAGTAATTATCCAAGGCTATAGCTATGCTCACATCACCTTAAATTAACTTTTTTAAAAGCAACTGCAAAAAAAGGAAGAGACTGGTCATTGCTAAGAATGCAAAGGCCTCAGCTGTAATTAGGTTTTCACAGCCAGATTCAACTCTTCCAATTTATTTATTTTGGAGAATGTCTATATAGGGAATATTTCCATAACGCTATCCCATGCCCTGATGACACTGGTATCATACACTCCAGCCATGCTCTGTTTGCTTTCGCTGCAATACACATTTCAGCTGTATGGCCAGGAGGATCTCATTCAGGGATTCAATGTTAAGATACCGCTTAACTAGCTCTGATATTGCTCCTTTGGCTATCAGTCATGCTCAGTCATCCAATTCTCTCTGATTGGCTGACAGTCAAATTCCTAAGATAGGAGTCAATTTAAGGTGACCAGAATAGTTAAAAGCAATTGTTTCTGACAGGGATCACAAAGCGTCCTCTGGCAAGAAGCAAAACCACACAAAGTATTGAAAGACTACTTCTGCAAATTTATTGACAGCTTTCAGAGCTCCCTAAACCTGAACTTATAGATGGTTAAGAGATCTAAAAGATGCTGGAAGAGTTCTCTGTATTTCTTGAAAACAAATTATCTGTAAGGTCTTTATAGTGCCCACTCACACAGCCTTACTGCTGTAATTATTATCTAGTATTTGAATTACACAGCTAGTTATACAGACTGCAGTTTGCACAAGCTTACATATAAACACACAACTGTTCTTGCTCTGAAAAGATTAAAAGCTGTACTCAATTAAGATACTCTAAATATTAATGATGACCACATCATTAGAAATAATGTATCTGAACTGGATGTAGTTTTACCTCAATGGAAGCAGAAGAGCCAATTCAGTGCCTGTTTTAGAAGCTGTATCTATGTTAGTGCCTACAAGACAAAGTCATTTAATGATCCTAGAAATGCAGTTCTCGCTTGGCACTTTGCACTGGGGACACACTGAATTTTTCTTACAAATGAGTCTACTGAGAGTTCATGAAAGGCTCTGTTTGCTATCGGGATGTATGCAGTTCAGAGAAGATGGCAACTTACAGTTACACATACTTACCTATTTACTAATTTCATCCCTTGATTGACACTGAAAACATTTCTTGTGTGATTTTAATAAAAGAATCCCCACTGCATTTTTCCTAACAGGCAACAAAAAACACATACCAAGGACTTATCCAGAGGGACCTGGTCAAGCTCAAGAAGTGGGCCCAAGAGAATCTCATGAGATTTAATAATACTAAGTACAAGGTGCTGCACCTGGGTCAGGGCAAACCCCAGTAATCAACACAGGCTGGGGGATGAACAGATCGAGAGCAGCCCTGCCCAGAAGGACTCAGGGATGCTGGTGGATGAGAGGCTGGATGCACTCACAGCCCAGAAACCAACCACGTCCCGGACTGCATCCAAAGCAGTGCAGGCAGCAGGTCAAGAGAGGGGATTCTGCCCCTCTATGCCACTCTGGTGAGACTCCACCTGGAGTGCTGTGTCCAGTTCTGGAGATGATCTGAATTGTTTATACTTTCTGCTTACTCTATTCAAACAATCTTGCCAGAAATAAGGGGCTATTTTTCACAATCTCAATAACTGCCTTAAGTACCCTTAAGTAGCATCATATCTATACAGGAAAGCACTTTGTTGTGGTCCCATCGGCAGCACTTTGTGAAGGTTTATGTTGGAGTTTGTTCCTATCCTAAGCCTCAGTATATGACCTATGATCTGTTTCCACTCATACATGTCTTTGCTGACAGAGAAATAATAAGCATTAGGAATGAAACCTATATAAGAACTACAGTACCTGCTGCTAATTTATTAATTACATCTTAGCAAAACTTATTACTGAACTACACCAGTGTAAATGATCCTCAAGTTACCAGGTGACTTGGTATCTGTAGTTTCACAGGCAATCTCAAAATAATTTATTTTTAATGCACAAATGGCAAAGTCAATGGAACCTGCCATTTTGCAGAGTTTTGATAATCAGATCACTTTAAAACAACCTGAAATAGATTGTGAACTGTTGCTAAATGGGTAACAATGAATTTCCCTCTATATAGTAAGTTTTCTCATTAAAAAGTTTTCCATTGCTTCAGATAAGAGTAACATAAATGGAAAATTCTTGGGAAAGACAAGGGTCTACAAGGCTTAGGGACTACAACTCTTTTCCTAAATTCATCATCAAATAGCTAAATGCTAACATTGGCAAGGTAAACATTCATCTCTGTGACAAGAAAGTTTTTGCTTCTTACTGCTTTCTGCAAGGTCAGAATTGTCATGTATTTTTTAAGACACTAAATTATTTTTCTCTGTCCATTAAAGCAAGCAACCCCCAGGAAAACTTCTATTGGTATTCAGTGAAATTCCCTCTCATTGCATTCTGGCAGTTAAGAAATCTCTTAAGCTGGAGCAAAGATACACCGATTTGTATGTCTCCAAAACAAAAACATTTTCATAGCATTTCTACATCTCTGATACCATTTTTACAGGATTTCTCTGTCCTGAAAAGCCTGCCAGTTCACCTAATACAAAATTAGAGTGTGGATGGAAGCAATGGAAAGCAAGATGTCTCTGGGCAACATTCAGATTCTGAGTTGAAATTCCAGCAAACCTATTTGGCTCTCACGTTCTTTGTTTAACTGAGTATAAAGTGGTGCTAAGACTGACTAACCTCAAAATTTTATTACAATTATTTAAAAATACTCTTATTAAAAAATATTTAAGTGTATAAAGTATGTCAAGTACTTCAGTAATACAGAGGATCTCTATAACCATCAGTTTACAGTGCAATGATCAGCAGATAGGAAATGGCAAGACAGCAAAGAATCTAACAGTTAAGTATGGATACTTGGTATGAACTTCATGTATTCACAAGTTTCATGCAATAAAATTTCTTCTGTTTTAGTTTTTATCCTATTTCCTCTACATACTTTTTTCCCGATGACTTTGAAGGGCACTGGAGCCCTCAGTCAGCATTTCCAGCAGTTTACCTCAAAGTACAATTCAACATTTTTCAAAATGCACAGAATACAGTTGACAGTACTCAGGTGTAAGTTAGATATGAAAATCTTTGGGTTTGCCACTGTCAACTCCTGGTAGAAGACTCTTTTACTAGACAGGCAGTATTCTCTTCTGAAAAAGTGGAGTCTAATGAGGGAATTACAACAACCCAGAATCTAATCAGCTTGTTGAAACAGCTTTTTCCCCCCTCAGTTGTTCACATAGGAGTGTTTTAATGAGAAAGGCAAAGCAACCATTTCTCAAGAGTTAGAATCTAAGAGAGCTCTCCAAACCATGGGATCAGTGTACATGGCACCTCTGCAATCCTCTTAACTTATAGCCCTGAGTTTAGCTTTGCAGATGTCCTCATTCTCCTTTAATGGAGGGAGAGAAAGAGAGAGAGAGAGAGAACACATGTGGGAGAGGGAGAGACTCTAGGAAGTAAAGAACAAAAGAACACCACGAATTTGAGGAAAAGCTACTCAAACGTTGCTAGTAGCAACTCAGCTGCAGTATGACTCCATGGTATAACATTCACCTTTTAAATACCTGATAGAGATTGACACACTCTTCTTGACAGAATAGGAAGTGTTAACATGTATTACACAGAGCTCTCAAAAGAGAAATAAGGTCTGCCATCTCCCAAGCAGAAGGTGTGTTCTGAAGGAAAACATTGCTGTGAGTGGGGGTGGCAGTTTCTCACACAGTACAGACTTGCTTTTCAGAGCACAGAAAATGCATCCTTGTGCACCCAGCTTGTGCATAGTCATCCTGGGTCAGGCATTTTTATAGAAACAGCCTTATCTCACTCAAGGGTATAAACTTGCTCAACAAATACCAAGACAATACTGCAGATCTGCTTTCAGTTTAGCATTCACATACTTAGAACTGAGGCAGGTACAGGGATTTTGTAAGGCTGGCTATCTTCCCCACCCTAGGCTGCTCCCAGAGCTCTGTATATGCCATATATATGCACTACATTCAGATGCTCAGTGGGCTGCCACAAACTTGGTCTCCATCAATGTACCATGTTATTCGGGTTTTTCTATTTTTTCCCTGTTGTTTACTTCTTAAGTAAATTCATTTTCCCAAGATATGGTGCCTAACAAACTGACTATCCAAGATATGCCTCAAATACCAGAATACATTAGACTGTAAGAAGGCCCTGTGGTGATTTGCTAATTAGCTTAACCCTTTTGGGACACAGAAGAAAGAATTTTTTATTAAAACACGATAACCCTGGACTATATTGATCTGACTGAGAAATGAGTATTTTAGTCAAGATGAGTCTCAAGATGAGCACATGCTGGAAACAGCAATGTTGTTTCCATAGCAATGCCATGACAGCCTCTAGAGCGAAATAGTGTGCTACCAGGAAATGAAGGGAGTTCAAGTGCTATGAGCTACATAGTTCTGTGAGCAATCCAAATACATTCTCATAAAGAATATTTAGTGCAGCTAGATAGTCCAAAGATTGCTGTTAATGGCAAGTAAGCCTTATCAGTATGCTCCTGGCAGTCCTTTTTTTTCATTCACTTCACCGAAGATGACTATCTAAAGGTGTAAGCCATGGGCAACACTCCTAAACCGTTTCAGACCAAACATTAACAAATACAGCAACCCTTACCTTACTTCTTTTCCAGTGCAGAATACCATCCATAATTAAGGTCACTGACTCTTGCTCTCTATAACACAACATTAAACCTATTACTGAAGAAAATCCTAGTATGTGCAATTATTTACCAGGCTAACCCCTCCCCCTTCCTTTTCTCTCACCTCCTCCTCTCCCTTGCCTCCTCCTGCCCAAACGATACTGAGCAGATCCGCTTGCAAGTGGGAAGCAATGTACAGAAGTCTTGCATACTCCTCATAAAAATTTACATAGTCATAGCATAAACTCACTTGTCTGCTTTTCACCCCAGTTAGTGCTTACACTAATACAAAAGCAAACCAGAAAAGCACTAGTTGTATTTTATCTGCCTAAGGCTTTACCTAAGGTAAATATTCTGGTCAAATTCTGATTTGAAAAAAGCTGATTTAAAATATTTTTCAAAGACTACAGAAAGAGAATTAATTTAAGATCTCCATTGCTCTGTGTATTCAAAGAAATGAACAATTATCAGTGATTTGTAAAACTGCTAAAATGATGTTTATAACCAAACTGTTTCAAATTAAATTCTACAAGGCAAAGTACTTTACTTGTAAAACACCTTAGCACACTGCTGCTGATTCAGTCTTTCTCCAGCATTTCCCATGCAATTTGTAAAGATGTTCAGACATGAACTGAATGTCCAGAAACTCTACCACTGCATTTGTTGTTTGTGTCATTGTCACAACCAGCCTCTTGGGTAAACAGATTGTAGGTCATTATATGTAGCACTGCTGCCTCTGAGGGAAAATAGAAAGACAAATACTCATCCCTACCAGATCCCTTATTAACAAAAGCCACTTCAAACCAAAATGTTTTCTATTTAAACATGCATTTCAAGGAATCAAGCCTTGAATGTAAAACAGCAAGATGCTTCATTTCCCTTTTGCATTCAGTAAAACGATGTGAAACAAGCATTTTTAAACCAGCCTCAGCCTCCTCCTGCCTATCCCCCTAAATGTGTTACAGAAGGCACCAAGCCCAGCTACATTCATTTATAATTTAAACTGTTTGCTTGGCAGAATTTTTCACCTTAATATGTCTAGTCTTAATTGCAACTGGCACACCCAGTGATTTTACCAGAAATTTGTCTACTTCCAGGAGATTTTTATGTAAGTTGGTTTTCTGTAGGACAGAAATGCAGCTTCAGAGACAGATGTTGTTAGCCAGGGAAAAACACGCCCCTGCAATTTTACAAGATGTACAGGGCTCTGTATGGACAGAAAGATACCTGTCAGAAGACTGATGCAAGTTTAACTTACTCATCTCTTTCCTTCAGTTATCATGGCCTGCCAGTTAATTTCCCAATACGAGCAGTATTCTGTAACTATCTCACCTACTCTTGGAACACCTATGTCAAAATTTCTGTTTATCAAAGAATTAGATAAAAGTAATCTGCCTGATGACCTGGTTTTGACAACTGAGTACAGACAGGTACAGCTTATATTGTCTGAAACAGCAGTGGATACAGCCTCTTTAACTCAGCCCGCTCTTCTGAATACCTACAGGTATCCAGCCACAAAAGCCAACCTGCTGCCACCATGGGCACCTTAGCAAGAATATTTTGCCCCTAGAACTGATTATCCCACTATTTCCTATCACTGCCTAAACTCTCTCATCACAGTCTTCACAGATTTTCATTCAAGTGTAAAAGAAGCAGCAATATCTTTATCCCAATCCAAGACAGAAATCCAAGTATCCCAAAGCCACTGTCTCAGATACAGGAAAAGTTTCCTACCCTAAAACTCAGAAACACTCTTAATTTCCCTCTCCTCATCATTCTTAGAACATACTCAGAAAATAAGTGTGTCATTATAAATTTTATCATGTTTTAAGAGTTAAATCAATGAATCAATCAGAAACCTTAAAACATGTTTTATCAGTAAATACTCAGCCACAGAAGTGGGCTAATGCTTGAAACACAGTCCACACAGCTATTCATTTACAGCTGATATTTCTGTCAGTAAGCTCTTAGTGTGGCAAATGACATTAAAATCTCATGCTGTCCTCATGAACTATAATAACTATTTACTTGGTTTTCGAAAATTACAGGAACATTTGTCTTGGCAATCCATAGTTTATAAAATAGCTTTTAATGCAATAAAAGGAATTGCCAAAGGCAAAGTCTTATCTTGCATATGCATTCTAGAATCTAATCTGGTGATCATACACAGGCGTACAGAGATTGCTGTGCTTGGTCTGACCCACTGCTCTGCCTTAGAAGAAAGAGGAGGATACAAAGTAGAGGAGAACACACAGTAGAGTCAATGTTTCCAGGACAGCGAGAAGTCTGAAGGGTGAAGGTGCTGTGAGGAGGACACTGTCAGAGCCACACTGCTACTCCAAATAGGTATGCTGGCAAATAATGTTCATCTGTCTTACTAAGGAATGGAAGTACACTTGCTTGGATATCAAGGCAGACATAGCTGGGCTTTGAAGTACCCCATATAAATTGTTCCTAAATAAACAGTCATATTAAAGAGGGCACCTATTTAGCTTGCTTAATCTACACAGGTGAAAGACAGAAAAACAATAGGAGTTTGGAAACAAACAGATTTCACTACAATCCCCAGGGTAAGGGCACCTGTCACTTGATCCTGCAAAGGTAATTTTTTAAGGACATTAAGTGTTGTTTGATTTAAAGAACATGTTTCCTGTGATGTTAGCAAAGTATGGGTTAAGTATCAAAGATGACCTGGCCCACAAGGAAGAAATACCAGAGACAGGGAGAACACCTCATCACATTGGTGTCTTCTCTTAGGAAATCTACCCCAACAGGACAACTTCACCTCAACATCTAATAGCCCCTCATGTAAACCCACAGAGACATATTCTTCTAACTCCTTTTGATACACTCAAAAAGAAATCGCCAAAGGAATACAACATTCTGACCTGGCCCCTTAACCTATTTCTCTTCTTACCAGTCTATTTATATTCTGCAAAACACAAAGAATCACTTTTCTTGGCTACATTCTCTTTTGCTCCCCCTCCAAGACACCCTGTTGTAGTGCAAGGGGCAGCCTCACAGATGGCTGGAATGACTCCACAATGGAGCTTTCAGGATAATGCCAGCACTTGAAACAGCAATGCCTGCATTAATCACAGACACAGCTCACACAAAGCAGCTGAGCCTCACCCCCAAACTGTGCACATCTCAGGCATTAGGGTTCTGGGAAGCAGGACGATGGAGAAAGGGGAACAAGGTCACAGTAAGGACTGACCTTGCAGCAAAACAAGGTGCAGAGCTCAGCATGAAATGTCTTCAGGAAATAACAGTACAGAGTATTCTAGTCAGGTGGATAGTTACCATTCAGCTGGCATCTGTTTACTATTTAAATGTCTTTAACCAACATCAAGACCGTAATTTTTCATATAAAATTCTGTGATTTTTGCAGTCTCTTAGCTGTCTTTTACAATATCTGAGCATTTTCTGTCACAAGTACTGCAGGAATTCTGGTAAGTAAAGGTGTATTTTAAAACCTGCAGAAAAATATTTTAAAATAGCTCTCTTAAGCCCTACTAATAACATGAACACTGAGCAAGGAATCACAATAAAGGATACTGAAGCTCCTGTCTGTGATAGCTAAATGCCAGAGGTTAATCCTGAGATCATCCGCTGACATGTATGTCTCACAGTCACTGTTGACGGATATTGAGTTGACATGATAGGTGTGACCATTAGCAAAGATTCTCCGGGGAGTGACTTCTACCATCAAATCCATGGGTTTCAATACAGGCACCTGCCAAAAAAAACCAAAACACAAACCAGAAAGGGAGTAAGGCTTGAAATACTCTTTTGCTAGGATGACAAGAATTCCAATAGAGAGAAAGCATTTAAAGACTGCAATGTTATAAAACTTTTTGACAGTGTACACAAGCTGAATTTCCCCATGGATTAATTGCTGGACAAGGCCTTCCTTGCCAAGGAGGAAGGGAGAGACAAGCGAGCCAAGCAGAGCAATGGAAAGCCTGGACTGTGGGAAGGGAGGGACTGGCAGCTGCCACAGAACAGGTCAGTCCCACTGCAGGAGCTACGGCTCACACACAGAGGAGGCTCTGGCAAGCAGTGAAGCACTAGTATTTTGCTTTTGCTAAAGAGTTTGCCATTAGTTGTAGATCATTTAACTGGATTTGTTTTGCTACTTGATGTCTCTCTTTGAAAAAACTCAAGTGGTGAGAAGGCTATAATCTCAGCGAAACATAATACACAAAGTCTTGCAAAACAAAGCCAACATGACACACTGTACATACACACGTACCCCTGAAAAGCCAATATCACAGATTATCACTTGTCAGTGTCCCTCGTTATCTCCCTGTGTCACTTTAAAGCCATGCTTCAATAAGCATACACTCAATTTATTCTCTATCAATAAAGCATTAAGCACTGTAAGGCTGTGGTCCATGACTGGGACTATTCGATGTTGTTGACCATGCATCAGAAACAATCTATCATACATCAATCCACAAGGTAGTTGAAAGAGGAACACAGAGTAGTTAAAGAGCTCAGTTTCTCTTTCTACTAAAAGAACAAAACAAAACTCAACCTTTGAATTACAGAATCACAGAATATGTCAAGTTGGAAGGGACCCACAAGGATCATGGAGTTCAACTCCCACCCTGAACAGCACCATCCCCAAGTCACACCACGTGCCTCAGAGCACTGTGCGAAAGCTTCTTGAACTCTGTCAGGCTTGGTGCTGTGACCACTGCCCTGGGGAGCTGTTCCAGTGCCCAACCACCCTCTGGGTGAAGAACCTTTTTCTAATATCCAACCTAAACCTCTTTAACACAACTTCAAGCCATTCCCTTGGGTCCTGGCCCTGACACCCCAGAGAAGAGATCAGTGCCTGCCCCTCCTCCTTCCCTCAAGAAGATGTTGAATTCTCAAGAGAATTCTCAGACTATAAGCAATCTGGAATAGTTTCGTTTGCCGAATCATACAGAATAGATAAATATTCCATTAATGTAGTCATCTTTACACTTTGGAAGCTTTTTTTCCCAATAGACAATATTGTTTTGGAGATGGAGGTTATTTGTTTGTTTTAAATAATAAAGACATACTAGTGTTTAAACAACATAGCCTTCCAGTTCTAACCTTTAGCCATTTCCTCTGCCAAAACATCTGCAGTGAATCCAGCCAAAAAGGTCTGAGAGCAAAAACCTACATTAACATGTGGATGACGGTTCTCCTCTCCCAAGAAACAAGTGACAGGAGAAAAGAAAATGGCTTCAAGTTGCACTCAGAAGGTTTATATTAGACATTACGAAAGATTTGTTCACTGAAATTTTTGTCAAGCACTGGAAGGGGCTGCCCCAGGAGGTGGTTGAGTCACCATACCAGGAGGTATTTAAAAGATGTGTAGAAGTGGTACCTAGGGACATGGTTTATTGAATACGGCAGTGGTGGGTTAATGGTTGGACTTGATCATCATCTTAAAGGTCTTTTCCAAACTAAACAGTTCTATGATCCCACATGCTTATATGAGTTCCATGACTGCATCTTTTCAGCAATGCAGAATCTCAGGTTCACCAGAGCACAGACTACTGCAAATCCCACTCTTAAAATAATTTTTTTATAAAACTGAAAAAAAGACTAAACTGAAATTTGGTGTACTGTCTCTAACTCAGTTGCTCTGAATGTGGCAAGAACCCTGTCCAAAATTAATTACAAGTAAAATGCTTCCAGCACACCAGGTTAAAGAACCTTTTATGAAAGTACATTAAGTCACACGAAGAGAATTTTATCAGGAACAATAAAACCAACAGGAACTCTCAAAAATACTTATTTTGGTCAGTATATCATAAAGCATTTGTGACTTGAAAATATGTGGCAGATTCAATACAGTTATCAGTCAGCTAAAGCTTCAGTAAGAATAATCATACAAATGCTTAGCATTAGGTACATATTTAAATCTTTTACTGAGTTAGCACTACCTTTTTCATACAGAAACAACTGAATTTTAGACATGGACAGAAGCTTACCTGCAGTGATGTTACTGTAGAAAGATCTTTAAGCTTTCCTTCTTCATCTTTTAAGTTGTACCCCTCTGGTCTCTTATCTCTTTCAGTAATTTTCCACAATTTGATTGTTTTATCTTTACAAGAAAAGACAAGCGCCTGTCAGCATAGGAATTCTGAATGCAGTTACTCACCTTTCACAATATATTCCTTAAAGAAGTTTTTACACCTTGGTTTAGACAAGTCCTGTGCTGAAATAGTCTGGGTCATTTCATCCTGCACATCCAGAAAATGCTGCCAACAGACAGAATACTCATAAAGCACATCCCGTATCTTCACACCGAGTCAGAGGTTCCTGGCAGCTGACAGACTGTGTAGAGCATGTAGAGCACATGCTGCTTGTGTATCCAACCTGGCAGTTTGCAGGTGGAACAAACCCAAACTACTCCATGCTCACTGCTGAAGCTCAGTTTAACAATTTGACTTGGCAAGGAAATAATCTCAGTATTAAAACCAGTTTGGCATTAATGCCAGTTTGCTAGCTTCCTTATAAACAGCACAAGAACAGCACGGAGTGCACAGCCAGACCAATGACCCCTTTCCGGTCCACTGTGGGAATGGGCAGTGGTGCACTGGTGTAACATCAGGAGTTCCTGCAAATGAAAGGCTGTGTAAAAAATGAGGCATTTCTCCCTCCTAATGGGAAGCAGCTGAGAAATAACTGAGGAAAAGTTTAAAAACCCCAACCAAACTAAGAGAAATGCGTTGCAATGGCAAGAGAGAGAAATAAGGAGAAAAATATATACATCTCGCATGGAATGGAATAAAATCTAGCCTCTTCCTTTTTCATAACAGGTGAAGCACATGATGAGAGAGTAATGATGTCTGTCAGTTAGCAAAGAGCCTCTGAAACCATGAAACCTGTTTTAAACATTTCATACTGCATTTGTCTTTGGGTTTGTTTTTTTTTGGAGAAGCTGAAGCTGCAGATTTCCTGATGCTGATTGTCCACTCCCACTGTGATCGTGCTCCTAACCTGCCAACTCTTAACACTTCCTGGACTGAAAAATCAATGCCAACTCTTCTCCTGCAAAAAATCTGTCCCTGAGATTCTAATGGTTGTTTTGCTCATCTGCTTGTGGAGCAGCCAAAGTCCTTCCAAAGCTTCTGCCCTTCAGCTGCCACCGCTGGTCTATTAACACCAGTTCCTGCATCATTTTTGATTCTATTCCTCTTTCTTCCTTTACCCTTCTTTCCCCAAGTACATAGCAGAGCATAATCATTCCCCCAGTGTGGCTGATCCAAATACTCCTTTCAGATGCTAGTACAAATCACTTTAAAGACAGGGTATACAAAAACATGAATTGATTTGCATTTCTATAGAAAATTTAACTTTGAACTTTTTTTGTTTCAAAATCAATCCCTCCCTTACTCATTTTTTTACTATTATGCATTCCTTAATGATATTGATATGCTAATACACAAGCAAAAAAAATCAGAATACAATCACAATCAATCTACAGAACAAGAGGTTAGTTCAATCTGCAACTAAAAAGCTCCATTTAAATATTCAATAAATTTTATTTGTACTGTATATCATGTTAATTAATTATGAAAAAGACACATAGGTCATGTCATGCACTCGGATTTTTTATTACATGTAAATAGTGCATTCCTGCTGATCTAGTCAAAAAATTATAAATATAGCAATTGTAAAATGAATTATAAGAAAAAACACAAACAATTTTACATTGTTAGACTTGACTGCTATTAATAAATCTATCCCTTTTCTGAGTGAAAACTATTTTATTAGCAGTTAAGAATATCATGTGTTGGTTTTCTTCTTCATCCTCCTCTGGACTTTAAATACTCCTTAGAAGTTTTAAGCATGCTTGTATTTTGCAAAATATAGAAAAAATAGAAACATCGCTTTGAGGTTAAGCATTCAGTCTCAAGAGTGCTGTGAAGTTAAAATTAAATAATGTCTGGTAAGCAGTTTGAAATCCTCAGATGAAAGGATCTGTATGTGCCAAATTCTGATCTATTCTATGTAGCTCATATTGAAAGTGGCCCAAATATATTCTGGTGCAGAAGATACCACTGAATCAGAATAAGTTATTATTATACTACAAAATTGGTTCAGTTTACAGTGCAAACTACAAATTTGCTAACTGCAAGCACTGTAAAATCACAGTGGGATTTGAAAGCCTTGGTGATTTCCTTCCATCTCCAGTAATTAAGATGCCACAATCAAAGCTTAGCTGATAACCTTTTGATGACCTGGACTGGAAAGGAACCAAGATCGCCTCTGAGAGAGGTGATCTGTGCAGAAACAACTTCAGACAAAAGTCCTCCTTAGAATGACAGAAACAGATTTGGGCAGTTGCAGACCCGCCAAGTCTCATACTGAGGGTTAGATTTAGCCTGACTCTCCCCTCATGCTCCTGAACAGCAGGATGCTCCTTCCAGCACATTCAGTGGGCACTGTCCACCCGAGCATGTGGAAAGAAAGGATGCTGTTTCACAGTTCTCACTTTTCTGCAAAAAAACATGCATTAGATCCTAAATTACCAGAAAGCAAAATATCAAAAATTGCATTAAAATAGCAGGCTCGGAATTTAGTAAACAAAAAACAGTACTCAAGATATTTCTACAACCTGTCCAATATGAGGATGTATGACAGGTAATGCCTTCGAGTTAGGAAACATATCATTATCCTTTTTTATAGGCATGGAATTGATATATATTGTCAAAGGCTTCTCCCAGGTCATCTGTAAGGCAGTGAATAATTCAACATGGGCTGTCTGTACCCTGAAGTTAAAACCATCTTTAAGAATATGCCAAGAGGTGAATCTTCAGACTTCAACCCTGCTGTGCCAGGAAGCTAGGAATCCTCCTCGGCACACGCAAACGTTTTGCAATTCAAAGCCAAAATCCAAAGCCTGTGCCAGTAGAACCATTTCTGTTCTCCTCACCATAAAGAGGTCTGCTGGGATGCTCCAGAACTAAGGGGGAAAAACAGAGGCCAAAGTATTTTTCCAGGTCCTAGGCTTGCTCACTGTTGGTTGAAATTGGATTAACCACAGCAGCACTAGGATTGATTATTTCTTCACTTTCTCCCCTCCAATGACAGTATGAACCAGAAAACTCATGTAACAGTCTATTATCTATAACTGTAAAAGCTGAAAATCTGAGGACTTGGCTGTATTCCTCTGTGTTTCTAAAAACAAACTTTAAAATGAAAAGGGAGAGGTTTACTTTTAATAATCTGCTTTTGTATCACATGCTTGGAAGAAGCCATTCTTAGTTATCTGCAGAAGGAGGGATATTTTGACCAAGGGAGAAGAGTAGGAATAAACTCCCAAACTTCATAAGGTGACTAATCATTAAGTTAGCATAAATCGCCTGTCTGTAACAGATGTTTCATTCCAAATAAGTAACAGTGCCCCCAAAAAGCAGATTACAAAATAGTAAAACACACTACAAAATATTTTGAAAGTACTATCTGCTTCAAATTAATGTAAACGTTATTTAATGCTACAGATTTTAATGTAAAGCAATCACCTTGCCCTAAAGTGTCAATTCACAAAGATGAGATTACACTATTTTTTATCAGCAATTCCCAATTACACTCAAACTTTTACAACAAAGCAATTCTTTCCTGATTACCTTTAGATCTAAAATTTAAAACCAGGTATTTTATCTCATGCATTATCTGCAGTAATAAAGTTTGTGGGTGTCTAAATGCTTCCTAAATGACACCTGTGCACGTTAGGTTACACTCAGTTTGACCCGTATTTCATATCTGAATATCCCCTCTTAGTAATAATACTGCATTCTTTATTCAATAGGCCTTAGACATATTAGAAATGAGTCAGTATGAATATCCTGTTATTATTCCTACTGTCTTCCCAAGATTTATGTACCTCTTTAAAACTTAAATAAACTATTACGATACTGAATGAAAAGAGAAAGAAATTAATCTCTCTCACCTACATTCATTTACACATCTACAAATAATAAAAGTTACGACAAATACAGCAGAAAAAATTCTAAATTTCCCATGAAACACAAGCTGCTGAGTAAGGTGATGCCTTTGTCACAAGATCTATTTCAGGATAGCACAGCATATTAATAGAAAAATGGATAGCTCTCTAAATGTCTATGAATAATCAATCGAAAAAACCTCATGATTCTATGAATAAAATATACAAACAACAGATATCAGAAGCAGTAGGACAGTCTTGGTAAACTCTGAAAGAGGAAATTACTAAAACAGTAGATTAAAATGAGCAAATATATACCATCAGCACTAAAACACATAGAGCAAATACTGCAAATACTGGTATGTCCTGCATACTCTCATCAATCTCACCATTTGTTGATAGAAGTGAGTGAGCTGCATTTTGCTGTGGTAACCACTTGATCTTGTTTATTTTTTCTTCTATCTCCAAGCTCTTCAAATAATCAAATTCAGGTTCATGGCTCTGGAAAGTGCTGTAAACATTGTACTCCCCCTGATTGTAAGGCTCATTTTTACTCTATGGAGAATAAGAACAACAAAAACATTGTTTATGACAGCAATATATCTTCATCTCTTAGGAAAGGTGTATAAGCAGCCCTATAAATATAAAAATATTGAAAATGTAATTTAATTTCTCACTTAAAATGTTATATTGACAGATTTGTTTCAACAAGAATGAAATTTCCTGTGAGTATTGAAACATTTAATAATAGAATTTTTGAAGAAATGTCAACTATTCAGGAAAGATTTCTATACAAGACACTGCAGATGGATGGAATTTACAAGTGAAACATTCCATGTTTCAAATGGAATGGTTCCATCATCAGGCAAAAGCTATTAAAACAAAGCAGAAGTAAAACAAAAATAACCTTTTGTTTTTCTTATATAGGAATTTTGGAGCTTTGGAGCATTTTTCCTTGTGACAGCAAACTTATGAGTTAAAAATCTTTACCCTTTTTTACTTCCTCTCTAAACAGGTGTTTAAACTCTCTAAGCTTTGTTTTACTGAATCTTGAGATTATAAAAAAGTTTGTTAATTCAACTCAATTAAAGTATTAAAAATGAAGCCAGGTTTTATCAGGCTATTAAGGACTACATGGGTGACTGACATACCTCAGGTTCCCTTTGGAATATAACAACTCGACCCCCCTTGTCACCAGTAGCCAGCAGTTCTCCAGTGTGGTTGAACTCAACTGTAGAAATAATATCAGCTGGAGGAAGAAAGAAAAAAGGCAGGTTTTAGACTGCTACTACAACACAAAGCCACGAGAAATACCAGACACTCCACAAAAAATGCAACAAATGAGGGATTTGAAGGAATACAGATGAAATCACTAATGCAAACAGGCTGCATGCCATTACAATCTAAGGTTGCCACACAATGAAACAAGTGCAAACATTAACGAGGCAAATCTGTGTTTCCAGCACATCTGCAGTTTGGGGGAGGAGAAGCTCTCTGGAGAGGTTATGTTTCAAGATAAGCCATCTTGGGTGGCCATACAGCTTTTTTTCGGTACTGGCAAAGAACAAAACTGGCTTCCTGCTATATGCTCTAGCAAGGACCAATATAACACCAGTCCTCTTGCATGTATTATTTATCCTACAACCTTTCTGGTAATTTTAACATAACCCCCTAGCACTAGTTTTCTCAAATACGTATTTGAGTCCAGAGTGCAAAAGCAAAGTACGTGTAGCCTGTCCTACCACTGAGGAATGAAGGCAAAACCAGAACTGTTCACTGTGAAGTGCTGGCAAGAGCCCATTCTAACCACTGTTTTCAGAAAATCACTTCAGCACCATAAAAATGTGTCATCAGAAGACAAAAAGAATCTCAGTCTCTCTTTTCCAAATTTTCAACTGCCTTTCCCTAAGCAATTTCATCCATTTAAACAAGAAACCTCATCAAAACCTGAGGCCAGTCTTGAGCACAAATTACTACACATCAGGATGAGAGGGAGAAAGAGTCTGTAAGAGCTAAAGAACTGGTTCTTCTGTTTGAATGACAGTACATGCTAGAATCATAATCCGCAGTTAATCCTACACGATTAGCATAATTTAAATTAAAATGCCTAGTGCAATAGTAAATTAAGAAACCATCATATATACAATCACAGGCAAATGCAGGGCATTACTCAGAGTTTTCATGTATGAATCCTCTATAATGATCAGTATTCACTCATCAGAAACATGGGCCAGATTTTAGAAGCATCAGTAGTTAGGAGCTCCCCTTTAGGCATAAAAAGCTGCAGTTCCCAAACACGTTCATCATCCATCAGTTTATAGTGAGAACAATGAAGTGACAGTGGGCTAGGCTCTTTTGAAAACCTAGCCCCAAATGAGTTCACAAAAATTCAAAGGAATTGAAATAACAAGTGGATGTACCATTTACTTGATACATTTTATGAATTGAAAACATCTGTTCCTATTATTCTTTTAATAAACTAGCAGTTTGGTGTTAGAAAGCTTCTGTTGCCAGTAGCTCTCATCAGCAACACAGCCATCCAAAAGCCAGATTCTCACTCAAACATTATAAACTATTTCCCATCTAAAAAATGGAAACTTTGCTCCAACCACAGTAAAGAAAAATATCTTTTCATTTTTTAAACAAGTCTTCACCATCAAGTTCTTCTAAATCAAACCAACATTCCTCCTTTTTTTCCTCCACTACTCCATATATAAACAAGGAAAGGGGAATCATAAATAGATGTGCTGACTTTGAGAGAACTGGCACAGAGTATTTTGGGTCTGAACCCAAAGCTTCTCAAAGGTAATGACATTTGATTTTTCTGTTGACTTCCACAGACTCTGTATTTCATAGGTAATAACTACAAAAGCCCGAGACTTGCCAAAGTATAGGAAAAGGAGAGAGACTCTGGTTATGTTTCATGATGCTCTGGGGCTTGGGATGGGTTGAGTTTGGTCTCAAAAAAACCTTTTTTTTTTTAAAACCTAAAAATCTAATGAACTTTTCTGGCATGTAAAGTTCACTCATACTGCTTCCAGTGGAAGAACACTTCTTGGCTATTTTCTCCTTAACCTCTAGAGTTCATACTGATAGGAGGTGTGGTCACCTGCTTATACAGTGATACATGCATGATTTTACTCATTCAAAGCTGTATTTCAGCCCAATCATGCAAGCACAACTGCAGAAGCCTCATACTGACACTCCTTTTAAAGTGAGCCTTATCTTAAGCATGCAGTGGGCAAGAAGGGCAAATGCAGAGGGAGGAATGTAGTAGTAAAATATGTGTGCATGTACGTGTATGAGTCACATACATAAGACTTTCCCAAAAGGTCACAAAACAGTAAGATAAAGTAACTGCAAAAGGAATGAATGGCATTTGAACATATATGTGTGAATACACTTGCTCTTGGTCTGGAATACCTCCACAACATCACAAAATATTCTTCTCTACAGTGACAGTGGTTATAAAATATACTGCACTTTACAGAGGGCACCAATCAATGCCCCGTGAAGTCCACAGCAGCATTTGCACAGCCTTCAATAATAACTGAACCAGGACTGTAATGAAACAGCTCTGCAGTTTCTTATTATATTGCATTTGTCATTAAAATATCATACACAGATAAATGACTATTGTTTAAAGAAAAGGATTGTGGGCAGTGTGCAACAATGTTGTTCTGAGGCAAAATTCTCACCCCCTCCCAAGGTGTTTTTTCCAGATACATCTCTCCTTTCTATTAGAAAAACTAATCCTGAGCTGGAAACTACCTATCATTTTTAAATTAACTTGTTCTGAAAAAGAGCAGATCCAATATTATGACCTTAGAGGCTATGTAGCTTGTTGGTAAAAAATTATCCTTGAATTGGAAAATCAGTTTTATTGATCCTGTAAATAACAGCTGAAAACAACAGCTATCTGTCCCCTGTGCACACACCACCAGCCACCACCCCCAAACGTATCCAGCATATCTGTTCAGCAGGTGAACACCAGTCACGCTGTTTTCTTACAAAGGGTTAGCCAGGTTGGCTCTTCCTAAAACAGAGGAGGTAAGGACACAATCAATCAACAAAGCTCTTCATACTCTTCTGCAGGACATCCCCCTATGTATTTATTAAAGTGGCAGCAACATCAGCCACTACTGTCCCAATGCTACAGATTATCCCACTGCAAAATGGCCTCCAGAGCGCACAGAGCAATTAATTCCCAGATTTCACTCTCTCCAGCATATATAAATGCACCACAATGGAAAAGCTTATGAATTTGCATGTACAGTAAGCCCTTGGCAAGGGATGGTGGAGATGAAAGACTCTTTCCAGCCTTCTCCTACACTACACCTTCCATATCTCTGCTGGCAGTGCCAAGCTTTGCACTGACGATTAGGATTATCAGAGACAGAGATAATTTACCTATTAAGCATAATTATGGGTAACCTCAATGCCAAATGCTTACAATCAAACTGTAAATCCCATCTTTTATCCAACATTTATCTTCCTACTCCAATTTTAAATCTTGCATTTTGTCTATGCAGAAATGTATATAAATTTGGATTTAAAAGCCAAGATAGTCAATATTTTCCCTCAATATGCAGATGCTGACTGAGAAAAGCAAACCCAAAACTTTCAAAAGATGAAAATACTCCAGGGGCATAAACACCTGATTATCTGGTCCACATCCAGCCACAGCAAATTGTTCCAATATGTGCAATGCATTACAGACTTGAATCCCCGGACTTATTTCACATAATCACAGAAAGATATCACACTACTTTACAGCTTAAACTGACTAGAAGTTTTCCCTGATCCAGCCTGAAGTATTTCATTCACTGACTCCTAGTCACCTCTGCCCTTTCACACCACACTAATTCCTCTGCAGCTTCACAATATACACTCCTTAAATGTTCTTAATAGCTATGCTGTTAATGGCTGCTGCCTAGATAGATACATTCAGTTTTGTGATAGATCTAAGTCCATCACTGTACATCTGGGCACATCAAGATAAATCAAGCTGATTGTACTCTTCTTTCCACAACGTCATGGGTATTGCTCCAGCATGGATGCAGGCAAACGAAGCCTCCAGCAGCCCTCCCTCAGGCTGAGTGCAGGGATGAAACAAAGATTGGTACATGTAGCCCAAGTTAATACTGGCCTTTATTTCACACCATTACATACTTTTCTATGTTCATCTTCTAGCCTCTTACAGCTTTATTTAAAAGAATAACCTATTAAAAACCATACAGAACAGAAACAGGTCCAAATAACTCTACAGTAAATTAGAAAAGCCTTATCTCTGTAATCAATCTTCCCATCATTTTGGGGCACTGAAGCATAATGGCATGCAATTTTCTACCTAATACGCACTCAGTGAAGCTAAGTCTGAACACACTTATGGATCTTCATACAGTCTTTTGGTCAGAAACTTCAAGCAGCTCTAAGAAAAGCTCAAATGTAATTTTCATGTATTATTTTTACTAAAAATTTCTACCTTTCTGGAACCTTTCATCTGAAGAGCCTGATATATTTTGTTTTGCCTCAGAAAATCAGGAAAGCAAAGAAAATTTTGTAATTATTTCATCCAGCACAGAAAGGCAGCTTTTTGAACAGCACGGAAAGTTTCGAGGGCAAACATCATGCAGCAGTACAGGGAAAAGAAGATCAGAGAATATAATCTTCAGCTGAATTCCAGGGTAATCCTGATAGAGAATTAAAGGATTTGGAATGGGCCAGAACACTGAAATTAACAACAGTACTCTTCTCTAAAAAAAGCTGTGAAATCCTACCAGCAGAACAGGTCAGAACTTCTCATTAACACCACACCCACCATAGTCAGCACAGCAACACTGCTGGCCTGCACTGACTGAATCAGCATCTGGGTCAGGTTTTTGTTGTGTGTGTTCCCAGTGGCTAGCAGGCAATCTTGTAGTCTACGTTATTTCAACCAAGTTCTGACCTGGCCTAACCTTGGTTTGTGAAATCCAATAAGATCACAGCACAATCTGGCATGGCTGCAAGCAATGTTCAGTCATACTGATACAGAAGTCCCTGAGGAGCATAATCTGGAAGAAACAACAAAGAAGCTTGCAACAAAGAGAACCATAAAACAAAAGGACAAATGGCAAATAGAAGAGGAGCAGTATTACAGTATCTCAAATGAAGGGAAGGCCAATACAAAGAGCTGTGCTGTCAGAATTTAGCCTAGACTAAGAAAGAAAAAAAAGTAGGGAAAGAAAAAAATAAATTGAAAGAAAAAGCCTGCTAACTGTTTTAAAGCTGAAGTTTCAAAAGTTTCCTCAAACAGCTAGAATATAAAGTATGCAAAACCTCAAAAGTATACAGGTCAGATGAGTCCTTTTCTGAAATTTCTGGCAGAGAGATCCTTGACAACTGAAAAATTTCCTGCTTGAAGTAGCAGTCCCTGTAAAGTGCATTTACTTTGGGCCACAGCAGTGTTATTCATCATCTTGGATCCAGGGATTGTAGGACATAAGAAAGCATTCTCAAAATTCAAGCAAGCACAGTGCAAACTCTCCCATGTCACACCATCCACCTTGGCTGGGTCTGCTACTTAACACTGATAACCAACACACCAGAAAGCCTACTCCACTCTTGGTAGACAAGACACAGCATCACAGAATCACAATCAAGGTTGGAAGAGACCTTTAAGATCATCAAGTCTAACCATCAACCCAGCACTAACACTGTAAACCCTAAACCACTAAACCACATCATCCAGATAGAGGTTCCTTGACATGCACATGAACTGCCTGATCTCCTCTGCAGGGCACCAAAACAACACAGGTTATGAGCACCAGCTGGGTGGCCAGATGAGGACAAATGAGAAGAAGGAAAGCACAAGAATGCAGGAAGTGGCAAGAGAAGGAGAGAGCATGCAAATGTTAAAAAGAGCATGAGGAAGCGTGCAAAAGAGCTCACCTGAGAAACTACATGCACACACAAGAGCTTAAGAAATCATGAAAGAGTACAAGGAAAATGCTTCAACAGAAAAGTAGTTTGAAAAGAAGGATCTATGTGCCCCTTTGCCCCTAGGATTATTTGTCATCGTGGCAAATCTTTAATTTTGCTTTTTTTCTCATTTATTGGGGCTTTAAAGTCTGATGAGTTTGTGCTTAAAAATGGCAAATATTTGTTCCATGTTAGAGACAATGCAAAACAGAACAACAGGAAACTGATTTTGGCTAAGGCAAGCTTTGAACACAGATGCTGCTAACAGTGGAAAAGCTTCAGGGGTCACTGAAAGAAGGTGATCAATTCAAATGAAATCCAGAGATGGGTGTTCACTACATTTCATGTAGTTATTTTGTTAACTGGCACCTTGCCTAGCTTCTCTGCTAACAGGCAAATATATCAAGGGCAAAAAACAAACAGCCCTATTTAATCTTGTCATGCAAGAACAAGGTTTATCAAGCTATATATCACCTCTCTTCCTGAGTACAACCTCTTCCTAACATGAAATCCAAAACCACACATGTTGAATGTTGAGCAGGTCTTGAAAGGCTCCTTGAAACATTACCCCTTCAGCTAGGGATGGTAGTAAACAAAAGTTTAAAAACTCCAAAGAATGGAAGCAACACATTTTTCTTACTTCAAATCCTGGCAAGCACTGAGCTAATCTTTCCCTTTTCTTCATGTTTAATCTCCAACTTTTGGATTTTAGAAATGTTACACAAACACACCTCGGTGGCCTGCATCAGGCCTAGGTGACCATGAGACCACCATGAGTCTGCTGAGTTTCACAAGTCCATGCATCCCTATCCTCAGGAACCAAGGAAAACACCTTCCCACGCAGAACACTCGAATATATGTTCAATGCTCACTCAAAGAGGAAATTTACTTGAAACAGAATCCAGAAAAACCAAACCCAAAGTCTTTACCCCCTCCATGAGTACTTATGACCACTGTGATTTATTCTTTCCAGCCTGGAAATTTAATAGAGTTGGGTTTTTCCTCCACTATTTTTGTATGTGTTTATTTTAAGAGCTTAGAAAATTTTTTCAACAGTTTTTTAATCACATGCTAATTTCTAGCTGTATTTCTCAAATTAGAAAAATCAACTATTAGAGCACAGTCAGTGTGGAAAAGAACTGCTTACAGGACAAATATGTAAAATAGATTATCGGGGTTCAGTGTTCTGTGCTAAAAGCAACACTTTATACTGAATGCAAGTCACTGAGATTACAGTGTTTCATAAACTGAGCCTCCCACATATGTATTCTTCATTTAAAAGCTCAAAGTCCCTATTTCACAGGTCCTGGCACCCATCTCCCACCTGCAGAGTACAAGGCCTCCAGGAAAACAGGCCCTAGAGACTTGACCTTCTGCCCACTGAGGTAAATGCAAAGTTTCCCACCACTTAAGTAGTAAACAAGGTCAAGGAACATTTGTCAGATGTAGTGTAGCTGAAAATTAGGACACATTTCTCAAAAATTTGGCTATAGTTTACATGCACTTCAGTGTCTTCAAGTTCAAGGTGACCTGCTTAGACCAGCAAGGTTGCAAAGGCAGAATGGCTAATTAACATTACTAATATTACCCTTGCTGAAGTCACCAAGTGCACCGCTTTGTGCCTTCTTAATCTGAAACACGCAGTGGACTGATAAAAAGCTTCCCACAAATCCTTTTAATACCAATTTTGGGCTCCCCAATAGTGGCTCTGCACCCCCGTAGTACCCGAGCAGCTTCTCTGAGCTGTGAGCCTGCAGCTCTCCCTGAGCACTCACAGGCAATGCAGGGGCTGCTCCTGCCCTGCTCTCAGCAGGTACTTCAGCTGCTGGGGATGGCCAAAGACAGGAAGCCTGAAAAACAATGACCTCTCCACACTGTTCAGCCTGAACAAGATGAAAAAAGAAGGCTAAGAAAGCCTTTCACTCTCAGTAAATCTAAGCCATTTGGTAATACTGATTGTATCTATTCTTACAAGCAATGCTTAAAACTAAGAAAACACTGCAGATCAATATCTATTTTAGCACAAAGATATGCACAGAAAGCTTCTAAATTTCACATTTCCTCAAACCTTCTTCATGGCTTACACTGTGTAACACATGCTAGTCATTTACTCTTCTGAGATTTTGGGGCAGGGGGTAAAAAAAAAGGAAAAACAAAAAATGCAGCCAGATCTTTTTTTCTTTCTTTGCTGACAGATGAGACCCTCATCTAAGCTAAGGACTCAGTAACAGGCTTGAGACACTCCACTTGATAAACATAAGCACATTTAGAAAATGTGCCAGTCCACTCCTCTTACCAACCCACGCTGAAGGACAAAAGAGAAAAAATTGCCATGGGCATCACAACATGCGTTTACAATTTCCAGAGAGGGTTTAAACTGGTACCCACAGAAGGAAGCCTGCCTGATCTGGGAGCTGCTGCTCAGCTCCATGTTACTTCCCACCGAGGAGCTGCACAGCCTGGCTGCCAGCTACAGACAGATTAGAAATGGTGCTGCCAAGTGTTAAAAATGCTAGGCAACCGGGTTTTATTGAGAGCACAGAAAGACCTTGAACCTCGCCCTTCATTCTGGATCAAATATAAGCCAAATATGGAAAGCACACAGATTATTAATATACACTAATTTTACTTTTATTGTCAGAAGTGATTATGCTTGTGCATAATAATTGCAATGATCTACAATAAGAAAGCATCAAGTTTTGTTAAAAGCCTATTATAAATCAAAGACAAAAAAATCCCACCCTTTAGAATTTTAAAGGAAAATAATTTATTTAAAATATATCAAAGACTATGAAAAATCATCCAAAATTTAAAATACAATCTTCAATAATCAGATTCAATATGAATGTTATTTCCATATATTACATACAAACTTCAATAGAATTTCACTGCCAGCTGGTTCTGAACTTTTTTCTCCCCCCTCCTTAACTGAGCAATTAAATTCCAGAAGCAAAGCTCTCAGTAATTCTGTCACAGCAGTTCTCACGTTCAAAGCACTTTCCAGGCATTAAACTCCACAGCAACCCAAGGAAGTCAGCAAAGAAATGTCAGCATTCCCATTTTACACAAAGGAAAAAAAATGAAACAGATCCTCCAGAGTTTTTATCCAAGATCAGAGAGGCAGTTTTGATTATACACATACTAAGGGACAGATAATCCATGCTGTGGCTTAAACAAACATTTCTATTTAATAAAGCTCTTAATCACTTGTCTAGAGACTTAAATGTTCCTATATTCAGCTCAAACGAGTATGCATGTTGCTAAATGAATATACTGATGAGTCCCAACAAACAAAGCCTTACAAAAGCACGCACCCAGGGAGAAAAAGCCACGAGCAGGCTTTTGGGTGAAGCTAGGGGGATAGAATCTTAAAAATCATGAAGGGCTGGAACTAGAAGCTGGACTAGAGCCAGAGTATTTAAGTACAGAGTGATGACAAGGCAGGCAGAGACACACCAGCCCTATCTGTGCTAGCTAATGAAGAGCTCCAGGATGTTCCTGGGTTTTGCAGTGTTATGATTTGCACTGTTAAACTGATAAAGAGAGGACCTTGAGAGGCTTTTGGCTGTAAGAAATTTCTGTCCCCCAAACACCACTCTGGCATGGCTCAGAGGCTACAAGGCAGGGCCACTTCTCAACAGGCAGCACACAGATGGCCACTATGGTTTGGAAGCTGCAGAATGTCATCCTCATGGGCATGAGCCTCTCTGTGCCAGCCGGTCCCAGTGCTACCAAACATCCAGTTTGCCCAGGCAGATGCACTTGGTGAGTGCAGCTCATGGGAATCAGTGTGGCGCACACACAGTAACATTCACACTCTGCTATGCCAGATTGTATTAGGGTTTCCTACTGCAACTGGCAGAGGCTGGGGTTTCCCAGCATACAAGAGGCTCTGGAGCCTGTAGAACTAGCACAAGGAAAAGAAACTGTGTTTGCTTTTCTCAGTCGTAACCCAAGAGGGTGGATGGCAGTGTTTAAATCTTCTCATCAGAAACTCTGACTACAGGATCCAAACTACATTCAAATACTGTGAGCAACACACAGCTCTAACTTATACATCACTAGATGTCTCCTCTGTGATTCCCAGCAGTGGACCAGCAAGCTAAGGTCATACACAGGGCTTGCTGCCTGTCATGGGAGCTCCATGCCAAGCCATGTAGATACTCATCTAACATTAGCATCTGTTTGCTTGGCAGGCTCCAAAGGCAATTCAGCTGACAACTCTGAATTTGCCTCTGGGTCTGTCACAAGATCATATAACTCTGGGACTTCTGGGAATGCCTAATATTTCTTTGATGAAGATCATGCACATCATAATATATTAGCTCTATTCTAAGCATCCCTTGAAATCAGTGTTTGTGACCTCTCAGAATTATTCAGGTAGTGTTGCTGGTGTTAAGTGTGTAAACTAAAGCCAAGTTCAAAGATTGTGCAAGCACCTCTTGCTTGCATCAAGATCTCTGCAGCAAGTTTGCATAATGATTGCAAGAAGATGAAAATCTGATTTTTCGGTGTTAATATGGGTCACTGTTATGGAACACCAAAGGCTGCTCCCAAGCTTGTATAAAATGAACAGGATAACTATATCAGCTTTATTATCACCCTACTGCTTTAAGGTTGATATGTGTGCGAAAATGATACTAAAAAAAAGGCTTACACAACTTTATATTGGTCTCAAAGCTCATTTTCTAAGATTCAATTCATAAAGGGCCAAAGTCTTCAGTTTTTACCTATATATAGAGAGATGTATATATATATATAAATATATATATATATATGTATGTGCATAGCACTGCCAATCTCACAAGATNATATATATACACATGTATGTATCCAGCTGAATAAATGTGAGGAAAGATGAGATTACTCATGTGCTTAAAATTAAGAGCATGCTAAATCACTCTATTAGGTCAGGAAATGGATGAACTCTTGGCCCCGAAACACTGAATTCTAGATAGCTGGAGTGTGAAAAACCCACCGTTAAATTTGCCCTCAAGTTTAAATGCATCGTATTTCTATAATTACTCATTAAAAAAAATTACTTAAAGAGCAGAAGACATTAAAAATCAATGCACCTTTCCCCAGTCTGTGTCTGATAAAGAAACTTCAAACACTGTTAACAGCCTCAGGAAATAAACATTCCTGTTTTGGGATATTCCCAATGGACATCAATTACATAACAGGACAAGTGCAGCATATATCAGAAATGTTATGGACAATGTCTAAAACAGGAACCACTTACTGGTCAGGCACTTTCTGTTTTGTTTTGTTTTTTTTTTTTACTTCCGAATGTAGCAGCATGCAGGGAACGCAGTCATTATGTAAAACAGCCCTAAAAGCTCCTTCCAGTCTAATAGTGCAATATGGCAAGTGGGAAATCAGACCATTCCCACTGTGTTTACAGCTATGGAACACAGACTTCAAAACTTCAAACCTATGTTTTAACACTAAGCAAAAGTCTAATAGTGCAATATGGCAAGTGGGAAATCAGACCATTCCCACTGTGTTTACAGCTATGGAACACAGACTTCAAAACTTCAAACCTATGTTTTAACACTAAGCAAAATCAGTCCTTCTTCATCAGAAGGTTAAATGCAAAATGTAATTTTTTTTCACCCTGTCACTAAAACTGAAAATTCAAAACCAAAATCATCTGGAAAAATAAACATCACTACTCAGATTTCTGTCTCCTGTACAAAAACAGACCTAGAGGAATTTCCTTAGGAGGTTCCCCAAATCAGGGGGGCTTCAAAGCAAATGGTGGTGGCTCACAAATCTGCAGGCACCTTCCCCAAGGCCGTGCCTCCTGAAGCCATATTGCTTGAGAGCTGCTAATTTGCAGCCCACATAGATAACATTTAGACACCTAAGCCCTTGAAAGAAGCACAAGGCTTCCAACCTCCCCTAATATCCTTGAAGCTGTGCCTCACAATCATCATTGGTTGTTAAAACGCAGTCCACAGTAATTATTGCTGTGCTCTCAAAGCAGAGCAGCCTTTGCTGCAATACAGCAGTTCTGAGACATGAGGCCAACTGAAGCCTCAAGTCTATTTTAATCCCACTATAATTATAAATTATGGATATGTAGTTGAGATGCTTCTGAATTTTTGTTTGCATGAGGATGTATTTATGCATTGCAGAGGAACACTGCAGAGAAATATCTGAGCTTGAACTGACTGAAGTGGCATCAGAGCCAATGTAAAACAGCACAACACTGTGCCCGAGACATCGCCGCTGTCAGGATTCACTGCCGTATTCAGAGCTATCAACAAAACATACCTTTTCACTATCCTCCATTAAGCAATGTTGACAGATCCATTAAATACAGAATGAAGAGAAAAGGTGTTGACAGGTTCTCCAAGGCAAAACAGAGGAGAAGCACACTGGTTAGTTGTTCAAAGGACCATGATAAGGGAAAGTATTATTACCCAAGTCAGAACCACAGAGTAGATGCTGGAAAATTTGCCAAAGACTGGTTGAGCGGAGAGGGACGTTGTCTTCCGCATGTCTGCACCAGTGTGCAGCCGCCATCAGGCCTCATGCTGTAGTGAAGGGGACAGATGCAGACCCTGGCACCATTTCCTAACCCTGGAAGAAGCTGGCTCTCTACAACGTTTTTATTTTATGTTGCTATCCCTTGATGATGCAATATTTACTAGCAAAGTAACAAAAACCCCTCTTTTTACTTCAGAAAGCAACACATCACTGTACTTTTCTAGGAATACCACCTCAGATCAAATACCTGATGTTTTTAGTTTAATAGCCTCCTATGCACTTGCATAATTAGCAACTAATTCTTTGCAGAAAGAGGTTTGCTTCTACACATGCTCTGCACTAACTGGAGGGTCCACTGTAAAGCAGTACCATATTGAGTAGATTGTAGGTACTAAGCACATTTTCCACCACAAACAATAAGGAGGATTTCTTTAATCGGCCTTGCAGAGGGATCTAGATAGATTGGAGCACTGTGCTAAGATAAATGGGATGGAATTTCTAAAGTCACAATGTCAGATTCTGCAAGAAGGACTGAGTGATGCCAGGCACAAGTACAAATGAGGAGAGGAGCAGCTGGAGAGCAGCCCTGCAGGGAGGGTCTGGGGGTGCTGGCCAACAGCAGCTCACTGTGAGCCCTGGCAGCCCCAAGGGCAAACCCCATCCTGGGGTGCCTCAAACACAGCACAACCAGCTGGTCAAACAGGTGACCATCCTGCCGTGCTCAGCGCTGGGGTGGCCTCACCTGGAGTGCTGCGTGCTGTGCTGGCCCCACAATTCAAGAAGGGTGTTCGGGTCTCTGAATGCGTCCAGAGGAGGGTAACAAAGCTGGTGAAAGGGCTGGAAGGAATGTCCTGTGAGGAGTGGTTGAGGACTCTGGGCTTGTCTAGTTTGGAGAAAAGGAGGCTGAGGGGTGACCTTGTTGCTCTCTGCAGCTTCCTGAGGAGAGAAATGGAGAGAGAAGTGCTGATCCCTTCTCCATGGTATCCTGTGACAGGACATGTGGAAATGCATCAAAGCTGCATCAGGGCAGGCTCAGACTGGACAATAGGGAACATTTCTTTTCTGAGAAGGCGGTCAAATATCAGAACAGGCTTCCCAGAGAGGTGGTAGATGACCCAAGCCTGTCAGTGTTTAAGACGCAATGCCCTTCACTACATTCTCTAACTTTTGGTCAGCCCTGAATCAGTCAAGAAGCTGGACTACATGGTTATTGCAGATCCCTTCCAACTTAAGTAGTGTATCCTATTTTAATTATTTCACTATGGTATTCTCCAGATCACAGCTGTCATGTACTTTTTTTCCCCAAACACTAAAAAGAACCCAGACATGAAGAAAGAGATGTATCATATTATCATTTTGCTTCACGGATAAAAAACAAAGATGGAAAAAAGAAAATTATTTCCTCAGGATGTTGTCATTCGGAGAGGATCAAGTCAACCTCCTAAATCTTAGTCGGATGCCTAAGAATATACAACAAATTATTGTCTGTTAGCTGTTCTTGAGAGTGTTCTTGAACCTCGTCAATCTTCAATCAAAATGGGGACTTACATTATTAGAGTGAACTTCAATTGGAATCAACAGGAAATTGTTTAAATAATGCATCATGCCAAATTTTGAATGTGCTTCCTGAATATTCAGAAAATGTGTTCACTGCACACAAGGCCAAAATATAAATTTTATCTTAAAAAAAAAAAACCAAACATGGGTCCTGCCTCAGAGTCTTATGAAGAGAACTAGCTCTTATTTCATTCTTCCATGGTTAGAATGGAGGCCTGAAGAAAGCAGCCAAGGCCTGAAAATTCTATACATCTGTCTCTCTTCTTAAGTCCTATAAACTCCCAGAGTACTTAAGGCAAAAAATCCTTGCAGAAAGGCATGAGGAAATACAGGGACACTACTTTAGGCTAATTTAACCTACCAGAGGGAAGAACCTACCAGACTTTTAAAGGCTCAATCCAACATTCCCTAAAAGGACTGCAGAACCTGACCTGTATCCAAGTACACTCACGCAGGGAAGCTGAAACAGGGAGCAAAGCTTCTTTTTCCAGTAATTTTGCACATAACTTTGAGCTCCTTTCAATAGCAGAGACCCTTTTATCTGGCCACTTCCACCACACTGCTGATTGTATACCCTGGGAAACTGTCTGCAATAAACATCCGACCATCAAGCAGTCACTAAAATATTCCTTTTTCAGAAACTAGACAAATGAGTATCATTATCATAAAGGCCCTACGATGAGAAAAGAAATTTATTGTTGGACTAATGATTCTCCTGATGATGTGAGATAAAGAGTCTTTCAAAAGATGTCAGAGTAGTACCTGGCCTGTTGGAGCTAAAAGCATACTGATAGCTTCAGAAAGTCAGACTCAAACCATACAAAAATCTGTATTTTTCTGGTAAACGAAAGCAGGACACTATGAAGCACACAGAAAAATTACCAGCTCTGGATTTTTTTTCTTAGCAACTGACAAGATTTACTAGCCAGCTGGTAAAATAATGAAGGAAAGAGGCTAGCAATACTATATAAAGCTAAGAGAAACTGTCTTGTACTAATTAGAAACAATGTGCAGCCTGATGACACTTTATAGACTTCAATTACCATACTCAGCAGGAAGGAGCTTTGAAACATCTGTATGATGATTATTCTCCACTGGGATGTCATTTACAGTGCAAAGTATTAAAAACAGGGCCAAAAAAATCAATTATAATCTTTCTAAATGAGCATATTCTTTATCTGAGGGATTTGAACTTGTATGTGGAAATTTGCTTTAAAACAGGGAGACAGAATTTGATTTGACAATGAAGAACAGGCAGCAGCATCCCCCCCCACCCAGTCTGATCTGCACAAAATTAAACTTAAGGATCATTAAGATAATAATTTGTATATAAAGTGCTAGAACAAAATATTATTTGAAGTCAAGCCTAACAAAGCAATGGCTAACCACATTTCAGATTCAAAGAGAAGCTTTCATTATTAAAGTTTTTAGGTAAACATCCAGAAATACAGTCCATCAACCAAGATTACTTGGATGATTAAAGATTCTACACGCTAGACAGGAACACAAAATCAAGATTTTTTACTATTCTAAACTGTTCTAAAGAATTATTTTAATATTTAAACACAAATATTAAAAACACAAATATGCAAAAGTAATAGGGAGAGTAGGAAGCAACTAATACCCAGTGAAAATGCTATTTCAACTGGCCCCTATTTAATACAATAGAGTTGAGAATTAAGGATTTTAGCCTATAATCAAAGGAAGCCAAAATAACGTGGAAAAACATAAATTACCAGACAAAAATATAAAAATCTAAAATTTACCACAGTAAAATAAAAAGGAAAGAAACCCACAAACAAATAAGATAGAAACAAATAAAACAAATAAAAACAATTAAACAAATAAAAAAGGTTGTTTGAATGTATTGACGGTTTTCTTTTCTCATTTACTGATTTTCAGACATGTCATGTATCTCAGAGAATATGCTTAGAAGGTATGTGAAACTAATGCTGAGTTTCATTCAAGAGCAATGGCCAACTGCAGAAAATGGCCAGAAAATTTACCAGCCATTTCATCAGAATCTTTAACCATGGTAGAAAATCTGGCAGCGTTAACCTGAGGCAGATCTGCAAATGCAGATCACTGATGACCAAGCACCATGAGTATTTTGTACAGAAGCAAGATGAATATAACTATTCTCTTGCAGGCAAAACTTATTTGTCTTTGTAGGGGCAGATTAATGACCTACAAACATACAGCCGTACTTCAAGAATATTTTAAAGCATGAACGAATGGAGAGTGTAGCCACTTGCTGAGTAATGCCAAAAGCATGCCATTCCTGTGCTCTAAAGGTTGTCTCCTGGTAATTAAGGAGGCACTAACCTAAGGTGTTGCATTTGACCTTTAAAGCCCTAAGCAATCTGAAAATCTAGCCAAGAGATCAGGCTTTCTGTACTCTTTACCCCTCTTTCCTTTTTCCTCCTGCTTTTACAGCAATGATTAGAGAGAGTCTGTCAGTTCTCCTCAGCTACCGTGTCATTTGGTCAGACAGGACCTGGACCTATTAAACTCTCATTCAGACTTCACAGATAATTTCTCCTGGTGTGTACCTGGGGAGAAACTAAGAGGAAATCCTGGAAGAGTTGTTTTATGAAGCTGCCTCTCCGTTTTGTAGTAGGTTACTTGGCAGATGAGCCATTTTAAAATGCTAGTGGGATTTTTATGGTTAGGGCAGTTCAGAACAGGATGAGATGCCAATCAGCTGTGTATAATCAAAGATAAGAGGATGGAGGATGCTTTCACAATGCCTGGGCCTCTTCATTGACATGGAACATCATGGCTGTCACTAGTGTTCTGGAAAAAGGAACTGCACAACCTATTTAATATCATGTGCTCCACAGAATTAAAATAAAGTCTGAATTTCACAAGAAAATTCAAGATAACTAGGTTAATGCAAGATGTCTGCAGAATTTCAGCTGCACAGCAGTCTCAAGCTATTTTGAGCAGCAGCAACTACTTACTTAAGTAGAATCAGCGAGAGGCCGCATTCCCTATTGTTTGGGAATAACAAAGCTGGAACACTTCTAACAGGCTATCTAGGGATTACTTCAGCTAAATGCAGCTTTGTTATCAAAAAAGAAAAGAATTTTTTTCAGCCTGACAGCACCATAAAAACTCTCATTCCTAGTGAATGACACATGAACAGAGGCTGGTGTTTATAATTTTCTGCTGGTTAAAGACTCATTCTTACTCCCATTGAACTAAATGAGGCAAAACTGCCATTGATTTCAATCAGATTGTCAGTAGACCTTAAAGATACTAACCATCAGCACTTATTAATATGGAATTATCAGCAGAAAACATATTGACTAGTTGATCTAAATACTTTATCTTCATTCATCAAAACACTTAATCCAAATGAACAGAGACAGAAAACTGAACCCAGACCAAAGGTCAGGCTGAACTTACAAATTGCAATGACTGCTGATACACATTACCAGCAGCAGCAGCAGCATAATGTGTATTGTATCCAATCAAACCAATGGACAGAATGTTAAATGGGAAACATTCAGCACGCACACACCCCCACACACCCACCTGGATGCTCAAATCCTGCCTCAATCACAAATATCCTCCACCTTTTCACATAAAAGATGAAAAAAACATAAAAAATTCATAAATCTGTCTCCCTATTTGCTGAAGCTTTTAATTATAAAAGCCAAAAATCAACTTTTGTCACTATAAATGCTACAATTCTTGTAAAAAGCTCTTAAACTCCACTGGTATTATTTTAACTTCAGAGAAATAATTGATGTACTATAAAGGAGAAAAAGAGTGGTAAAAAGAATCTGAATTTAATTATATGAATGGTATTCGGTATACACTTAATTGCATAGCAGTAACACAACCACTTTCATTACTCTTTATAGCTTCAGATGCCCATTAGCACAATCCCCAAGGTTCCTTATGAATAATTAGATTAGAAAAGGGGGACTCTGATGAAACGCAATAGGATGCAATGCTTATGAAACAGCACATCTTGAATCCAGATGCTGACATGACAACATCATGAAGAGCTAATTTGCACATCCAAATTAATACCATCATGATGATAATATAAAAGAAAGATATGCATATGAAACGAGCTACAGAAAATAATGTCAAAAAGAATTGAGGTACTTATATTACAAAAATACATCTTTTTGACATTTCAACTCAGTTGGAAAGGTGTAAATAGACTAGATGTCATATTCATGAGCATAGAGATACTTAAATGGACTTACTAGAATTTAATCCACTATTTGGAAACACATGGGCAAGCTGTTTAATAAATAGTTGTACCCATCAAACATGTGCAGCACTCATAAACAGGTGAATAAATTTCATTACATTCTATAACACATCTGTTTCTATTTGATACACTGAGTGTTTTTGTATTGTTTGATGCTTCTTAGGTATATACCATCAACTAAATCAGCAGTGATATGTTTTTGAAGGATCTCTGCATAAGGCCAAAAAGACAGAAACAAATAGGTTTTAAAAATATTTTAAAGAGAGACAGATTTTTCTGCAGCTGTCCTGAATTGTATGTTTGTGTGTTTACCTATCTGAATAGCTAAGAAACATCTCCCTCAAATACACTTAACAGAAAATAATGGCATTTCTGTACAAAGGTAAATATATCCACTTCCACTTCTGTGTCCCTGCTTCATGTACAGATTAAAACACAAGTACACGTCACCAGGCAGACTCTGCCATTTGCTACTCAGACACTGATGTCAAAGATGGCTCCTCTCTCCACATTTTACAGCTTGTAATGTACACGGATCCTGCTTGCCCTATGCATTTGAGAATGTGTTCTGGCAAGGCTAGCACATTAGTCTAAAGGATTTTCAGCTTTTAAGAAAAGTTCACGTCAAGATGATGGGATCTCTTTAGAGTGAAGAAACATTATCATAAACTCAGAAGAAATGATAACATTACTGAAAAGCACAGCAGAAACAGAAGAAGTATAAAAGTAGATAGATGGGACACAAGCAAGAGGCATAAAACTGGAGACATATTATAGATACGATAAAGCAACAATTTGAAACATAGTGACTGGAAACTTTCTTACAATGCAAGGGTAAGGAAAACCTCATAGATAAAAAAACCCCATACATAAGGCTAATGATAACAGTGTTCTTCACTGAGCATTTAGGAATCTACTAAAAAGTATCACTGAAACAAGGAGATCAATAGCATTCAAGTGATACATATACACTCATGCACTTATCCACAAAATAGTTATGACAATAATGACAATAACTGAAAATAACTCATGACAATATTTTACTAACTGGTGGGCATATAAAAGAGAAAGGTCTATCAAGAAAAATTTTAGAAACCCCACAAAACCAAAACAATTCCATATCTTCACAACAATCATCTCAACACTGTGGAAAAGTAAATATTTTTCTGGACAAATGATACCCACTTAGAATGGGATAGTAGCAGGGGAAGAACAGCAAATCTTTCCACTTCGTGCTGTTATGAGGAAGAATGCATTATTGTTGTACATAATATTACACCTACTGCATGCACAACAAAAATTACAGGTACTTCATTATTCATTCTCACAAAACACTTCCTCTTAAAAGAAGTCTGAAGTGCCAGCTTCTTCATTACCACATTCCTACAGTCTTTGCTTACTGAGATTGATCCAACACTGTTTAAATCATTAGGAGTTCCTTCCAGGGACTTCAAGGGAAACAGTATCAGGACCAAAATCTGTGAGTAGAATATGTTAACAAAACCAAAAATCAAATAACCAGCAAGACACAGAGGCAACATGCAGTGAGGAAACGTATGTGAGGCATAAGTGAAAGCATTTATTGGTATATGAAAGCATTTTCATGAGCTCTTGCCACTGTAACCCTGATGCTTCCTGTATTTATCTGCCTTTTTTTTGTCACCCCTTGCTGTGCACTGTGTAAGCTATAAAATTCTGGTGGCATCTTCATTTTAATCACCTATAAGGCATCATACACTCCTGTGGCACTGAAGTGAATAAATAACATGAGGCCTTTTATTTTGAGAACACACAACTAACTGCTCTTATTCATGATGTATGTTCTACTTACCCAAATAAAAGCCTCAAATCAATGCAGTCCTTCCTTTCAAAGGCAAAATATTAAAAACTACATATATTTTAAAAGCTCCTATGCATCATCCTAAAGCTGAAGTTGTTGACAGTCTCTAAATGCATAAATTCACACAACACCATGCCTAAAGCCAGAGCTGGCACACTGTTCCCCTCACAGTGTGCCTGCCACAGTTTGTGCTTTGCAGCAGCACCGAGACCCATTTCTGGACTTTCAGGGTGCAAATGGATGACATTTTGATTCCCTTTACCCCTCATCTGCTTTCCTATAATTCTTAATTTCCTGCACAAAGGTTGGAAGTTCTGCCCCAAAATATGCTACTCCTGAAACACTGTCAGATGATGTAGGGTGGTTTTGGCAGACACTGGTTTCTAAGTACATCAGCGTAGGTCTGTGCAGTAATTTATATGGTGCTAAGATCTAATTAAGTCCATGTGCAATTTCATACATGTTTTATTGCTAACTTTTCTTGTGGAATGGCCTTACATGAAATGTATGATACAATATTAGACCTCAATAAAGCAGGAGATACACACAAACTATCAAAGACCTAAAGAACACAGATACTAACACAGGATGTCATCTCAAAACAGAACACCAATTCCTAGCATGAGAAAATTTAGGCAGGCAGCTTCTGTGAGATATTTTAGTATTTACTTTACTAGATACCAAAAAATTATAATAGGTAACAAAGGGTAAAATAGTTCTGGAACGGGCCCTAAGCTTTTCAGTGTTTTCAGACTACAGTCAGAGAACTGATGACAGATCACAACCACCCTGGCAGCTGCCATGGCTTGGCAGAGCTGGGACACCACATGGCATGGATGTAACATGTATTGTCTTAATATAGTAGTTCTAAACATAAATGTTTTAAAGATATTTAAACATATTAGTAGGACAAAAAGAGGACAACAGAAGGTTGGTTTTACCATTACCTCTGCTATATCCCTGCTGTATTCTCTTCTTACATTAGTCCAGCAAATTTGCAGAAGAACATTTATGCAGGTTTTTTTTAATATAAAGAAATTATGTACAGATCAGATTTGCAATAAAGCTCATCATTCATCCCTCCTTTCTAGTCTCTTTATTACCCTCATTAATACTGCTTTTCTGTCTACAGACCTGTGCCTCCAAGCACTTCCTCAATTTCTCTCACCTGAATTATCTCAAGGGTAATATTAAGTTACGTTCACATATTTCCAAGATTTTTATGTATGCATCCAGTCTCTGACTTTTGGAGATCATAACAGGAGCTTTAACTGTCCTTCTCTGGGAATCAACTAAATGCAGAATTTGCCTGGACTTGTGATAACACTTCAGTCTATTTAAAGTGCATTCACAGGGCTCGGTAGCATAAGTTGTTATTAAAATAAACTGTTGGGAATCTATATGGTTAAACTTTCACTGAAGCCTCCATATCTTCACAGCCACCCAGACTTTATACTTGCTTAAACACCATGCACATTAAAGAGAAATGTGTATTAAAGACTGCATCTTTAGGTTGACATAATATCCTGCCTGAAATAAAAATGAATGAACTCTAATTAAAAAACTGCCCAGACAAAATCCAAACTACTAGCAGTGGGGAAAGGTAAGTATTGTCTCCCCCTGTTTAAAGCAAAAAACCCCAACCATAACAACAACAACGTAAGAAAAAGCATACAAGAAGAGCCATCTCACAAGTCTTTAGCTAGATCTGGAATTTGAGAAGTAAAAAAAGTGCCAGTTGATGAATTACAAGCTTAATTACATCTGGGATAAGACATTTTAGAACCCAAAGGAAAAGTGATTTGCTGAATGTCAGCATGCTCAGATGCCCACCAGCGAGCAGTCCCTCCTCTGTTCCGGGTTTCAGGGAAGACAACATACATGTCAACCACAGTAGAAGAAACACAAACTAATGAAACTGTGTGTAAGCTGTAATTACACTGTCTCCGTGAATGGCACTGGGGTATTGAGAACAGATTGTACATGTTACTTCACACAGGGCCTAATGAAGCGTTCCCTGTTCTACAAACTTCACCCCTTGATTTAATTAACCTTCATACCTATACATGCACTTCCTACCAATCATAACTGTTGGAAACCCCTTAAATCAACAACAGTGCTTTTGAGCTACGTTAGAAAAGTAACAGAAGTTCGGTTTTGTTCAGTTTGGCAGCTCAAAAGTGAACAGCAAGGAAATTTTAAGGTTCTTAGAAAATAAAAACTCATATGGTGAATTTGGCCCTAAATCACCACTCCTAAACATGACATCTGATCCTTTAAATGAAATTACAGTGAAGTAGAATTGATTCATTCACAACAAAAAAAAGTAACTAATATTTTACTAGAAGAGAAATAAATATGAAAATAATGTAGGAGAGCCAACCTTATAAAGACCTTTAGATATTAAAATATGTTCTGTTTTGCAGAACAAATTAGATGGCTAACTCACATCTTAGGTTTGTAGGCATGGCTTCGCCCAACACAAATATATAAATATATAAAACGAAATCATTTTCACTGCCCCTTAAAAATGGAAAGAACACTCATCATTGTTGTCCCAAATATAAAAATAATCTCACAGACCATAGAAGTAAATCTTTTACAAGTTTAGGCTGCTTACAGACACCCTCCAGGTCTCCCCTTTGCCTTCATCTTCCTGTTTGCCAGCACCATTTCATAATTTTCCTCCTGTATAAATTCCTGCTCAGACTTGAGCACTCAAGGACAGATCTCTACAAATGCAGAGGGAAGCTCTGTCTATTCTCCTGGCAGGAACAAGCCCAAGAGGAAGGGAAACAGCAAACCCTCATTTCGCAGTTCTCTGCTAATGAAGGGCAGCATTTTCTGCTGCCCCTGTGTTTTGAAGGAACAAAGACAAAGAAGTGCACCTCAGAGAGGCACCTCAATGAAACAGGAGCTACCAGAGCTGCTACTGGCAGGCAGGGCTCAGGTGGGTTTCCTTCATGAAGACTTGGTCGCTGTGTAAACGACAAAGCAAAATTGACACATTTTCTCTGCTTCCCTTCCCCCAGGATTAAAGTTTGCGTAAGATACTTAATATTTTATTTCATTAAAAAATCAAGTTGAAATTACTTAAAGCACACATTAGAAAAACACTCAGAATTGATTTAGAGAATGTAGGCTGCATTGGAGAAATATTAGTAAATTCTACACAACAACAAAGAGCAAGTGAAAGCTGCAAAGATAATTTATGTGAATCTCCAAAGTCATTTTAATAGTACCTCTCATAAAAAATTAATCTGCGAAAGTTAGCAAGCATGACACAGAGGAGGAGAACCAGTGGACTGGATAGAAGTTGGCTGAGGGATAAAAGGGAAAGTTTGCCAGGCACAGAAAATGAGGACTCTCCTTGCATCTTAAAATTTAATCTTCTGCACTTACATCCAGCTCTAAAGACCTACATTACAAGCAAAAAGAAGTACAAAGACCTCCCTAAAAGCCTATGAAGCAACACAATTGTTACTTTAAAAAGAACAAAACCAAAACCACATAGAAAAAAAGCAGAAAAACCCTCAACAAAATGCAACAACATTTATGGTTACATTCGTCAGTCCAGAAGAGAGATTTCAAGGAGGGAGCAGAAACCTGTGTAATAGAGGCCATAAAGCAGGGTTTTAAATTAACTGAGAATTCAGCCAACCTTGACAACTTAAACAGAAGGTACCAGGTCTGTCCTTTTCCTTCACTGGGGCTATGCTATTCATGAGAATCTCAAACAATGTCAATGTCATTTTGGCATAAAGGATAATAATAATTGTATTTATGATATAGCCCTCCTAGGCAGCATGTGAGCTCACTCTAAAATATACCATAATACATGAAAATATTTTCAATATTTTAAACCTGTACTTGCTATTTTTCACTTCAGGAGAAAACTTGCAGCTACTGTAAAGAATACAGTGTTTTGCCTTATACCATTTTATTGAATAACTAAATAAACAAGTATGTTGCTCAATAATGTAACAAGAGGAGTAGCTAAGCACACTTGCTTACCTCCCTACACTGCAGCTACTTACTCAAAGGCCATCCTTCACCTTCGTTATTCTCCCCCTGACTCAGTTCTTGGGGCCTGGCTGCATAGTAGTAATTTGAACTTCAAGGTACCAAGATGTAAAGAAATATTTTAATGCCACAAAGTGCCACGCTCCAGTGAGGCCAGGGACACAGAGCATGACAAATGACAATGCAATTGGTGTGGAATGGTTGGGGGAACATTTGACACAGGATAAACTTGGGGCTGCTGTGGTGGTAGCACAGATCCTGTTGGAAGATTGTCCCTCACTACCCAGGCTGGGGTCTCAGTTGACAGCAGGGATGCTGAAAGTCCCAACTGAGCTTTGCCTCTTACCTGGTAGAAAGTAAAACCAGAACCAATGCCTTCAAACTCCCCTGGTCTAAGCCTGAAACGAAAGGCTCTCAGCTCCAAGATGCCCCATCACGGGCAGAGTGTCTGCTCGACTCCTGGCATTTTCTTCCCCTCTCCTACAGCATTGCCAAAAAGGTGGCCACTCACAAGTCCTTTCCACACGGAGCTCAGCACACACAGGCTCAGGAATTTGCTAAGAATCTGAACACATCTACAGCTCAAGATGCTCCACACATTCACTCAGAGTTTGAGTCCACATCAGCCAGAATTAAGTCAGAATTGGGTGACTTTAAGCCAAGGCACTTATGACTTGCATACTGAAGCACTCTGGGACCCTGTGTTTCAAATCAGAATCTGCATCACATTATTTCAGAAACTTCTATGTACCGTGTGGTACAGGCATTCCCACCTTTTTGAGGTTTAGACAGCTGGCACTGACCCATGTATTGAGGACTTAGCAATACTGGAAGCCACAGGGCAGCAGGTGAATCTTTTGGGGCCATCTCCTTGCACACTCTTATCCTCCTTGCACAACTGACTTACAAACTCCTCTCACAGTACTTCATGTGAAAGTCACTGCTACCCAACTGAGAAGCAAGGCTGCTGCTGCCACCTTACACACCGAGACTTTTCACCAGACATTCACAGATCACAGAAGGACAGTATGAGCAGCCAGGCTGCTCTGGCAGGGACCTGGCTGTGTGGCAGAGATTGCCACAGAGTCCTTCACTGATGTATTCTGTACACTAACACAACTATAAATAGTCCTGGAAGACTTAAAAAAATCAAGGAAATTGTCAAAACATGGTGAAAAGCATTTTTGTTCAAACTGTTATTTCCAGCACTGAAAAGGTAGCTATAGCTTTTATAAACATCAACATGGAGTTTCCTTACGGTAATCACTTTCCCATCTGGAACAGTGAAAGAGTAATACATAGGGTATAAACCTGGATTTCTAAGAATTTTGAATGAAAAGGTAGAGAGCTAAGCTCATAGCAATTTTAACACCTCCAGATTCCAGTAACTGCAAGGTGCTATCCTGGGCAGACCATTGGGTTTGTAAATGTAAAAGTAGGGTAAGTTTTAAGCAAGGACAGTGGCCTCTCTTATTTCTTACAAAACAAAACTCTAGATGAACAACATGCCAGAATTCATGTAGCACAGAAAAGAGCATGGGCTTCTGGGTTTATAGTCAGACTGCTTTTCAAAGTCCAAAGCTGTGAACTAATTTACGGCCCCAGTTCATTTGCACTTGCTACTATGGCAAAACTTAAAAGCCAGTCCAGCTGATACCTGGCTTCACAGGAAGGGCTTTTCACAGACCTCAGTAAAAAGCCTTTTTCCACCCTAACCAATACTATTATAGCTCCTGCTCAATAATTAAACCTAGATTCCCCCTTCTTGCTGTTGTTGGCAACAATCAGATGTAATACAAACAACAGGTGTTTTGTTTTTCCTGGGACTCTGAAAAATTAGGGGTCAGTGAATGAAGGAGTCCTCCATTTTCTGGTGTACCATAAAAATAAATAAACCTTGATCTGCAAAATCCAAAGCTATATTATGTGCACTGCTTTAGACTGAAGCTGAGTGGAGGCATTTTACTCTGGTCTCTCTGGTCTTCAATTTCAGAATACAGTGCAGAGCAGAATAAAGCCACAGACACGGAAAAGCTATTTATAGTGCACATGCCCCAAGGAGATATAGCTAATAACTAATTCATTGCACATCACACATCTGAATGCAATATGAAAACTTCCCAGTTTCTTATCAGCACAGGAGAAAAGACCCCACTGTGGCTTTCTTTAAAATAATTAAGGATTCTTTACCAAAACATTTTAATCAAACTACATCTCCACAGCAGTCTTTTCTTTCCCTGCCTTACAGGTATTTTATTAGGAGGTTCATACCTACTAAGTTTTGATAAAAGCGCTGATGTAAGTTTTGATAAAATGATGCTCATTTTCCTAGATAACACATTTGTTTATCAAATAGTTTTCTACAAACTGGATTAAAATCCAATATACTATTGGCCATATCAGTAGGAAACAAATGGAAAAATTGGCTGAAGAATTCCGTGAGCTATGTAACTGTAATATCTGCATATGATGAGGTTTTGGGTTGGGCTAGTTTTTTGCTGTAGAGAAAACAGATCAGCTAAGTATTATTCCATGAACTAGCTTGCTGAATATTTTATTACAAATGATTAAGAATTAAACAACAGACAGATAAGGATTTGTAGTACTTGAGAGACATCAATAAGCACATTGAGCTTCTGTTCTGTTGCAAGTGCAGCAGAACCAAAGCAGCAAGCTGACACAATGCTCAGTGCAATGACGGCCTTCTTGTTTCTCCACACCCACAATTTTTGTTTTCTTTTGCTTTTCTTCCACATACTGACACCAGGTGTTGTAACAGCTTGACTCAAGGAGAGTGTCCCAAGAACAGTGTGGTTTCAGCCAGTTCTGGTGCCAAGAAGGTATCAGAAATAAGCCGGCAGGGGAGGCTGCGAGGAGCCCCAGCTGGTGCTCCACAGGAGCTACTATTGCCATGGGACTCAGTTAACTCTAAGGGAGAGTAAGGGCCCTTGGGAACAAAAAGGAATGAAAAAAGTCCAAAAAGCCCCCACCAATACCATAGACTACTCTAGGGCTCACACTTAGCAATGATCCACTATTTAACCTGGGCCTTCTGTTACTTCTTAATTAAAAGACAAGTTTTTGTTAACAGGTTTTATGCTTAAATTAGAATTAATTGATATATGGAACAATGTGAATGAACTCCACCAATTTGTAAATCACTGCCCCTAGGGCACCGAACTTTTACTGAGTAGCATGGCAACATCCCAATTTTACTTTTACCACAGCAGAAGCAGCATGAAAATTATTTGTAACACACGGTAAACAAAGACTGTAACTAGATATTGTGAGCTTACTCAGCCTTTTGCTGATGTTGTAGGATCAGTGAAAATGCTGGCAAACAACACTGAAGAATATATGCACAGCCATCCTAATGATTTAAAGATAACTGCCTTTCTGTTCATCAATCTTAACAGAAACAAAAGTAGTTACCTTGTACGTGGAATGTTTGTTTGCAAATTTATCAGTCATGAAGGTCAATGGGTAAAACCTGAATAAACATATTCTAAATCTCTAATGAAATTTAACAGAAAGAATGCAGATCTCTTTCAATAATCCTTTTAGAGTTTGGGGATTTTTCCCTTCAGCAGAATGTTCGATAGCATCAGAAAGCACAGCTCAGTGACCCCTGAACACCCATTTCCAGAACCAGACCTTTTATAGAAAGGATACACTACTTGGTGTGTGTGCATTGATTTTGTTTAGGAAATAGAGAGAAGCTGACCTGAAGTTTTTTCAGTTTTAGATTGAGAGAGGGCATCTGTTTTGGGGTTTGGTGCTTTTTTTGTTGTGTTTTCACTTCTGTTGTTTGTTCATTTCACTATGTTTGCTTTGTCACATGTTTATTGATCATATGCTTTAGTCTGAATCTCTGTAATATTCAGAAAAAAAGTATGTCCCCATTGCAGAGTAATCAAGCAACAATATATTAACTAGGATTATTAAAGCAAGCAAGGTAAATTATGGTGGCAAATATCCAACAACAAAAAGTTGCAAAGTGTAGTAATAAGAGGGCTTAAAAATAACCTCTATGCAAAATAGCATCAGCTGCTCAGTTTCTCATATTTTAGTCTGAGCTAGAGCATGTCCAGACTACCTGCAACACAAAACATGCAAAACTCTACACAACTTCTGAAGGCAGAAATTAGTTTAGCTGCTTAGATTTCTAAATATATTACGGGCATATCAGCTATTGAAACCAATTGCCACTTTTTAAATTTTGCTCACGCATTATTTAAAACTTTGAAGAGCCCAAGTGCTAGCTAGTCATCGTATTAATTCTTTAATCGTGACTTCTCCCATCGAGTAAGTGGCAGATAACTTTTTTATATGTTAATATTTAATCTTTATTAATTGCTGCCCCAATATAAACTCACTAATGGCTTCATTACATCAATAGGTGAAGAAATAAAACCCTAACAGAAAAGAAAAACTAAAATCAAATAATATAATAAAATATAATACAATAGTATATTGGATATAAGCTTTTCTGTGTTTTCTTCAAAGGTTGGAATTACCTGCTTTCCCAAAGAAATTCCAAGTATTTCACTTTTAACTTTTAAAACAAGGGAGCAGTGCAAAGCGTGTAAATTGCCAGAAATGTAAATTCATTATTTATCAAACCTGTACATTTTAATGGCAAAAACCATAGCACTGCATATCAAAGACATGTGACAGCATATCGGGTTTTTGGAATCTTTAGATGTATAGTATAACACTGTTTGAGTCAGCACCTTCTGTGTAACACAGAGAAGTAACTTTCCTGTAACACAGGCAAGTGAAAATGTCTTTTTGAAAGAGCAAGAAGAGAGGGCTAAGCAGTGATCTCCTCCTGAGGTGTATTTATAACCACAGCCCTGCAAGGGAATGTGGTTACTGATCATGCTGTCTCCTGATGATGTACCAATACAGGATGCTGATGTGCCAGTACATCACCTTGTCAGAAGCAGCTCGAGCAGCATTAAATAGCAGCACAGTGAGCACGTGCTCAGTGATGTTACAGTGCTGAGCATACATAAAGTTCCCATCAGTGTGCTGCTGCTGAAGAACCAGCCCCTGAGCTGCTAGCCATGGTTGTTCTGCTTCCAGATGGGCATGCAGGGAGAGGAAACGAACCACTACAAAAACAAACACCACAAAACACTGCATTATAGTCACTGCTCGAACAGAGCAAGGCAGAATAACAACAAAAAATTTATCTCCTTTACATTCTAAGGTCTGTCTCAGTGTGTGCTTATTACATTAGTACAGCCAATCCTCTCTCCAAACCAGCCCAGACATTTCTTCCAATGAACACTGAAATCTGCATCCTCTACTTGCAAATAAATATCCCATGATATTTATCCACACTGAAGAAGTGGAGCTAATAGCATGACCTGTATATCACCACATTTTAATTTCAGCTAGTATCCAGCTGGAGCATCTTGAGTTTCATTTTAAAAACTTCAGTTATATATGAAGACATTTCAAATAAAGGGAAACCTTATGGATCAAGCTCTGAAAAACAATCACAAAGGAAACTCACTTGCCATTAATACTTTTCAAGATACTGTTCTATAATTTAATTAATTTACTGAGTGACTACTAAGCCAACATAAAATCAGTCTGTGATTATACAGCCAAATGCAAAAGCAGATTACAAAAAACATGAGCAAATTTCCAACTTTTCACTGCTTAACTTCATTAAACACATTTCTCATTTAACAGTAGCAGTGTCCCTGGGTGTCAGGTATTTCTAAATTCTGCAATTAGTGACTATTAAAACCCTTTCATTTATTAGCTGGATTTTAAAATTATCTTCAGCATTTCACTACTGTTGTAGTACTATCTATGCTAACAGAACTTCTTCATGCTCTAGTCTTAGTGCAATGTGGGGTTAAGGAGAACCTAAGCCATCCTCTCTTCTCTCATTTATCAGGGGCTGGAAGATAACCTGTCCACATCCAGCACTTCCAGACCAGACATTAAATCCGAGCCTCATGCCAAAGCACATGGTTAGCTTTCATTTTCTTGCCAGCTTCCAGATATTTGCAAAGTAGTGCCCACTTTTTATCTTGAAAAGGAACCTTTCTCAAGGCCTTTTCTGTTCTGAAATTATTTTTTTGGCAGTCAGAATTTTCCTAAGGACTGCAAATAAAGACAGAAGCACAATATTTTATAACTTAAACCCACCGTAAAATACCATCAGAATTTCCTAGAACTAAGAAAATTAATTTACCTCACCTTCTAATGGAAGGTGTCCCTGCCCATGGCAAGAGGGTTGGAACTAGATGATCCTTAGGGCCCCTTCCACCCCAAACCATTCTGTGACTCTATGATTCAAATGCTTTGAACTGCCCAGATGTTAAATAGTTAGATATAAAATAGATATAAAGACTTATCACAAAAACCTGGCAGTTGACAAGATAAGGAAGAATTTGACAAAGACCACTACAGCCAGCTGCATATCATAGACTGCATCAAACCCCAGCAAAAAAAGATCTACTCATCTTCCTGTTCCACTAGTGATACACATAGAAAAGTTACCAATTATCTGTGTGCCAAAAGTGTGACCTGTTGCTGTCAGTTGAAAAGATAGACATATTCTTCAATTATTTCCTGTATTGTACAAATTAGGCAGGAAAACTATTGAAACCCTTCATTAACCTCTCAGCAAATACATATATTTCAAAACAATTACAGTCAAAAGAAAAATCATCTCTAGACCAAATTTGCAAGGCTGAACACCAGTGGCACCCATTCTTTAAATCTAATATTCTTTTGCCAGACAAAAGAAAACAGATGTTTTGCAGCAAATTCCAAGACACATAAAACTCACAAACTGAGCGTGACCTTTTACTGTGGTCAGCTCACAGTTCAGTCTGTGGCTGGTACGGGATCTCCCTCAGCATGACATGGACATTCACAGGGCGCCAAATACACCAGCCAGTGTGAGCAGCTATTCACTGGAGAAGCCAGATTCTCTCTCAAGTACTTAGTGCACTAGGAAGAAGCCACTGGAAGGATTTGTTCTCCGGGCACAACACCAAAATAAGAATAAAGCACGGCATTTGAAGGTGGAGGCAGCGAACAGCTGCAGCCCAACAAGGAGCACAAAAGAACCAAGAAGATACACACAGAAAGCACCGCCCCGCAAAAGAAAAGACTCTCAACTTTGAGCAAAAGAAAAATCTCCCAACGCAATATCTAAACCATATAAAAATTGAAATTGTAATAGTCTGTGCAATTGGATTAATATTCCTTCGATGTCATGCTCAGGTAAGACATTCAAAATATCCCACTTAAACAGTCCTAATTTTTAGGTGTTATGGCCAATCCAAATACAGCAATATATTCTATTGGATACCAAAGTCTTAAAATATAAACTAACAGTACCACTCCAAAAATATCTTTAAACTGGTAATATTCTATATTATGAAAGTTATGTCCCTGTAGCTCAGGAAAGACACAGGTAGGAAACAGAATATTTTCCCATCTAAAACAAAAAACCAAAGAGAAGTTCTGACCTCAGAAAGCAGCCAGTTGACACTGAGATTGCTTGCTCATTCCAACAGCTAGCTGAGATACCAGAGCAGATATAGAAACCTAATTATTAACTATCATTTAGAATAGTACTTACTGATCTATTTTTTCCTTTGGATAATACAGATGTTATTTTATACTCAAAATCTATGCTTTGTTAGAATATAGTCTGTTTTCACTTTATGATTGCTGAGCATATGAAGTAAAATGATAGTATGTGTCAAAAAGGAAATGGAGTTTTGATTTAGGTTTGCACTTTTCCATGGGTAGTAAAACCAAATAAAGTTGTGTTGCCAACAATCCCATTGTCTTGCCACTGAAGGCAAGTTTGTGAATCTCATGAGAGGCTAAGTTTCCCACCAAGCTGCAGACTTCTAAGGAGCTGTCAACATCAAATGCCAGAGCCAGGCCAGAAGTCTCTTTCAAATAATTTTTTTTGAGAGCACTGGTGAAAAGATAGTCCACAGGAATGGGGACAAATTGTACTGTCACAACTACCCAAAAAGCAACAGAATCAAGAGTCAAATGACATCAAAAATGGTTAGTATATATGACTGTACCTTGGTCTATCATTTGGAAGATATAATTTATCAGTGCAAGCAGTGCAGCTTGTCTACTATATTTAGGGCTAAACCCAGATGGATTCAGTCAAGGAAATCTGAGGATTCTAGATGCCACCAGAGTCGCCTTGCGCACAAGCTTCCTTATAGCTTTCCCTAAAAAACAAAGAAATTCAAGACAAAAATGGTGAAAACTTTCCTCATCTAAGGATAATTTTTCAAGCAGGAACAAAACTGCTGACCCTGTAAGCAAGCAAGCACCTTGTTCTCCCAATCACTTTCAATAACAGAAAAAGACTTCCTCAGTGGACATTCCCAGACTTAAAAACGTGAGTTACAAGCTGTGGCCCAGATCTTTCTAGCTCCTATATTCACTTACATCAGTGAAATTAGCTGAGACTCAAGAGAGTTTCCTCTCTCATTCTCATAACCCCAAAGAAGTAGAAACTAACTTTAGAATTACCAGCCCTGATCTAAGTCACTGAAATAATTAAGTACCTTGAAAATTCCTTAATGTGAAACCCACTGTATAGCTGTTGAAGGGATTCAGATCAGATTAATCAATTTACCCTCCATCAACAGTTCAACAGAATGCCTGTTGAAGCAGTTTGCAGAAGCAGTAGCTGCTTCAGTCAATAAAATTTAAAATGGAGCCCACAAAATCACTCTACAGGATCTAGAGAACAGGTGCTCTTTCCCTTTTAAAGGCAGGATCTTCCTAATGAAAAAGAAAAAAGTGATAAGGAAAAAAAATCACACAAGCATATAAATAAAATCCTCTATTTCATAGAAATAAACTGTATGTCCATCATCTGAATATAAGGAGGGGAAATTAAGGAACCAGATTTTATATTAATATTGGTATTCAAACCAAAGCAGTTCGAAGTATCAGCCTCATTCCAGGTCTGTATAACCAAAGAGAAAAACCTTACAGACCCATGAAGAAATTCTTTCTCCATTTTAATTTGCTGCTTTCATTCTTCAAAAGCCTTTCTTTTCTAGGAGTTACATCAGAAAGCAAATACATACAAGCACTGAGTAGGAAAAAAAGAATATCTATTATACATTCCAGGTTGATTTCAATGCTTATTTACACATGCTTATATTTAAATTTCAGAGCTTTGAAATTCAGAAAGATGAAGTGCTGTATCAAAGTAGTTCTTTTTATTAAGGCATTTGTCATTATGTGAATCTAGACCAGACAGCAGCAATCCATTCAAGTCAGTTATTCAGGTGTGTATTTGCATGCACCACACTCTCTCATGAGAGAGTTTTCCTTCTACCTATATTTGCAATATTGAAAGCAGTACTTTTAATAAACAGTGAATCTGAATCAAGCCCACAGTATTCTTTTGGTGGAAATGAGGCAAGTTCTCTGGGTATGTAGACATCACATCTCTAATACACAATTTCCAAAATCAGTGGAGGTGCAAAAGTTACACCAGTAAGGGACTGGTGTACATCATCACTTGCAGATTCAGTATAAGCAGTGAAGAACTATCAGTCTGTGTCTGCAACATGTGAATGGTTAGCAAAGCAACATGGAGCAAGCCACGGCTTTGAACAACCCATCAGAGCACAGAGTATTCTTTATATAACTAAATTTAAGTACACTTCCCATCTCTCACACTGCACTTCACTTAAAAAGGCAGAGCTCTACTAAATGAAATCCCACTGTTTATGACTTGCCTCACAAGCTGGGTGGCAAGTAGACATGAGGAATTATTAGCCAAGGGCAATTCCTAGGTGAAGTCATATAGGAATATACACATACTTTAGGGGTTACCCAAAAACCAACCAAAATTAATATCTTGTATAAATGTTCTTGAAAAAGTATTAAAATGCAAGGGCCACTGGAGAAATTGCTTTCAAGAGTTTGAATATTCTTGTCGGCTTTCTGGCTTAAGAATTTTAGATGCTCAACACTTTTTAAATGATATAATCGATTTTTCTTGAGTCAAGAACAAATTAAGTTATTTCTAGATCATCTATGCCACCACTGGAAGAACTAATCTAAGCATTTATTTGCAGCAAACAATTATACAAGAACTCTAAAAAGTCATATTTCTATTATGTCTCTAGAAGCCATTTGTTGAGGTTTTCCACATTTACATTTCAAACCATCATCCCTTAATAAAGTCACTATATCCCTGATATCAAGTGAAAATCCAGATGAGGGACAATAATTGTTACTTATGTAATGGCAGTGTGCTTATGAACATTTTGATTTCATAATCATCTTCAGGATTTCTTCCATGGTGTTTTAATACCCAGAATGGTTACAAACTAGCCTTACTTTTCAGAAGTGCCCTCCATACATTTTAAATGCATGCCACTAAAAGGCTATGTCCAGGAAAAACAAACTCTCATTCTTTGCTCTCCTTCCTGTATCTACAAATTTACTTACAGGTGAAAAATCAGTTTAAAATATCCCATGTTTATTACAATGCAAAAGTATCTGCCATACTCTAATGCCATACAGACTGCTGGTCATTTGTATGTATCTTGCAATTTAGCATGCAGTTCTTTAAAGTAAATTAAAAACCACTAATAAACAATTTAAAAACTCATATAACAATAAAAATCTCAGCTGAAAATATCAGAAGATAAAATATCAGTGAACTCTGTCATTAAAATCACATTAGTAAAAAGAGAGCATGCTTAAAAACCATCTCCTCGATGTATGGTTTTTATGTACTCATGCATGCAGTGGCAACAAATAAATGTGAAACATCACGTGTTAAATTTGACCATCCAAACCCATAAACTCAAAATACATTTCCTGATCCACCCAGAATTTTCTAGGGTTTTTGCTTGACTGAAAAACGTAGGAGATTATCCCATGAATATTTTTTAAAGCATAGATTTGACATAAAGAAAAATTAATAACTGACCTAAAAAGACTTTAGCCTGTTTAGCTAAACAGTCAATGGGAAACAATCAATGTTCTACTTATTAGGATAAAGGAATCCCAGTGCAGAAAAATAATACTTATTCCTTATTATAAGCAAGGAAGAATTTTACTCTTCCTTTTAGTTTCCTGTGACATGACTGGTTTAAGCTCTGCTGGTTTTCAGTTTGTTCTGGGTTTGCTTTGGGGTTTTTTGGTACTATCTGGGAAGTTGGATTTTTCATTGTTTGTTGAGCTGATGCAAATCTTCATCTTGATCTCTTGCAAAGTCATATATCACATGCTTGGAAACCTGTGTTTCCTGAACATCAGAGCTTTACTCTTCAGCTTTACTATTCTGGTGGCCACACAATGAGGTTTACCTGGGTGTCCAGTGACAGTGAGGAATTCAAACACTGAAACGAAGCTATTACGAATGTCTAAAAGCTCGTGGTCTCTACCAGCATCATTTAAAGCCTCTCCAACATTCATCTTCATCGCTTAGTTACTATTCTTAGCCAAACCCCTGATAACTAGGAGGTGGTTTTGTTCACGGAGAGAGCAGAGTTATTGTTATTCACTGCCAGCACTTTGGTCCACAGAGGGACATTATTACCTGCATACAGAAATGAAGGGGTAGCACGTATGGCTCTGGGACAGCAAACAAAAGCTCTCATGACACTTCTGGGAGGAAAAGGCAAAGGCTTCATCAGAATATCCTGCTATCCACAGGGAAAGGACTGTGCCCCTCTATTGCATAGAGCACACAGACAAAAAACATTCCTAGAGGAAATCCTTTCTCTGTCTAGTTATTTCCATATTCAAATATGTATTTCCACATACTTATCAGGTGTACTGTCTACATCTTGATGGACTTTTAGTATGTAGCACTGTTTTTTACAAATGTCATTTCTCAACTTAAATCTAAAAGTTTCATTTTTCGATACAGGCATGAGTTCAACAGGAAGTTTCTTTGTCTAAAACAAGCTCTGTCTTTTATTTGTCCTGCTGATACAGTAGCAGACTGAGCGGGTAGGAGAACTACCTTGCCTTCAAGCCAAGAAGCTTAAAACCTTCAGAAGACCAGCAAAAGTCCGGCCTCCTTTTTTGAATAGTTCTTCTGTCACAATATACATTTCTCTATCTTGTCTTTCTTTTATCCTTGTAGCACTGCCAGCTACATGTCAGCATCATTAGAACTTTAAAATCCTTATAGATTATCTAGCAGTTGTCCAGAATTTTCTGGTTAGCCAAACAGCAACACTAAAATTGAGCAGACAAGTATCAGTCTGGCAATTCTCTATGAGCAAATAACACCCTGTCAGAAACATACTACCATTTAGTAATACAATGAAAAACAATCAAACATGGATACAGAATTTAAAAACCTAGTAATTTTTTAGCTAGGAATTACTGATAGTTTTGGGTGATAAAGCAATATAGGGAAATTAGTTCAGTCATTCAATTTTTACCATCATCCTGGAAAAGAACTAGTGCCTCTTACCACCATTACTAGCATTCAGGAACACATCACAATATATACCATATACATAGACTGTGGTATTTTCTTGAAACTCAAATTCCGCCATTCTCCCAACTTCTCCAGGTTCTTCAAGCCAAAAATACTTGCTCTTTTGATACAGCTCTAGCCTGTGTGACCAATTTCTTATTCTGGGTTGAATCACTACAAAAGCCAGCTGATTGGTTAAAAATAAAAAAAGAATTCTGAATACCATAGCAACTGGCTTGCAGCCTTGCTAACATGCAGGAAGGATTTTTTACTTGAACAAGAGCTGCAAGTGAAAACAACAGGCCAAAATCAGATCTGGCATAATATCAACAACACAACAGAAAGACAGAAGTTATTTGACCCCTCCCCAGTCTCTTCCCTGTAATACCTTTTGTGCAGCAGCGAATCTTCAGGTTCTTAATAAAATACAGTTCAGAGAGCAAATTAAAACGTGTGCCATTGTATTGATTCTAAATGTACATCAATACATGGCAGAATCTTTGGCAAAACAAATAGGATTAAATGCTGAAAAATCAAGTTATGAAAGCAGAACAATAATAGAGCTTGATCTTCACTTTTAATTAATAGTCATATCACTCCATAACTAAAAGGATTAAAAGTTTCTGAAGAAACATCTCTAAATACAGATAATACTACATTGCCTGATTTAGTGATCACTTTTAGGAACATATCAAAGTAGTCACTTAATGTCAATACCCTCGAAGAATTGCATCAAATCTGTAAGGAATACATTGGCATCAGCATATTGCTCTGGAATTACTGCAAGAGTGTGTTCAGGGCAAGGTTCTGGCAGGGAATGGGCTCTGTAAGAAGAGACCAGAAGCTGCCCCGTGTTGGACAGACCCACTGCTGGCCCAAGCTGAGCCCACAAGTGATGCTGGTGGCACCTCTGTGATAACATATTTAGGAAAGGGTAAGAAACCTGTTCATCAGCTTTGAGAAAGAAATGAGAACACATGAGAGAATCAGCCCTGAAGATGCCAAGGTCAGTGAAGAAGGAAGGGGCGAAGGTTCTGCAGGCAACAGAGCAGAAATTCCATTGCAGCCAATAGACAAGGCCATGGCAACGCAGGTTGTCCTCCTGCGGCCGATGGAGGACCACAGTGAAGCAAATATTCACTCTGCAGCACATGGAGAACACCAAACCAGAATATGAGGAAGTGCCCTGAAGGAAACTGCAGTCCCTGGAGAGCCCAGGCTGGAGCAGGCTCCTGACAGGAGCCACGGCCCATGCAGGAAGCCCACACAGAAGCAGGTTTTCAGGCAAGAACTGTAGCCTGTAGGAGCAGCACATTCCTGATGGACTGTACCCCATGGAAAGTATTCATATTGAAGAAGTGGAGAAGGACCCATGCTGGAAAAGTTCATGAAGGACTGTATTCCTTGAATGGGACCTCATGCTGAAGCATGGGAAGAGCATGAGGAGAAAGAGCAACAGAGAGGAAATGTTATAGACTGAGAGCAACTCATTCCCCATTCCCCCTGCTCTGTTCAGGAGTGGCAGAAGGTGGCAGAAAAGTTAGGAAGGAAAGAGGGAAGTTGAGTCTGGGAAAAGAGGGGGGCAAGTGGAAGGTGGTTTTAGGTTTAATTTTTTTTTGACACTAACTTTCTATATTTTTAATTAGCAATAAATTAAACTTTCTCTAGTCGAGTCCATTGTGCCTGTGACAGTAACTGGTGAGTGATGTCCTCTCCTTATCCTTTCTTGTTACTTTCTTCCTCTGTGCTGCTGAAGAGGCGGACTGAGAGAGCAGCTTGCTGGGCACCTGGCAGCCAGCCAAGGTCACCCCACTACAGAGTTCCTGCATTTGGGGAAAGGCATACATTCCTCCTCAGCAACTTAAGCTATGAAGTCTTTGCTTTAAAGTAGTTGAGGTACCCATCTGTTCTAGGTCAGCTGTAATAGGTATTTACTGCATTTCACAGTGAAGAATCACAGAGCTGTCTCTTCTTCAACCATGTTTAGGGTGGCTTTATGCAGGAGACTATTTGCCTGTGTTGTAAGGGCACTCACCGAGTTTGGCTTTACAGGCCAGGGGAAATGTCAGCTCTGCTCCTCTTTGTGCATCATTTAAGAGGTATTCAAAACCTCCTATGAAGTATCATCAAGTGAAGATGACAAGATACAATGCCCACAGCACAGCTACCTAAACTGTTTTTAATATTAGGGCTGATTTTTAAACCAAGTCAGAGTTAAGTCCATAACTCCACAGTATCAAATTGATTTACTTGGTCTATAAGCATCATTTTTGAGCTTTTACTGGCATTATGGAGTGCTACAAGCCACCCACACCCATGAAAATCCATGTACTTTTTTGTAATTAAAATCAGGGGAAGAGCCTTGCTTTGGGGTCCTGAAAATAGTGGCCTTGTTTGCTATTAGGGAAATAATGAACTATGGGGTATTATATTTGTTAATATGTTTTCTTTATCTGACAAGGGCCAAAAAATTTTTAAGGTCTTTTGAACCCCAAACTCACGCAGTCTTACAGGAAAACTTTATATTCCCAAGAAACTCCTACATCAGAGACCACAGACCCGGAATTAACAAAATATACCTTGGTTTTGGGATGTGATTCCATCATACTGATAAATTGTTTGACATGTTCTGTACATGTTGAAAATGGGCACATTTCTGTTTCATCTCAGATGTTTCATAATTCAGACATGAAATCAACCTAATTTTAACCATACATCTGTGCTTGATCTGTACATATCTCAAGATGTGTCTGCATTTATAATATATATATAGGATAAACACAGGCTTTGTTAAACACTATCTCAGAAAGCATGCAAGCCCTTTATCTTCCAAAAGATACTTACTTTATTTCAAAGTCACACTTTTATTTACTTCACGTTCCATAAAACATTGAAAAAATTGCTAATTTGGCTCCACAAACAGTAGACGTCAAAAGTAGAAATAAGTAAAAGCAGGACAAAGAGAGCCCAAGAAACTCAGCAAAGCTACATTCCAAGTTTTAGTTGCCCTTGATTTTAAAACATGTGAGTTTACAATATTTCCCTTGCTCATCAGGTAAGAATGCGTGATGGGCTGATCATCACAGAGTGATCACTCTTACCCATTTCTCATACTTTCAGAATGGGATTTTATGGCTAGCTTCTTTTGATTTACCTTTGTTTTGTTTACAAGGGATGAAGCAAGGAATTTTTTTCACTTGAGCAGCTATCCAGAAATTCACATCACCTGCTTTCTGACAAAACATGAAATAGTACGCTGTGGTTATTATTACTCATGCAAGCACACTTTTTCCAAAAAACAACTACACATAAATGTATTCTGGAAATACTGACAAGCCCCTGAAAGTATGGACCTAGCATGTGCAAGATCAGATTTTGTTCTCATGCCAGTAATTCTATTCAACTTATGTCAATGACAATCTATTTTGTTCCCTGATGATCCCTACAGCTGTAAAACTGTAAATTTTCTCTGAAGAGTTTACAATCTTAGGTCAGAATCCAAATAATAAAGAGGACAAGCCAGAAAAATGGTTATTCATTCTGCATACTGAAATGTATGTACTCATTCTTGCCTATATAAATCAGAAAAACGTGGATCAAGGGCAGTAACTTATGATGACAAAAAAGATAAAACTCAAGGAGGACTGGGATACAAAACTGTCAGTGACCTCAGCTCTGAAACTAATCCTCCATGCTCAAATTGGCATGAAATCCATGACAAGGATGCAGCAGAGATCCAGTGACTGAAGCACACAATGATAAGGCCTAAACTAGTGCTTGAGAGCAACCATCATAACAATGGCTCCAGCTGTTTCCAAGACTTTGGGAGAGGGCAATGCAAATGCTCAGGATGTCGACGGGAATGCTGATATTCTGTTACTCTTCATTTGCCTAGCAGAAAGGCATAATTTCAGCCTAAATACTTCCATTTTTCTTATTAAAATTTATTATGAGAAATTACTATTAAGACAAAATAATTATTTAACAGCATTATCAGAAATTTTAAAACTAACTGAAACCACGAGTTTCTATATTAAAGAAAGAAGTAAACTGCTTACGAATACATATCTGCATGTCAGCCCAACTGATGGGTGTCTGGAAGCAACTCATTCATGTGAAGGAAACTCAGTGGTAACACTGTGGAAACTGTTCCTCCTACTGAACAGTAATGCTGATACATCTAGGGCCCAGGAAAAAATTACGAAAGTATTAAACACAGAAGAAGGTATCTTAGCACAAGCACAGTACACTCAGAAAAAAATGAATCTTCATGATTACAATTCAGTTACAGGAAAACATCGAAAGCATTAAACAGATGTGCAGCACACTCAGTCTTATGTTATTACAACCTTTTAATGTAGAGCCTCATTCTTTCCCGTAACATTTAGATTTCTGAGTTCAACAGTGAGTTGACCCAGGCAGTTCAAGGTGTTCTGCAAACTGAAGATGTTTGCTTGGTTAGTCTCAGAAGCAGCTGTGTTAAACCAGGAATTTAAGAGACAGGTCTATCCAAGCACCTTATCTAAGATCCCCTGCATTACAGACAAAAGCAGCGGCCCTGCAGAAACGTGTAATATCACTCTCTCTGAGAAGTTTTTCACCCCACTATGAAAATTATAAACCACAGCAATGACATGACCTAATTTGCCATAGGACCAGTGTAGAATTTGTAGCTAAATAAGAACAAAGACTCTTTATTTTAGATCAGTGAAAAGTGTCCATCTACACATGGCCACTAGTATAGAAGACAGAGTCAGTATCACTTCATTCAATTTTCTGTAGTCCAGTTAAAAAATACAAATAAAACAGTGTGTGCAATACAGTTGGTGCGTAAGACACAGAAAAAGGAGAAACAAAGAAAGAGAAAAAAGGCTTTACTTTTATTATAGGTGTTTAGGGTTTGTATTATCTCTGCGACAACTCAGACTCTAAATAACATTCAGAACATGTACTGTCTACATATACCACTTCCTCTAAGACACAGCTGTTTTGAAAAATTTTTATTGACTGCTTGTAAAGTGACAAAATACAATCAATGAACTGTAGACACTTTAATCACATTTGCTTTTTGTAAATTCAAAGGTCCATTGTCACAAGGGATTCCTGTAACCAGCCATCTGGGATGAAAACAAAAATAAGTGACAGGTATCCCTACCTCCCAGTCCATCTCCAGAATCAACCTCATAGATGCTCTCCCCTTCCATATTGTCTTAGGACGCAGCAGAAAGCAAGATCTTCCTCAAGTGATTTGCTCAGGCTCCAGAAGGAAGCTGAATCCACCCACTCTGCAGCCAGCAGTTGATATCTTTCAAATAAAAACATAAAAACAAAGCTGTTTAGCCACCTCTGGTATACAAGAGATTAAATTAATTTCATTTCATTTCTCCCTTAAACCCTCAGTTTTTCAAGACTGTGTGTCAGTTAGTTCTATACCCAACACTCCAGGTCCTTATATCAATACAGTCTCTTCAGTGGGTATCTGAGCTTCTTTTCCCTTGTAAATTCAATGGTGATTCACAGTTCAAACCCTCCATTCAATATAAAGAGGTTACATCAGTCCGAATTCCAGGACCCTGTTAAGGTGGAAAGCCTTAGCACAGATCCATGCTCACTGATATGGCCTGACAGGACTAGGAGCAATATACTATATACCCACATGATTAGCTCTTCTCTGGCACACTGAGAGGACTGTGAAACCAAATTACATGCAGTTTGCAAACAACTACACAGACTGAAAACACACAGATCATTTGGGTTCACCTTCTTCCAACTCTTAGGGTTATTTTAAGTATAGGTGGAGAGAGAGTATCTCAGTTTAGCAATGGATTTGATTTGCAGATGACTATCAAGAAGCAAAGATGGGTGTGGACAAAAGAATAAACCCACCTCATGGTTTATTTAAGAGAAGGACAATAAAGCAGCAAAATTTCTTTTCCTTAAATTGAGCCTAAATAGCTGATTGTTTTGCTATTACTGTCCTGTGTAGCTAGTTTTTACCAGCACCTCATGTTTCTGAATAAAAGAGGAATAACTGTCAGTTAATTAAAAGAAGTACTTAGGAGTCAGGAAACATCCTCACATTAGTGCCTCTGAGAGGCAAAAAGAGACAAAAAGCAATCAGAACAGCATGGAGTTACTAGATTAGTTTTGCAGCAAGTGGAGAACTGTCATGTGTCTGATGCTCATGATCTAGACAGCAAAGCAAGAATGAGCTCCAACACTCATCTAAGTGTAAGATTTGCAGTATGATTATTTTTAAAACAAAGGAAAACAGAAACCAAAAGGCATCCAAAAAGGGCTCTCTGCTACAAATGAACTCGGACAGGCCAAGAACAGAAAACACAATGAGAGAACAATGATCAAGTACATGAATGATGTGATACGTAAAACTGTTCAGGTATCATTAGTAACTTTGAGCTAGTCATAGAGCAATGTATTAGCTGTTTCCTTGCCAGTTTCAAATGAGCAAATAACAACTAATTTCTATTTGCAAGGCCTTCTCTTTTGCTTTTCCATGTCACTAGGAAAGCATTCAAATTGTCCCATGAGACTATTGAAGGTGTGGAAAAGGGAAAAAAATTTTGTATTAACATGAACTGCCCTGCATTCCACATGAATTCCCTTCTTCAACTTCCTATCAACAAGAAAGCAATAAATACTATAAACAAATCTGTATTCAGACAGCAGGTAAAAGAAATGAATAATTCAAGTATTACGTCATTTTGTTGACAAAAAGAAGAGCATACCTAGAAGTCTCACACCAGATGACCTCTATTTCTTCAGCTTCTTCAAGCATCTCTCTCAGCATCTGCATGTTTTTGTTGATTTTCCGCTGGTTGAGCCAGTGTAGGAGTATGCCATGTAACAGAGCATGCATGGCACTGTAAAACACTGAGCAGAATTCCAATGGAGTGAAAATTGCAGTACAGCCATATTACGCTGCTGATGCCTCTTCTTAAACTTGAATCAGCAATTAAAGGTGTTCTTCTAAATCCGCCTGCATGTTTTTCAGAAGGTCTGCTACTGCAGTTTGCCATAGAACAAAGACTCAGAAAGGATCCACTGTAATGCTGATTTTTAGTGATGAAGTATCCATTGCAAAAATTCGGTAAAAAAATCCGTACTCTTAATTTTAAAAATATGAAAATACTTACCAAATAAATAAAAGGAACACAGCAGTAATAGTATCAAGCTCTGGCTGTGTATTTAGACCCGAAATAGCTATGCTCCAAATGCTGATTTAGGATACTCAGAAGAACATTAACAGTCATAGATCGTGTTTATAAAAGCAAATGCCCTCAAGCAATGAATATTGGATTCCCATGATCAAAGTTCTACTGTCAGTGTCACAGGATTTAGTACTACTTTTTCGAGACAAATGGGTCAGATGAACAATTAACCATAATTTTAAAAAGTCAACCACAGGCCTTCAAATATAAGAAATTTTCTTGCAAGTTTGCTTTCAGAAAGGTCATCTTATTCTCCTGAGATCTGGGTTTTTATGATGAATGCTACAGTCCACCTGCACAGTAATACAGGAACATGTTTGTATAAAGTAACTGACCAAAGGACATTGCGCACTGTCTAGAAACCAAACATTACATTTTTACCTGGGCCTTATGCCTGCATATGTGGAGAAAAAATAATTTGTGCCCAGCATAAATGCCTACTTCTACATCTACTTAGATACAGCTGTTGCACAACTTATGTGTTCACTTATCTGTAAACAAAAATGTGTGTCCTTATGAAAAATCCACCAAGTGTCTCATTTTGTCTTATACCCATTAACTAAATGAAGTCTGCATGCCTTTATCAAAACCTGTAGGTGTAGAAAATACTAAATTTCAAGACAGACAATGCATAGGGGTTCATTACTAAAATTAAGTACCAGCACTGAAAAATACAAGCATTTCACTGCAAGATTACTAAGACAGTAAGTGGAACCAAAGTCTCCACTGCTTAGTTAGAAAATTACCATTATTATTCTTACGGAAAATTGAGATTAAAAGAAGATAAACAGAAGAAAATGTGTTTTAAAATAATTTATTGTTTTATATATATTTCATTGGGAAACAAATTAATTGTTCTTTATTACATGTTTGCTGTCTCTTCCCACTTGGTGTCTGTACCAGTACTGCTTTTAATAGCATTTCACTCATAGCTGAACCTTGGGGGGGTGGGGGGGCCACAGTTAGTAGATACAAAACCCCCTATTGTTCTGGTCTGTGGCTAAGAAAACTTATAATTAAAAACTGAAAGCAACAGCACTGAAATCTAGAGCTGCTCAAATGTAATCACAGCAACAGAGTAACCACAGAGGTGGAATTCTTAGTAAAGAACTGCTTCATGCTTGGCTGTTTGTTTACCCCATATTCAACAGAGAGAAAAACCTGAAACGTTTCAAGTCAGTCCCTCCACAAAGGAAAAATTCCACAGCAGAGAAGAATGAGTAAAGTTGTTTTAAAACAGAATGCAGCAACAAGTTTGAAAGAGCGTTTGAAACCTACATTACAGGACTCCTTTGGTCACATAGTTGCATTGTTTGGAAGCTTCTTGATCATTTTGCTCATTGAAATCCTTCTCCCTACCAACACCATACAGTATGTCCCATTTTCCACCATCAAAACAGAGAATAAAGTCACGTGACCCAACCATCATTTGGTGCTGTCATCTAGTCCTTGATGAAAATGCTATCATGAGAGGGGAAAAAAAACAATGAACATGTTTACTTAAGTCTTAGGGAAGTCTCAGGGAAGGTATTTCTGGTGTTGAGGGAATGTGAAGCAGGAGGCAGCTCAGGAAGAGTCTCAGCAAGACCAGTTGTTCACAACTTCTGCCTGAGTGTAGTTCACAGAACCATCCTCATCAGAGCAAGGCAGTGGGTGGCGGAGGGATGAAGTGGGGAATGCATAACTACTTGCATGATTTATATTTTTCTCTCAGAGTGGTTAAAAAAGCCTCACTGCTGTTTTAACCCAAGCCAAGGAGTTATGTTCCCAAGCAGATGTGCGGACGAAAGAGCAATAGATAATTGCTCTCATTAGTTGCCTTCTTCAGACCAGAGCCTGGCTCCAAGTGCTGTACAGTGGGGTGCAGAGAAATTGCATATGCATCCAAGAAAACCCAATCAAATGTAAATGACTGCAGTCCCTTGATCTTTCTGAAATGATGTGGTTCACCCTCCGGCTGCAGATATTGGGTTTTGCAGCATTAATCCCCACTAATATAACATAATAATACCACTGGAGTACATGTACATTTTGATAACAACATATGAAGAAGCAGAAATTGTGTTACAAAAATCCAAGTATGATAAGAATATTTATATTTGCACACTTTAAACCTTCAGGGAACTTGACAAGTTTAATTCTCTAGTTAAAGTCAGAAAGACCACTGTTTTCTAGATTTCACATCAAATGCTGAGATAACAAACATGCCAGAATTAAAATGCAAAGGGAGGACTCAACTCACAGAATCACAGAATCTTTGAATGGGATGGATTGAAGGGACCTTGAAGATCATCTAGTTCCAACCACTTACCACGGCCAGGGACACCTTCCACTAGACCAGGTTGCTCAGGGCCCTATCCCTGTCTTTGAATGCTTCCAGGGATGAGGCAATCACAGCTTCTAGGGGCAACCTATTTTAGTGTTTCACCACCCCCAGAGAGAATAATTTCTTCCTAATACTCAATTTAATACTTCCCTCTTCCATTTTAAGGCCATTCCCCCTTGTCCCCTCAATATATTCCCCTGCTAGAAGTCCTTCTCCAGCTCCCTTGCAGCCCCCTTCAGTTACTGGAAGGACACAGTGAGGTCACCCCAGAGCCTTCTTTTTTCCAGGCTGAACAACTTCAATTTTCTCAGCCTTTCCTCACAGAAGAGCTGCTCCACCCCTCTGATCATCTTTGGGTGCCTTAGTCACCTAGCACACTTCTCGACTAACTCAAAGACCCCAACAGTGTCAAATACATGTTGTGGGTGCATTTTTTCGAACAACATTTTTCCACAATGGATTCCTACAGAAGCCCAAACATCTCGACTGCAGCTAGACAGATGTTTCTCAAGTGTACACTTTTAACTCCTGCCCATAAATCTCGGAGGGTGGTGCCATATCTGCTTCTGAAAAGATTCTGTTTCTCAAAGTTTACCATCACATGATCTACAATGAATTATCAGTGATCTCTCAGTCCTGTGTCTGTGCAGGCAGCCAACCTCACATAGGGAGTCCTGCTAAGCTAGTTATTTTTGCTTTCTCTTCATTTCACTCATTTGTTGTAGGAATTTATTCAAAGTTAATGAATCAGTCCAAAATTCCTCATACATATTTCAACATTTTTCAAAAAAAGAAACCTACATTTTAGAAATGGGCATAAATCTTGTATTCAGTCAGGCATGACCATGCTTGAGTTGTCCTGCAGTAATACACTAACAACAAGCCTTCCTGACTACCAGACTTGATAATCGTAATTCCTTCCTAACAAGGCTTTCAGTGAGACTTTTTTATTATTCAGAGAAAGTCCGAGATTAATAGATTCATTGTATTTCACCAAAAAGCTGCATTTTTTTGAGGTATCTCCATATGGAAATCTCAATGAAGTCAAAAGGAAGTTTGTTACAGACGTGGGCATTTTAAACACTGAAAAATCCTCACTTTTCAATACATTAAAATAAGCTGCCACTCAAAATTTTGCAAAATATGGTCAAGTGCTAACTGGTTTGCTGGGAATAGCCATGAAAGGAGATCTGTGTATTCTAATCCTGCAAAACGCAGTTCAGGGAGGGGATAAAAATCATTACCAACAGCTGAATTTCACAACTTCATTCCTCCAAAATATCCATCTGAATTGGCAAGAGGGGTGATTTCTGAGGTACTTCATTTCCACACACGTTTTCCTTAATAAAGTTTATATTTCAAATCCTTACCTGTTTTACTCACCAAACTCTTTTACTCCTCGCATCACAAAGCACTTGGCTTTCCAAGCGCTTTTCTTTACATACATACTGTGACCACTGTGAGAAAGTTATTTCATGCACTAATGTGCAATAGGGTTGGCAATTCGGCCATTGTTTTAGCAGAACAGAGTACCACAAAACCTTTCACACACTACTCCATCAGGGCCAGGGCCATTAGGACTGTGCACTGCAAAACAAGAATTTCCATCAAGCTAACACAATATTCTCTGTTATCTTAGAAAAATAACCTTGCAATTTGGTTCCTCTGCTAATAGCAGTAGCTATGACGTGCAGAAACAGTAGAGGCCAAGCTAGTATTTTTTAAAGCCACCTGATGATGTTGATAGTGATCTGGAAACATACACTACATATTATAGTTTCTGTTCTAGGCATACTAATTCAGTAACAGAGGGCAGGATATTATATCAGAAATATTTTCTTTAAAGATGTGCCTAAGAAGCCAGTTTCTCCAACTTGACATTTATTATGTAGTCAGTAGGAATCTGTGTATTGCTGCAAGGATTCATGAAAGAGTGAATTTGACATTTACACAAATTCATTTCCGCATACAGTTAAGCTCTACTACTGTTACCAACACAAAGCACACCATAAAAGCAAAACCCAACATGACAACCCACAAAGAACATCATACAAACACCCCCAGAACATACGTCCTTGATAAAGTAAATTTTCAGTGTAATCTAAATATAGTCTTCAGTTTAAAAAGATCATGTGTTTTACATTAGAGACAATGCTAATAAAACAGCAGGATTTTTCTTCTTCTAGTACGACTGTCTGTTTCCAAAGAAGAGAAGCTATATTTCATTTTGAAACCCACATTCCTATTCCAATTAGCAATGACTCTAGAAGCATATAGTAAAAAAAAGGACTAATCAAGATATTGATCAAAACATGATTTTATGGAAACTGTACAGGAAATCTGAATTTAAAAAATAAAATCATAACAAGAAAGCGCAAGTGAAATAAAAAACCCACCATCTTCATTACTAGCGTAGTTTTACTTAGTAGTCTGCAGCACAAAACCCATTTGCTTTCCTTAAGTTTTAGCTGAAGGTCTAAATGAAGCATGCAATACATACAGAGTATTTTCTCATTTGCTTTAACATTAATTTTCAAGACAATGTTGAAAAGCTGAATTTATGCCCAGCTGTAGTTTTTATAACCAACCAAGAGAAATTTAGTTTGTATGCTAGAGCAACTGTGGAAATCAATTCTTAATCTATGACCTTGCTTACCACAGCTTGAAGCCTTGCAATAAATAAATGCCTTGAGCCACACATAAGAAACATTTGGTGAATCAGAGACAAGTAACACAAATCTATATGTGTATATATAGTATTAGAAAGGTAATATAAAATACAGTATAGGCTTTTTTCTTGCTCTAACATAATAATGTTTGAAAGGCAGGACCTGGTAATTGCCTGCATTAATATCCAGGTGGTGAACAGTCATGAGTACCTATTTTCTTTTCAAATTACAGTGTTCATCCTTTCAGAGGACTTCTTGTAGCCCACCTTTTTTTTAGTGTGGAAAACACCAGAATTCTTAGAAATCTCTGAAAAACATCTATTTTGTTTGTTCTAGCAAATGCAAAGTCTCTCTCTAAAGCACATTTAAGCTTCCTTGAGAACATTGTGCAGAGTTTCATCACTAACAACAGGAAAACAAATGCCAGAGCTCATGTGTTAACCTGCACTTAGTCACAATTACCCTCTTTTATAAGCTGAATCTCTCAAATCCTCACCCTATTGGTTATTACTTATTTTCACTGGAGTACAAGCTAAAAGAAAAAAGAACCTATAGTAATGTCTCCTTATTAATATTTCACCATTAAAATTCACAAAAAAATCCTGTAAACAAACCTGTACCTCCTTAAAAACACACCTTCCATTCTTCATGTATTTGATTGACTGTAGGTTTTAAAATCAAGCAGTACAACATAGCGCTAGTTCAGCTAATTTCCCTCTCTTGATTGTCTCCTTCCTGAAACACTGAAATTCAAATGTGACTGTGACTGACACTCCTTTTGAGATTAGCATGGCATTATTAGTTTGCACAGCAGGTGACCAAAGTAACTGCTGGAAAGGTTTCCCTTATTTTAACCCTAAAGGATGTAATCTAATATGAAAAGAAAGAATTTGGAGGCTCACAATTACCCTTGAGTTGGAATTGTACAAAGAAACCAAAGCAGAAAGACGACTTGTTTTACTTAAGTAAGAGTTGCAGTCAAGGTAGATCATTAGGTCCTTTCTAATGTTACATTTTCACAGATCCTGTAACACTTGATATTCCGAAGAAAAGCTAGACTTACACTGAAATTGTCAGGCTCATCCTACTTCATTCTACCTGTGAGCATAAGCATACCTAATTAACATCCACAAAACCACTCAGGAGACTTCTGAACTTCTGTCCTCAATGTATGGATTTATTCCAGTCTAAGGGCAACTTTTACAAATCTGATGCCAAATATTTATTGGTCAGAACTGATGCCTGGAAATAGAGAAACTTTCCACAGGAACACAATGGTTTTCATACTGAAAAATAAGCTGTGTTTGACCCTACCCCAGAAGGAACTACTCTTACTAACAGCTAAAGAAGAGCAGGAGGAAGTACAATCTCATGCACACTTTTCTCAAAAGCAGGAATTTTCGCTTGGCAATGACCTTTTTAATAGCTAGCTGAGTGACACACTCGCATTTCAAACTGAAGCCTCTCAGGTAACAGCAGCAATTCTGCAGATATAAAAACACATGCAGGGCTCAAATTCCCAAATATTTTGGAAATGACACTAACCAGAGCTCTCCACAGTGGTTTGTGGGAACAGGCAGCTCTCAGCATGGCCACTGCAGAAGTGGGGAAGCCCACACAGCCTTCCTGGTTGGCCACCAGCTGCACAGCCTGCAGTCCCTCACCACCTTGAGACCCTCAGCACTGAGCAGCAGTCACTGCCAACTCCTCACCCAGCTCCACCTGCTATGTCCTACTGGGCATTTTAAATTCGTCTCCATGTTACAGTCTTAAGGGCAGTTTGTTCTAACTGCAGCAGAGTTGCTTGGTGTGTTAATTTGCTTTGGCAGAAACTACTTCCCCACTAACAAATCAACACTTTACATTACAAGTTTACATTGCTGTTTATAACCAATGACCCTTACAAAACAAGTTAAGATTTAATATTTGTGAAACAAAGCAAAGTATTCACTGATGCCTTTGTAGCAACATAAATGACTAATTACTTTAATCAGGAAGCTCAAAAGATAATGAACTTGATTTATTATAAACACAGGGGCTTCCCCTCTTATAAAAATGACTTGCTCTGCACTTGCATATTGATTTATGGCACTATTTGTAATTCTCTTATTTTTAAATTTAGTAATGGGTGAAAAATGAATTAAAAGTAAACTGGAAAAATACACATTCCCAATATAACTTTACTCAATTCCACAGCAATACTCATACATTATGTATATCCCAGTATTTTGCTAACAGTAAAAATACAAAACTATTTTGAAAAACATGCAGTGAGTAAAAGATTCATTTGGTCAAGATTACAGAAAGAGTAATTTTTGGCTTTCTTCTACATGACTCCTCATTATTTAGTGATATCTGGCATCTGTTGCTGAGACCAGCTGAACTCAATTCAAATCCGGTTTATCCAGGAATAACTGAAAGAGTCATAAAAAATCTCTGAGGATAGATTATGAATCAATTATGGCTTAGAATTCCATCAGAGACAGAAAGAGAGAGAGAGACTGAGTCTGTCTGGAATCTGGTAGAAAAGAAAATAACATCTTTGCAGAAAAGCCACTTTGGAGAGCACTTTGCTCTGTCCTGACCCCTGCACCATCAGTCCTTTACCTCACTGAAGGGCCATTTGTGGACAGAGAGAGCACTTAAGGCATGTCAGGTCCCCATGACAAGGCTTATAGATTTACTGCATTACATTCAAACTACACAATACAGTGACAAATTTTACTGTACATATCTTTTAAATAAACATTAGAACATTCATGTCAAATCTCCCTACACTAAGATTAAAATGCTTAGGACTGTCACCCATGTGAAGTCCTCTGAATTTCTCCAAAGAAGACGACTGCCATGAATTTTCTCTCTCTGCATATTTTTGCTGCAGATTTTTGATGAACACTCAGGTGCCTTTCTATATATTTTGCTGAAATGTTTTTCATAGCTCACTGGTAACCAGAAAAGTTCTCTGGCTTATCTTAAGTTTTTTACGTAATCACTGGAGTGCCAGGGTATTCAAGGACACTGTCACACAACTGAGTATGAGTACAGTTGCTCAGTTATTATAGAGGTAATTATTATTATTGCATCGTTATTTACAGAAAATAATTACAAAGGGCAACGTGAGAATATTTTCAATGTGAAGAATGTTTTCAGGGACTGGATGATCAGCTCGGTCTACATTCAGCTCTGGAGCTCAGCTAAAACAAACCATATTCTTCAGGGCACTGCAACAAATGGATTATCATAAAACAAAAACACTTGGCAGCCAGGTTCCTATTACAGCTGCTTCTTGTGCTGACCAGTCACCATGACCTCATGTTCCCCCTGTTTTAATACATCCTCACACTGTCTCTTTCTTGTCTCGTACTTAACACTACATTCCTCTGGGCAAAAACCACTTCCCAGTGCGTTTACAGAACCAGCTGTGCCTAGTGACTCAGTGCTATCACAGTTTAAATAACAGGAAAGATATGCATCTGATCCTGGTTTAGGGAAGAGTTGAGCAACACATTCGATTAAATCTCTGCATTATCAAAGTCCATGGCAATCTTTATTCTTGAGGTTAGGGTTTTTCGTATTGTATTGTCATGTTGGTATCTTCTTTCTACAAATCATTTTCAACCAAAAAAAAATTTAGTCACCCATCAGTTCTGATACCTTTGCAATTATTACCAAAACCACACCAAATGTGAGTGAGAGTAGTATTTTCACCGGCACTTCTGTCAAATAATCTCTTCTTTATCTCCAGCATTTCTTCCAAGCCTTGTGGCACAGAGAGGAAGTCCCAGAATTCAGACTGGAATTCTGCGATTTGAAAGATAGCTGTCACAAGATTACTAAAAGATATCTGCTTTGGTCCATGAGGGGCACACAGGGGACTGACCTCTGTTCACTTCTGTAACCACTCACTGATGACCAGATACCAAACCCCACTTCTGCAAAGCTGCAGAAAACCACCTGCTACTGCAGTAATTACAGTAGAGACAGAAGGTATGGGATACATACCAATGTAAGACAGTTTCATCAGGGTTGATTAGCTCAGTTAGCTCTGATGGCCTGTGAGAAGTCTGGGAGATACTTATCCAATGTCACACTACAATCATGGTTGTCTGAAAGAGCATACATAATTTTTAAGGACCACTGATTAAGATAGTTTATCTTCTATACGCATTTAACTCGTGTAAATTTTTAACTCATGTAAATGCCTTACAAATAAAGGTGCCCTCATTCTATGAGCTGAACCATCTGGAGTTCTTTTTTTTTTTTAATCCACAGTGTTAGAGGTCAGGCAGAGAACAAGTGTACAGGGGAGGATTTGGAACAACTAAAAAGGAATGAGAAATATGAATTCAAAAAGAATTAATACAAAAGAGGAATCCTCATCTGCAAAATGAAGTTCCACTATTTTACACAAAAAGAAACCATTAATTACTAAATACATATTTGCTGGTTAAATCTGCGTTAATGTGCTGGTTTTGGCTGGGGTAATTTTCTTCACAATGGCTAGTATAAGGCTGTGTTTTGGATTTGTGCTGAACACAGGGTTGATAATATAGCGATGTTTCTATTATTGCTGACCAGCACTTACACAGAGCCAGGGCCTTTTCTGCTTTTGGTTTGGCCACGCTGACAAGGAAGTGGAAAGGGAGGAGACACAGCCAGGACAAGTGACCAGAGGGATATTCCAGACGATGTAACATCATGCTTAGTACATAAAGTGGGGGCAAAAGGAGGAAGGGGGGGACATTTGGAGTGATGATGTTTGTCTTCCCAAGTCACTGTTACATGTGATGGGCCCTGCTCTCTTGGAGATGGCTGAACACTTGCCTGCACATGGGGAGCAGCGAATTAATTCTTTGTTCTGCTTTGCTTGTGTGCGTGGCTTTTGCTTTCCCTATTAAACTGTCTTTATCTCACCCCATGAGTTTTCCAGCTTTCACCCTTTCAATTCTCTCCCTGATCCTGCTGGTGGGGGAGTGAGCGAGCAGCTGCCTGGGGCTTGGCTGCCACAGGGGGTGAAACCACAACCATTCTGTACAGAACTGTTATGGCAGTAAGAGTGGTGCTACAGAGCAACATTTACTGGCATCTTGAAGATCATCCCAACCTGCAAAAATGTCTTAATTGTGCTTTTTTCAGAAGGAAATTTTTTAAACAAAAAATTTATATTAAAGCTTATATTTTAAAGGTACTTCTGTTATTGCAGCATTAAGACTGGAAACTCACTCTCTCAGGCATTTATTTTGTAGCCAACATTTAATTTCATATTTGGTGATGTTTGAAAACTCTCATGGGGAGCTAAACACTCTGCTCTGCTGCTACTGTGATTTCTGACACAAAAATATGAAATAACTCTGAAAATTATAGATCAGGTTCACTAGCAGGCTTGTTCTGCTGAGCTCAGCAAGAGAGAAAGGCTGCCTAGTATCAGTCACTCCTAGAGGCTATTCTGACTTGCACTTGCTGGCAAAAGTCCTTCAAGGACCATCTGCCAGCCAGAACAGTGGGGGGGGCAGGGGGGGAATCATTCATGTGCACACTCAGGTACTGCCAAGTCCTTCCCAATTCTCAAAAACTTCAAACAGTAGAAGCTACCACAGGCAATATTTAAGAAGTCAGTATGCCAGTTTTTTCTTCTGTGGAATCCTCAATATAGAAGCACTCCACCAGAAGAGACAAAGAGAGGTTACACAGAAAGAGAAGAAAACTGAACAGAAAAAAGAATTTATCTTTTATGTTCAGAATATTGTGGTTATAGTCACAGGACCACAGTCAACATTGTCAAGCACTGCAGGATAACTGTACTGAAAAGATACATCTCAAAAGGCTTACTGGAAGGCAGGGGGACACATCAAATATACACAACAGATGTTTGCACACTAAGCTCATATCCTCAAAATTGCTGATATAGGTCTATTTATTTAACTTATTACTATAAAAACACATAATAATCCCAGAGCATTCAAAATAGGAAATGCATAGCCGCTTATGTTCCAATAAGAGAACATTTTGTTCCCCTCAATCAGATTTAAAGAGGCAGATCAAAGAGAAAACATCTAAAATTAAATGCAAAACCTTATTCTGATTTGAGAAATGAAAAAAAAGTCATATACCGCAAATACATAGATAAATACCCTTTACATATATGTACATATATACATATTGCAAAGTTAGAGACTAATTGTCTTAACCTATCCTGTTATGTGTACCCATTCCACGCTCCCAGTTTTATTTTTCTGTAAACGCACCCTTGAAGGCATCAGCTTGTACAGAAGGGCAACAGCTGTTCAGCTCTTGGCTGAATGATTAGGATTTTCTCCATCTATGGTATTGGACAAAGAGTATGGTGATCCTAAATGAGCACACCCTACAGTTTTACTATTAAAGAGGAAGGAAGGGAGGAAGAGAGGGAGGAAGAGAGGGAGGCAGGGAGGCAGGCATACTCGGCTGTCCAGATGAAGCACAGTGTAGCTGGTGACACTGGTAGACAATGTAAACCAAGTTCCTGTTCTGCAAGGAAAATTCCAAGCTAACCAGTAAGCCCCAGTGAGGCGAGAAGTAGATCTGCTTGCTGACAGCATTTATAAATCTCTCCAGGATGGAGAGGCTTTAGTTTTGTTTTACGGTGGCTTTTGCTGATCTGTTGGTATCAGTCACTCCTCCACTCCCATTTTCATGCAGTTCTACAGCCAACTGCCTCAAACATCGGTTCAGCTGTTCCTTTTGCACACTGATACTACAAAATTGATCCTGTGAACAGAGAAGATGTTTTCTGTATTTAACATTAACACAGTAGCATTTTCTTCATTCATGTCCCGTTCCTGTGAAGGGAAGTCAACGGCAGGATCAATGTGTGGAATAGATCTCTACAGCCTCATCTCTAAGCAGAGTTTCAGCGCACAGCCTCTATGTAACCAAGCTAACAGCATAAGCAAACGAGTACACATATTAGGAAGAAAAATACCATCATTAGGAAGGTACTAGAAAATAATTATCTCTATTAGTGTGAAACCAGCAGCACTACAGATTAAAAAATTTTATTACTTGCATGCAAGGCTCAACTCAATTTGCTTCCCAGCTTCCTTTACCTTGTGAAATGCTCAGCTCAAAACCAGCACAAGATCTGCTCAGAACTTGTGTCAGATCCCAGTCCAAGTTACAAGAAAACATACACTTGCACCATCTTCAGCAACGGAGATTACTCCACACAGGAAATCCCTATACACTTAACTAAGAGGTTCAAGGGTAAAGGCAGCAGGTTCACAGTGCACTTGTCACAGTCACTGCACTGTGAGCTGTAAACCATAACTCAGTTTTCTTCTGCACAAGCATTTAGCCAAGAGGGTATTTTATGGGGATGGAGATGCAGAAAGCAGGAGGAGGGAAGGAAGAAGCAGCCATCAGCATTAATCTAGCAGCACCACCCTACAGGGCCCCCAAAGGTCTCCCAGTATCGTCTGCACTATCAGGGACAGCACAACCCATCAGCCACCAGGCAGCAGTGGGGCATGAGACAATACTGAATCAATTACTTCAAATCGGACCTTCAAACTATTCCCAACCGTTCAGAACTTGGCAGCCAAACCTCAATTTAAAACAAACAAAAGAAATAACCCAGCCCAAAATCCTAAGAGAAACACAACCCCAAAACCTATTTACAATTAAAGTTTCCTTTCCAATTACACATCAGTTCTTCTGAATGTTTTTTCATAGTTCTGGAGGTTAAAGAATACTGTCCCATTGTGCTCTACCTGACATAAATAGGCAGCCTTCACTCCAGCACTCTTACAAAATTAGGTAAACTAGCACAGAGACTCCTTTCTCACAAACCAACATTGTTGGTGTAAACACTAGTAAAAAAAGATTTCAGAATTAAAAGAAAAAAAAAGAAAAAAAGGCAATTGCTATCCAGAATAAATGCAATTATTATCTCCACTGCTTCCATCTTAAAGAACAAACAGCACATTGCTCTCCCAACCTTGTCACAAACTGCCAGAACACACTTTTTCATTCTCTCCTACTTAATTATCAAATTAACCTTTTTTTCTTTTGACAAACCACAGAGCAATATAAATGGCACAAGGTCATTCAGCACTTAACACACAGATAGGATCTGATAGACTGTGACAACAAAACCTCTAAATTCCAGCTAACAACTCAGCTTGTAAGCTCAAATCAGTTTCCTGGGATTTTAATCACTGGGGTTTTTTCATTACAGATTAATAAAAATTAAGGGATTGATTAAAATTTAAGTGCTTTTTAAGATGCATCTGTCCTTTAAAACAAATTAAGTTTTTTTCCTGAAGCATATACTGAAGTATTTTTTAAAAAAGAACACATATCCTAATTTGCTTCATCTCCCTATAAGAGCCTAGAGTATTTGATCAAGCAAAAGAAAATGTACAAAAATCCACAGCCTCCTGGCACAAAAACCATTAAAGTGCACAAGAAATTCACTATCAGCTCCAAATGCAGAGTAGATGAGCTTAAGAAAGAAACTGCAAACAGTATTTAAGTGCAAACAAACCTTCCTTTTGCCCCAGAAAATCTCAAGATGCTAGGGTCTCAGTATTTATTCTACTAAATTTTCATTTGCTGCATACTAAAGTAGAAAAAACTTCGGGAAAATTTAGATTTCATCAGCCTCAATACTCTTGAGCTGTTAGAACTCATCAGTCTTCCTAGGAATTGAAGAATGACAAAAACAAAAACCATTGGGTTTTGTAGTTGATCTGATAGTTTGACTTTGTGAAAACTCAGCTCATTTGTGAGTCAGGATTTTATAGGATGCAGAGAACGATGGTTACCAGTGTCATCGTTATGCTAATCAGATGGCATTCTCATAAGACTCCTTAAAGAGGATTTACATTCTGTATCACCTTTTCATTTTTTGTCTGCGTATCTCATCCTGTGTATGCAGCAATTTTTTGGTTGAACTGTTTTCAATATCTGAGTTCAAATGCTCTGCTACAAGATTAAAGGTGACACTCTCAAAAGCAATTTCAATAGGCCTAAATTTTCTAGGCACTCAAAAGAAAATAATTAAATGGGTGAAATTGTTATTGTGGGACTTGGGGTCTATTTGCTTGTTTTTTCCTTGCACAGGGTCTGCTACAAATACGTATTACCTGCATCACTGCAATATCCAGACACTTAGGCAGGGTTGGCTTTATGTGTGCACAGAAAAATGTATTGCCTGCCCTGTAAGAGTTCACAGCCATGGTTCTACAATGAGTTCCATGTGTGGCAACACTTAAACCTTTACAGATGCCATAGTAATGCTGTAGAATACTTAACAAATTTAAAACCAAACATTTTTCATGTACTCTGTTATGCAGATTGATAATGCTATCCTGTTGCAAACTGCTGGACTAAAACTGTGAACCTAAAGACTAATGGAGGGTAAAAACTTAGTCCTTCATGAAATCCAAAGAGACACTGACAAATTCCTTCCTACAGTCCCAGTAATTCTAAACAGTAACATGATAGAAGCCTGTGATAACTATGTGATAAGTCTATGAAATCTGCTGCACAGCCTGATAGTTGAGCAATGAGATTTCATTTCCGATAACTTTGGTACTTTAGCCTCCCTTTTACTTACAGATGCCAGTGGCATAACGTTTTGATTAGAAGGCACTTCCTTCTGCTGTATTGCAGTAATTTATTTTTAGAAGTCCATTGCTGACATATGAAACATTTCTAAGTGCCTCAAATAAATACCTCTTTTTGAACAATCTGACATTACACAGTTCCTTCCAGATCATCACACGCAGACCAGTGTACTCCACCCTAGCTCCAAACCTGCTAGGGAAACGCTTTTCAAGATGTATCTCCAGAAGACTGGGAATCAGCAAAGTCCCTCCTGGTTCTATTATAATCACAGATCTACATTATCTTCACAGACAGAAAGTCAAAAAAGGAACAACATTTTAGCATGGGAGTTACCCAACTATGCAAAGACCATACGTTATTCAATGTGAACCTGAAGTGTTTCCTATTCCTTATTTGCAACCTCTGTCTCTGACACTCTGACACTTGATCCAAGATTCTGACTACCTCCCTTAAACTCTGTTATCTAGTGGTTGGTGAAAAAAAAGAGTTTGTAAATTGAACCTGAAGCCTCAAACCAATTTACTGCATCTTCAGGAAAATATTTATATACCCTCTTGAAAGACTGGTTTAACCTTCCTCTACTCCCACTCCCTGGCAGAAGCTCTGAGAGGCTGTACAATCACTAGGATATAACTGGAGGTAAAGACAAGTTGTTAAAGTGGAAGCTCTTAACACAGGGATCTGTAACTATGAACGTAATGCCAAAGCCTCTTCTCATGTAAGCAATCACAGTAGAAACAACAGATTTGTATAAGGAAGGAGTCCAGGATCAAGGAGCTCTGGGATGCTCTGGGCTATATGCTGGTTTACAAGTGTGCTACTTTAGCTCACCACTATTCAATGTAAATATGCAGAAAAAATCAGACTCTGTATTATTTAGTATTCACAGAAAGCAGATGCAGAGACAGAAAGATGAATGTGGTATGAATAAATACTGTGTGAAGAAAATAGTCTCTATGACCATTCTTTTGTGTTTTATTGAAAATGTATTTTTGTACTTGAATTTAAAATAAAATCTATTATAAAAAAGGTTTAATTGTGATAAGGTATATAATTATCTTCAAAGGTTTACATGGCAGAGAGGGAGGTTTGAGTTGAAATTCTGGGCTTCGGGTGTGTGGGAGGCCAACTCTGGACGTCTCTACAGCTTTGTCAGCATCAGTAAGAGATTAGCAATCTGCACTGCACTCAAAAGAGCTGAAAAAAATCAAATCCACATGATTTATTGGCACCATACAAACATTAAGTAAGGTGACTTATTACTAAATATCATAATGCCATGTATTGTCATGACAAGGTTCCTCAAACTGTTCTCCACTTTATGGATCAGTCTCAAATGACTTCTCAACAGGACTTTGTCATTACATTTAATTATGAACGAAGTCCATCTCCTCTGCTACCTAACAAAATTAGAAAAAAAATTTTATAAGTCAGTAACTGTTTTAGCTGTATATGGAATGAATACTATTCTGATTCATATCCTTTAAAGAAAAAAAATTAAGAAACCCCTTCAGGAAGTCTAGTTTTACTAGGAAAATTAACTCTTCTTACTTTATGATCTTGTGGAAACAGACAGGAACAATGCTAAGTTTATACAATTACTGAATTGTACAATGGTCTCTTGTTATCATACCTGTTTTACAAACAGCCATAGAAACAGAGTTAAACAGACTTAAGGGCCTACACTACAAATCAAGGCATTGTAAATCCTTCACACAGCATTTGAAACTAGAAAAGTAATTCACCATGACCAAACAGCCTTGCTAAGCCTTTGCTTCCCATTTTCTCAGATTTATTTCTGTATTTAAGAGATGTAAATTTGGCTGAAAACAGAATACTTCTCACTGTATTTCAAGTATTTAGTACTTAAGTAACTCCAGGAACTTATAGGAGAATTCATCTGCTAAACTGGTAAGCAAGCATTCATTATTTTTGTTCTGAAAACTTGCATCAGTCATTAATTTCTCTCACATAATTTATCATATATTTCTGGTTTGGATGACAATTATCTATTGTAACGGCAATACATACTCTTTGTTTTCATATAGTGTAGAATGTTGCATGTCTAGCTTTAGATAGGCAGATTTCATTAATTGTAAAATTATCTAAAAATGAACATTAGTTTACCAGCTTAATTGATGTTAATATCTAAATTACATAGTAATTATGAAAAGAGAAATGGTTAAGATACGGTTTTGCAACAGAAACCTAATCATTCATTTATATACTGGAAACCAACATACACTTTCTTATCAATTTCTGGTGCATTTCAAAGCATGCCTCCTGGTCTAGTGCCCTACAGCTCCTCTTGCACACATGGCTGCCACCAGTAACTGCTTTTCTGCACCACATTTACAACCAGGCTGCATTCAGTTATTCACATGCCACTTTGGAGATGTGTACGTGAAGCATTGACAAAGTCTTTACCAACAAAACAGTGCAAAAAGAAAAAAATATACAGGTGCCATCCAACCACAAAGAAATATCAAAATGTGACAGCAGTCAAGCAGAACAATGCAACCTCAACGAATCCAGCCCGCGCTGCTTTATGGTACATGAACGGATTATCTTAAAGACTGGTGGTTCACTCAAGACAAGGGCTCAGCCTTCATCCAACAGCCTGTCCTGCAGGAACCACTGCCCTGCAGCAGTCTCTGCACAGACAGAGACTCTTCCACCCACTCACCTCCAGAAGTGACTTCTTCAGAACTGGGCTGAGGAACATTGGCAGGACAGTGTGGGGAAGCTTGCATTGCTGCCGCCCTTGCTATACCTGTCCTGTGGAGAAATAGAGGACTTAATTTCCAGGGCTGTCAGACAGCACCTTCCACATTACAAGTGACGGAAAAAGAAATGAATTTGAAAGTGCCTGATTTGAGCAAGTACATTTTGGGGTGTGGTGAAGAACCCCCAGTTCCTACTGAAGTATTTGGATTACTTTCACATCTTCCGTGGAGTTCTGTTTGCAGCAAGATGGACCCTTTGGTCCATGAGCTGATGATGCTCTTGCCAGTTACCTACGTAGCAAGCTGAGAGATGGTCATTGAGAACCAACATAACGAGACAGCCTAAATAAAATAATTAAGGAAATCATATTTAAAATAATCTCTCAACTCCGACATGAACAAATAACCATTGAGCAGCTCTCCCTTCTACCTCCTTTTCAAAACAGCAGTTTTCTGCTCTTTATACATTTCCTTTACAGAAACCATTACTATATGAATTACCTAACAGAGGAACAGTTATTTTGCTTCTCCTGTCCAACCCACTCCATAGAGCCACCTTATTTTACTTCCACATTAATCTATATAAGGTTACCACAAGAACAGATCCTAACAAAGACCTTTTTCCTTTTTAAAGGAGAAAAGGAAACTTTCCACAGTTCTCATGGTTTCCAGCTGGGACAACTTTCAGCCACCAGTTTTTAGTATGACACATTCAAATGATTTGTATATCCCAAAGTGCAGTGCATTAGAGAGACAGAAAGAAAAATAACTGTATCTGAAATACATGAATAAATCATTCTTTTGAGCATGGCGATGAATGCAATGTTTTACAATTTCCAAACCAACTCTCTAAAGCCCTACTAAAACAAGTGTGTTTGTTCCAAAAGTGATCTCTGTACCTTTCACGAGTACCGTGATGGATTTTTTGGAGGAAATGTCAAGTTTAGACACCAAGGACTGGAAGCTAATGACCAACCATTTTATTCTGGTATGAGTGTGCACTGAATACTGATGTTCACAGGCAGGAACAATTTCCAATAATTAATTGGAAAAATATCAGCCTTCATTGCATTTGCTTAACTTTGGTCAACAGCAGTGTTAATCTTGCAAGTGAACTGAGAGGCAAGAAAAAGCCTATACATGTGAGGTTTATATATAATTCAGAACTGCTGAAAAGCATGGAAAGCAAGACAAGAAAAACATGATTATAATATAGCAGAGCAACTCTACTAAGGAAAAAAAAAACCTAACCCAAAAACCCACACACACTTGTATTGCATCAATTACTTCAACTGAAGAGTAAATGTAGGGGTAAATAGAATTGTTCACTTCTTATTTGGGCAAAACAGACTCATGCATCACTCACTTCCCTAACAAAGTGCCAGACAGCATGTTTTCTTTTCTTTGATTATTTTTTTTAATGTGCAACTGCATACTATTTTTCTCTAAAGTTCCCAGTTTCCAACATACTAACCCCCTCAAAGCAATGAAACAGTTTGTGTCTCTGAATATCTGCTAATTGGAGTATAATTACAGCTGTCTATGAGCTATGACTATAAACAGACTTTGGCCAAAATATTTGAAAGAAATCTCCAAGAGAAATAATAACAATTGACCACATATCATATTTAATAAAACCAGTATTCAAATATAAAATAAGATAGAGCAGGTTGGCTCAAATAAATAGGACTGATTAATTCTGTTCTGGGCACTACAGATCAGTGTCCTGTTCACTTTCTAAGACAGTGATTATTCTCAGCATTAACGGGAATTTTAGTAAATCTGCTCCTTTTGTTCGTGTGCCAAAAACAATGAGTATCAGAAAGAAGCAAAATGAAGAGAACCTGACAACCTTAGGTTTTATGTGTTACCTAAAGCCCTCTCAGAGCCACCAAAATGCTGTCCCCAAAAGGCCATGCCATATGGATAATCTAGATATTACAGTAACAATGCATTGATAGTACTGATCAGATCTCCAGAGAAAATTACTCAAATAGTTTGAAATACTTGGCAATATCTTCTAATAATCATTGAAAGGACTAGGACTCCTAATATATTTACCCTCACTGAAATGCAAACTGGCTAATGCTAGAACTGGAGGGAGGGGAACCTCTACAATTGAAAGCAAGAGCTGCAACGGTCACAGTGCAGATTTTTGTTTCTTTACTTTAGTAATCTACAAAGATATCCATGCCATGGTTTTCACACTTTGAGGGTACCATTTATTTCAAAAACAAGTCTTAAGTGTTCAGAAACAAACATTATGTATTAAATGCTTCAAAGAGCCTTTCCTTTGCTTACATCTGCCTGATTTTCTCCAAACAAATTATTGTTCTCCAGCCTCCCCTACAGTCTACACTGACCTATGTACACCAGGCACTTCAAGAGGCACTTCAGCCACATGGGATATTTCTGATAGGTAGGATCACTTTCACTGTCTGGGAGAGTAATTCATGGAATAAAAAAAGACAACAACTTCATCTCAGGAGGAAGATACATTCCAGAGATTACTCCAATTCAGACAGAAAGCTCTTCCATGATAGAGAGCACATGCTATTTTTAGGATGAATATGCATCCTGCCACCAAATCCAAGCTAGAATACCTCTTCTCCCTCCTTGTTTAAATCTCGTGTAGAATCTCTTGTGTACATACAGGGACTCTAATACAACTCCCAGACTCACTTATCACCTCTGCCAGAAGTTTTCATGTGAGTCCTATAGAAATGATTTGTTTTTCTACAGTTCATCTACGTTTTGAAAAATTAAGACAACCCACCTTTCAGTCTCCATGACTGGAAAAAGAAATGTTGAGCAGTACATTGTGCAGGCCTTTAGATTAATGACTCCATGCATCTAGGGCTGCAGCAGTGGATTCCCAAGTTGAGAACATTCAGGTGGTGTTTGAACATAACCTTTCCTATTCCCTGCAGGTGTGAGAGGACTGTAGTTCCACCTGGGTCTCTCCAACCAATCTACAGCTGAATCATGTCAGTCATCACTGTTACAGAGCCCATACTTAAATCCCAGCATCCAGAAATGATACTGCTGGTACCTGAGCTTTAATCAATAGTCTCCACAGAAAAAAGAATAATGGCAGCTTCAATATACTGCGTGGTATGGTTTTGCTAAGAACCTATTTTTTTTTATGCAAGTTAAAAAGAATATTGATTTCTGTCAAGTGTACTGCTCACTAAATATAATTTCCACTGTTCTATTTGAGATATGAGATAAAAATACCATCTTTCTCACTAAGAAAAGAATCAACAAGTCTTCCTTGAAGCAGAAATGCCTAAGGCTATTTTGTATATTTCAAACAATCTTGGCAGCTGAAGGTAGCCAAAAACATACACTGATTAATGAAAAAACATACAGAAAATACACTTTGGTGACAGCCAAGCTTAGGGTATGTTCACTGTGCACTGTGGACTGCAAGACATTGCCAATCTAAAACATCCACAGTGATAACTAACATTAAAAACTCAGTGCTTCACCTCCAGGTTATAAACCAAGGGAAGGTAAGAAATGGCTGTAAAGCAAAAAAACAAAAAAGTCTATATAGACTCTGAGTAATCTATACAGACTCTGAGTAACTTCAGGAGATTCACCAAGAAGTGCAAAATTCTGCACTTGGAGTGGAAGAGCTCCAGACATCTATCTGAAAAGCAACTGTCTGGAAAGGACCTTTGGTCATCCTGGATGCTAGGCCAAATATGAGCCAACAGTGGGTTCACATCAGCAAACCCCATGCTGGCCCAACACTAGGAAGAAAGTGGCCAGAAGAAAGAGGGAAATCATGCTCCACTCACCCCTGATGAGGCTACATGTTGAGCAGTGAGCAAGAATTCAATGCTCTTCCACAAGTGACTGAACCAAAGCTAACCATTTTTTAAAGACTGATTAATTGAAGCGAGTAGTTCTGCACATGGCACACAAATTTTCTTCCAAAAAATGCAACTGTGCAAATTCTTCAGCCATAGTCTGTTCCTTGATCGTGGGTTAGTCTTTCAGGTTTGTCCTCAACCAAAGAACTCCGGGATGCTCTTAACAGGAATCACCAACTACAGGAAGACTCCTCATCAGCTTGTTTACCTAAATGTTCTGCACATAGCTCAAAAACCTCTCTGTGTCATTATGACACTGTGAGCTTTCTGGAATCTGTAAAAGTCTAATTTAGGAGGACAATATGAACCTAACAAATAAGTACAAACCCAAATGGGCAAATGAAGGGGAAGAACTGCTGTTTTCTTTTTTTAAGGTTCTGGTAGAGACAACTCTGAAAAGTATCTGTAACAAAGAAAAATTATTTAAGGGCTAAAACTATGTTACTGACATTCATGAAATATCCTGTAATTTTTTTCAGAGAGATTTAATTATACCTTTCATAGTACTCATGCATTAAAAAATCTTCTGGTTAGCATTAATTTGAATTCTATTGCCACATAAATTAATACAACTTAGACATTTATCAGCCCTTTAAATAACAAAGTGATGTGTCCAGGCTGCATATTCTTGAAAAGGAGAAAAAGACATACAATTAAAACCTGAACTGCAATTACTTTGCATTTCAGAAAGTTAAGAAGTCGCCTGGAGCAAATTACCTCCAAGAGAAAATCTGGAGAGCAGTTTTGCTTCAAGCAAAGACTTAACAGTGTTTAAAAGAAAACAATATGCAGCATGAGTAAATCATATAGCAGACAAAAGGGTCAAAGAAAAATAAATGGGTTGTATTCAAGTTAGTATAAATCTGAATGCATTAAGCTCCTAAGGAAACTTGCAAAGACAGTATTAAGGTCACAGTATTCAACAGGATAATTTTAACCCTGATTTTAACCTTAAATTTAATAAATCATATTATGCATGAGAATTTCCAAGTAGATTTCCTAACTCATTATGCAAATGAACAAAATGGTAATTCTAAATAGCTGTAGTAGCTACAGAAAATCTGTTTTTTTGGTTAAAGGATACCATATGGTTCACTGATGACCAGAATTGCATTAAACCCTAAGAAAACTAACTAACACACAATTTTAGCTCCCAGAAACTTTTGTGCGAAACCAAAGAATGTACTTACATTTCCTGACAGTAGTAGGAAAATCTAAACTTTGTAGATTCTAACAATTCTGAATATGGTAGATGGAGTTCAGCCATATTTTCATCTTTACCTACTGTTGTCCTAAAGAACAAAGCCAGCAATGGTATTGAATCTCTGAAGATTTAGCACACTTGAAACTTCCAGAAAGGTTTTTGGTGAGCGCTGAGATAAACTCTTTAAAAAAAGCTGTTCCAGTACCAGGGGTTAAAAACTACATTCCCACACTATGTACAATGTAGTACTGAAGACAAAAGTATCTAAGGTTACCGTACAAAGTAGTTAGAACAAACAGATGCAGAGATTAAGACAGATGAACAGATTTATAGATGCAGAGTGGGTGTAGAGGTGAGGCACTGGAACAGGTTGCCCAGAGAAGCTGTGTATCCTCCTTGAAAGTGTTCAAGGCCAAGCTGGATGGGGCTTTGAGCAATCTGGTCTAGTGGAAGGTGTCTTTAAGGTCCCTTCCAACCCAAGCCATTCTACGAGTCTGAGATTAAAATCATGACTCAAATCACAAACAAAATATGTGGTTTGTGTATACATACATATATTTTTCTGGACTTACAGTATGGTCATAGAGTACAGAGAGTACAGCCATGCAAAGCCATGCACCCAGATCCAATCCTGCTCCAGCCGGTGGCAGGTTCCCAACGGACTTCACGGGATGCTAAGTCACAATTACACAAATGCTTTTAACAACCAGTCAGGATTTTAAAGATGACATTGTTGCTCTTTGATAGACACATGGACCTTAGTGTCCTAACAAATCTAAGTAATGCATTTCAATTTTTTAAAACTTACCAGAGTAAAAAAATAATATTAAATATAAAAAAAAATTCTGTTATTTAGTCACTACCATTTCTATAGCAGGATGGCACGAGAGACTGAAATGTTAATGGTTAGTGACTTGAACAATCAGCCATTTGCAATAGCAGCGGGTGCTTTGCCAAGGCCGGGTTTGCAAGGTCACAGCCCAGGTGCAGGGGGGTGAGCGCCCACCACCAGAGGCTAGAAGCTTGGGTTTGAGCCACATAAGGGAGAAGGCAGGTAAGAAGCAGAGCCTGCAGAGGTGGGATAATGCTTTTTATCATGCCAATGTCCTCCCTTGGATAACAGGCTCAGTTGTACAACTTCTCCCTGGGGAAGGACGAGGGCATTCGCACACAGGCCTGAAGGTTTTCATCCTTTCTGATGGGGCACAACTGGCTCAACCACACTGGCTTGAGAGGCAGCTGTCATGTCTTAGAAGGTGTCATAAACCATCAGAGATCCCCAGAGTTCCCCCTGACTAATTTTTGGGGCCTTCCACCAGATGACTGCCTGTGATCCACAGTATTACATCAGACAGTGTAAAAGTGCCCCCCCAGTAAGGGAGGGGGTGTCCGACAAACCTGAATGTTTATTAATCCATTGAACTTCGTGTTTCGGGGGCTTCCCCCACTCCCAACTGATCAAGATGGAGACCATCACTTCAACCAGTGGACACCATATAACAACAATCAAGCCTCCTTGGTAGATGGGTGGTGATATCTCTCCTCTCCGCTATCTACTTTTACCCTTTCTTTCTCCTTCTTCCTTTTCCTTATATATTTTCTTAAGTAGTGTCTTTATACTTTCATACTGTTTATATTACTACAGATAGAAAATAACCAAAATGGCTACATACCTCCTTTGCATTGCAAGCACATTATTCTAAAATAATCCCTACATAAATATATATATAAACACCAGTCATTCAGCATCATCTCACTCTAATCTACTGCAAGACATCTATTAACAAGAACCTCAGTCACCCTCACCTGCAGGGCCAAGTCATAACAAATAGCAAACTTAAAGAGTAAATGCCTTTAGCTTTTCCCTTATGATAACATGTTCTTCAACCATGTCTGTTAATATTAAGATATTTAACTGGGACCTTACCCAGGAAGGTTGCCAGGTCTCCCCAAAACTCAGAAACTCCTTTTCAATAAAATGGGGCAGAAGTAGGGACTGTTCAAATTTAAAAACAACCTTTCCCCTGCACCTGAGGGTCATCTACAGATCAATTAATCAAGTCCAAGATGATTCTGAGTCACATCTGTGTCCTTTAATGACAGTAAAAGAATGGTACTAAGTGACAATCCCAGGTCTTCCACTCACAAGTGTCAATGGATACACATACAGACAGCAGAAAGAACTTGGCAAAGAGTACCAAATGAGTCGTGGTTTTGGCTGGACTCCCTTTTTTTTTTAATAAAGATTCCTGGAACTTAAAAGAGTAGAGTAGCAAGTACTGCAGATAAAAGCCAAGTATCACTACAATCCAGTCAAGCAGCAAATGGAAAGGGAACAATTGTTGTCAAGGAAGGAATTCTGTGTCCTTATTTCTCTCCCCAGCAGTGCTTGGATCTACATATTCCTGATGACTCTGAAGTCTGAGAGGGGAGTATTTCTTTCAGAGAGAGAAATGCTGAGAATTTAAAGCTTTAGGGTCCTACTTGAACAGAGATGGAACAGTTGCCTTCTGGCAGGAATTAAAGTTGGTATGGAAATATCACAAAAGGAATTAAAAGATGGCTTAGAAAGTGGCCAAAAGGAGATCAAAGGAACTTTAGCAGTATGAAGACACATACCAGAAGCACATGAAAAGGAACTTCAAGACAGAGCATTAGGTTTAAGAGTTAAGGTTACCCATCTGTTGCCTGGGTAGAAGACTGTGTGAATCAGAGGAAAATGTGAATTATTCCTATGAGATATTTATCAAAAAATATTCATGCTCCCTTATATAATTTCCAGTCTTGACCACATGTCAGATGTCTAGGAGAACAGATGTATTTTAGACTCGGCCCAAATTTTGAACTTTAAGAACTGATCAACATATCAGAACAGCTTCTTCCTGTTCTTGAAGTGTGGTATGTTACTGGATCTGAGATTCAGACTGGGCAAAAAGACTATCTGATAGCCAGTCTGATGGCTGTCTGTGTGTTAAAAGATCTTAAACACAGATAAACTATAGCTCATGCCTTATATCATATTTATTGTTGTAAATATCTAATATAGGTATGAGTAATCAGTTATTTTACAGAAACACAACATCAAAAGTGGACAGTTTTTAAAGCAGCTAGCTTTGAGAGCAGAAATGGACCATCCATGCATATTATCTGGGTAGCCCCAGAGTTGAAAAGAGGAGCTCTGGGGATTCAGAGTTGGATAAAAGTTGAAGGGAACTGCTGGACTGTTGCTTTTAAGAACTATCATTATGTTTTACAGGAGGTTATACAGGTGTTTTACCCCATCTCTACTTTAGCCCGATGTGCTACTGTTGAACTCTGTCAATAAACTCTGTTCATGCTTCCATCAATAGAAGCAGTTTTTGAAGAATAAAATTGGAGAAAGGAAAATCTTTCTGTGCTCCATCAGGTTTCTCAGCAGGCCACAAAACAAGGAACTGAAAAAAACAAAGACTCTTTACATAAACTCACAAGAACCACCACTTACAAGCTAAAACACAAGACTTCAACAAATTCTTTGTCCAGGACACGTAAACAGGTGAAGTTACTATTTTTATTAAATATTTATATTCCCCTAATATATCTTGCCATGCAAAATCCTACAGGGTTTCACTTATACAATAAAATCTCGGATTTTGGAGTCACAATTTCTGGACTGCAGTGCAAAATCGCCAAAGGCAAAGTACAGGAGACTCTGCTAAGCTCCTTTATTCCTTTTCTCAAGTTCAATTATTTGGATTCTGTTATTACGATAGAGTACATCTGTGCTCATATGCACAAACAAATTTCTCAATGAAGATTTTTGGATCAAAGGTGACTTAGCAAGAGAGACATTAAAGACTTTGAAATATTTGCAACATTTCAGGAAAGGAGACTGCCAAACTGAGTATTTTTTAAAGAAAACTGTGTAAATTCAACTGCTAACAATAATATGACTGAGTTTAGTCATTAAAATGTAAAATATAGGAATAGCTTCCTGTGCTAACCTCAATATAACTACATCCATCAAGTCTCATCTGTAATAACCAGGCTAGTGTTTGCTCTGTGGGGTCCAAATCACTAATTCTTCCCATTTACAACAACTTCCTGGCTTTCAGGAACAAAAATAATTTTCTGTCTAAATATACTTACACTTAAAAATCAGAAATGAATCCCTCTGCAAACAACTCTCCACACTGGCAATTGCCTTTGTTAGTAATTATTTATAGTGCAGAAGCATCAAAGCTTTCTGCTTTCACATTTAACATTACTACTGTTACTACCATTTCCCAGGTACATCCAGGATAGCTGGTGAACATTTTTCCAATGTACTTATAGTTGGTATTTCCTCCCTTCCTTCTACTGTGCATAAATATTGCAGAAGCCTTATAATAAGGAGGTTTTGAAGAAGCACAGCAGTAGACTTCACTACTCTGTAAGTCTTTCCCACGCTGACCAAACTGGTGACATTCAGCAGGCCAAGGGAGCAGCAACGGGACCCTGATGACAGATGGCAACTTTGCACCAGCAGAAGACAGCACTGCCCATGGCCACCCGTGCTCTCAGGAGCAGGCAGCTGTGGTGGTTCCCTCCCTGACAGCAAAGGACAAATATAAACCAGGCCAAGTTTGCTGACATTTTCTGAAGAAGCCTAGGTTGGTGGGCTAACCATCGCCTCTTTCCCTCTGCTCTGATACTTCCCCCCTGATAGGAGAGGCTCCAAGAGCAGCAGGGAAGGAAAGATGGGCATCCCAGGCTACAGATTCCTCTGGAGAATGGGCAATTTGCTGACAATAAGGGCATCCATGTCAGTTTCAACCCAAATCCCCAATTTTAATTATCTTGAAATTAACCTGAAAGTATGAAGAAGTAAAAGATACTGTCAACAAACTAAACAAAAAAACAGGGAAAAATCTACACAAAAATCTACACAACAAAGAGCTGTTTGTTTGTACCCTGTACAAACCACATTCAGCAGTAATTTCTGCAGCACAGCTCAAAGTTAAGGCAACTAAAACCCTTCACTTGGATGTAGAGTGAATTCTTGCAGACAGTAAATCTTTTAATATAATTGGCTGATTTGCAGTATCATTGCTGCTAACAGATGCAACTTATTGTCTTAAAACTAGCACCTTTTGTAACATTTACATAGTAACACAAAAGGCCTCTGCTCTATTTACCTCATTTTTCTGAAATGCATGTGCAAGCACAGAAATGTCTACTCTATCAAGTAAGGATGCACTTAACCCTGGAAAATAAAATCCACGTTCAAGGAAACAGTTTGTCAGAAAGGTGCAGCTCATCACCACCACAGAGGAAAATCAGAAATTCAAGGACACTGCTTCTCACACCATGGTGTAAGGAAAATTTTGCTCCAGTCACAGCCAAGTCTCACTCCCCTGACCAGCAAACACCGTCACACATAGACCAAAGCAGTCTGTCAGTCATATGGGACTTGAAGGACAGTGCCCTACATACCAGCTCTTACTGTCTCCCAATGCTGCAACTACTCCATTGCCCTTCCAGTACTTCTAGATTCACATTTCAAGCATAGCAACTGGGAGGAATACAGACACACCAGAAACATGCAGTAGCAGTCATCCACAAAACTTCTGTGAGTGTAACATACACCATAACACAAGTGCACACAACATGCACAAAATCATATTCATATTGCACCTGAGCAATGAGAATAACCATCATCCATATGACCATTACTTGACTCTTAGTAAGGCATTCCAGGAAATTCTGTAAGATGTAATAATTCACATCTACCTATTTCAAAGAGAATGCATATGTGAATTCTGCTTTGAGCTTCACTGCTGATTAAAGAGAATATACTTGACCTAAATCTTCCATTCAAAAGAAGACTACAGAATACACATTCGACTTCATCTTGTACTGGTTATTCCCATATCACAGATCTGCATGCAGCAATAAAAGATACCAAATCAAGCAGGGTGTCAAATTAACATGTAGCATGACAAGTGTCTCACGTGCTACCTTGGCAGCATATTCAGGCCTACACTCACCAGTCCACTGTGCCTACTTGTTGAATTTTTCTAATTAATTATTATTACTGAATTTATTAGTTGAAGTTTTCTTTTTATCACAGCACAATGTAGAAAAAAAGATATTCTATGAGAAATTATTTATGAAATAGTAACGGACAGATCCTGATTTACAGCTATACACTTACTAAAGACCTCGTGCCAGATTCTATCATAAATTGATACCTCTCAAACAGTGCAACATGATGTTGACTAGATTAAAGTTTAGAAATAAATTACTGTTAATTGGTGACCAGCTCACTGACTGAAAATTATTTTTAGTTTCTATTTGAAGCGTTCATTTAACACCTTAGAATAAGGATAAATAATATGGAGACATTAAAAATTGAGAGAAAGAAAGAAGCCATCATTTACTTCTAATTCAACTCTGATGATGTTTATTTCTCCTAGAAACCGGCAGAGCATGCTATGGCTGTCTTTAATGCAAACAGTACTACCACAGGCAGCATTAACCTCAGAGTTTACACAAATGGTGTTATTTTGTACAGTCATTGACTATTTGCAACACCTGAGTCACAGGAACAACAAAAGCACTGCAAACAGGAAGAAGTAAGGTAACGATAACTAAACAGACTTGAGTTGAACTGGAACTAGAGAATAATAAACCAACTCTTAGTCTTTTACTTTCTTCTGTACTCTAAGCAAAACATATGTGTTATTGTAACACAGATGTTTGCATCCTTTTCTTCTCTTTTCTGTAACAGATGCATCAGTGAATATGAAACAAAAAACACTGCTATATTTAACAATACAGATCCCAAACTCTGTCATATTAATAATTCACAAAAGTTACTGAACTGCATGGCATGTTGTGCTGAGAGATTTTATTAGGAATCAAATCTCTTAATGTACATTTTTATTACTTGTCTTTCACTGGCAAAATACAGTCCGCTTTCATTTGCATTCAAGCAATAACAAAAACAGGAACAAGAGTTTTTTCAGCAAGGAAACATTCCTGAGAAAAGGAACTCTCTTACCATATATAAGGCTGCTTTGCTAGGTGGGGGTTTTGTTCTTGGGAAAGAATTGGGGAACTTTCACCAGGAACCAGTAATATAGACCACATTCATGACTAAGGGCAAACTTAGCATTAACCTAAGAACTATGGAAATAGTTGATCAGGAAAGTTCCTCAACATGGCTAGAAGTTCATTTAAAAGCCTTTCTTGTTTAAAGAATCCCAGAAGTCCCCATAATAACTTTATCTAATTTTCTGAGATTATTACCTTTCCCTGGCCAAACACCTACACTGAGATTAGCCAGCAAATACTTTGTGTACTCTTAGTATACAGCCCTTGAGACAAAGCCTTTCTATGGTGATTAAATAACCTGTGGATGGAAAGTTTCAAGGATAGAACTAGTAATGATGTAGTAGTAACACAGCGTAAACAGTAAGGACAGATTACCTTTTTATGGCTGTAATAAAAGACAGGCAGCTCTTCTTCATTATAAAATATTCAGTGTTATTGTATAGTGTTTCACATTTTAAACTGATGCAAGAACAACATCTATTATTCTCTAAATTCACCATTTAAATATATGATATATTGCTGAAATGTCTGAGGTTTGCATAGAAAACGTATAGAAAATATACTGCGAAGTACAGTCTCATAATGATACATACACTAAATAAACTGCTCCCATGGTGAACAATGACACTCACTCTGCACAATGTTGTTTAGTTTTACATTATTCAATACTTTTAAACTGTCAGTTTCAATTAGAAAAAAATCTGGCAGAGACAGCGAGCTTGCGTGGATCATATTTCTATGCCTGAATTTTATCTTACACACACATTGCACTGTCCATGTCCTGAACTTCCGCTTTTAAGGCTTATATGTCGCTCAGTCTATTACATGTAACAGTTATATAGTTAAATATACTCTAAACATTTCTATTTATAATGTTTCTAGTCTGCTGGCACCTGGAAAAGCTCCAGATTGGTGCAAGTGGGCTCTTTTTCAGCTCCATGTTCTCACTGTCATGGAAGGAGCTTAGCTGGTTTGTCATGTAGCTAATATTCTAGGTTGTTCTTTTCTTTTGTTAATACATCTTATTCACTTCTCCAGGACCTCTAGCACTATACAGCAACCAAACACATTTATTATTTAGATAGTGACTGCAAGATTGTCTGTTGATTACATATGCATGTGAAGAGAGCCAAGGTTGCCATCAGTCCTAAGGGCAACCCTCCAAAACCAGTCACCCAGCATCAGAGATTTGTTCCTTTGCAAATGGGAAGATTGCAGCCCAGCTTAATCACACTTGGTAAATCTTCACCGGGTACATGTGACACTGTTGAATAACTGTCATTGGGAGAACAAGACATTAAATGAAGATCCAAACCAAGTTAACTGCCTGCCTTAGAAGCACGTCCTGCAGCTCAGAGTGGCTTGAAGTGCCCTCTTAGGATGATCTAACAACCAGTCCTTAAACTAACCCCATCCTTGAAGAGGCAGGTCTTCTGAGGAGGCAGTAACAAGTTAACGCTAACATGTTCCTGCTCTTTGGGAATGCTGGGAACAGCAAACTAAGAAACTCCAAAGTCCTGGCTGAGGATCAACTGTCCTAACCCCCATCCTGCTTTATGATTTCTTCATAAAGTAGATTTGGCAAAATAGAGACAACAATATTATGAGCACCTAACAGACATAGTATGAACGGAATACTTTGAACGTGTAGCTGGTACAGCATCACAACAAGCGTTGCTGGCAGTGTAATTCACACTTACTAAATCTGTACTTCCTTTTCTGGGCTTGTTGGAGTGAATTGCTGCCCCATGTCACCCATGCAGACATTGCCTTAAATATCTGTGCTGTGCAGATCCAAGCTTTGACTAGTACCAGTGTTTGATTTTCCTGGATGCTGGACCCCACATCCAGCTGCAGGTTTGAGTGAGTGAGCAAACAGATTGGGCTTCAGTACAAGCCAGTGTGACAGCAATGCTCCAGCTCTGCCTCCATGGCTTCACCCAACTAAGCTGCATGAATAAAGATTACAAAGCCAGCAACATCACTTGGATGGAATAAACCTTATTAATCCAAATCTTCAAGGCTACCCACAACATTCATCTGAATATCACTGTGAATAAAAGAACCAAATCCGTGCACAGAAAGACAAAACTATATCCTGTTTAACAAGGGGCAAAGTTATGCTTTAACAAGGTTTACCCCTATTCTTATTTGACTTGAGGAAAAAAAATAAATAACACAAGTGACTAGACTAAGAATGAGCAATAATTTCCAGGGTAATTCTAAAACTTTTTCTAAAAGAGTTCTGTAAAAAGAATAAAATCATCAATATTCACAACATAAATCTTGAATTGTTGGAGGTTGAGAGGAAGAGTTACCCCTTACACTTAATAAGGAGAAATCAGTGAACTAGGTTGACCACTGGTGAACCTGAGGCAGCAGAGTGGTACTTGTTCGCTATATTCATCCAATTAATACCTCAGGTATTAAGGTCTAATTCAAATTATATTTGAGATGTTTATGAAAGAAAGCTCAGAAATAAATTTCTTCTTTGGCAGATGAAATTTGATAATTTCCTCTAATTTTGATTACTGAAAAAGAGAGATACTAACTTCTTTACTTAAGGCAAAAAGAAAAGGCCCCAAAATCTGTTTTCATTATCTGCAGAGGACTTTTCTTTAAAATCACTAGGAAAAAAAGGGGGTTTTTTTATCCTCTAAAAATAAACATTTCAGATGGTTATGATCCAATATGTTTTATACTGCATTGGTAATTCTCATTATTCTTCAAATATCAAATTTGAGGATATTAACATGATTAACTTTTTCATAGAAGTTAAGTCATATGGAACCAAATGGCACAATTTGGCCATAAAAATGAGTAGATAGTGCAGGTCAGCTTCTGCCCCGCTGCACCAGTGCAACTCCACTGCACCAGTGCAACCACTTGCGTTTGCAGGCCTAGACCAAGGGAGGAACCTCTGTCTCTCCAGAAACTGGAAGTATAAACAACTTTTTATTCCTTCCCAAAAGAGAGATATTCCATAAAAAGGCAGGGATCAATTCATATGCTAGACTTGTCTGCATGCAACCTGTAATATGCCTTCACCCACCAGAGAAGCATTTCTCCAAACAAATTTGGGATCATGGAGATGAAACACATCCTTTAACACAGTTTGGCAAGAATAGTGAATTCTGTTCATTACTTCCATTAATTGTTAAATCAGGAAAATACAGAGTAACTGAATTAACCTGGCAGTTGAGTAAGAGAGTGGCACCATTGATTCCTGCAACCTTTTGGCCCTGCCAGGAATATAGCAACCATACCACGCAATTCACTGTTCTCAATCAGATCCTCTGTGGCTGATCCCAAGGCCTTGAGACAGCAAAGCTATCAGCAGTCCTGTCAGTTTTACCATTCATCTTAAGCACAGGTAACATCAAGGGAACTCTAGGACAGAAGGACATTCTCTGCCCACTAAAGCACACAAGCCTCTTTTATCCCCCTTCCCCCCTCACTGTCCACAATATTCTTGTCCTCTCCCCAACAGACTCATACAGCAACGAAGGATCATGTTTCTCCCATCCAACCCATCTTCTCTTCCCGTGCCTCTCCTCTCTCCTCAGTGCTCCTACAGTTGCTGTGGAAATAACACATTTTACTGACCCAACACCTCCTGGGCAGCTGGTTCCCACAGCTGTGGTGCAAAAGGCAATTAAGATAAAACACAGCTCAGCAATGAATCACAAGCCCGAACAGATCTCAGAGGTCATCTAGTCCATTCCTCTGCCCCACGGGAGGCTCAGCTATCCCCATGTCATTTCTTACAGACATCTATGTCACCTGCTTTTAAAAACTTCAGCGATAAAAATTACACAAGCTCCCTAGGCAATATATCTCAGTGTTTCACCACCTTTGCAAAGAAGTTCAATCTTTCCTCACAGCTCACATTTTCTAAGCCTCAGATCTTTTTCCTCTCTTTCTTTACAAGTCTCACCAGATCTTTCCTATTTTCCTCACACAAACAACTCCATTTAAGCAGTTTGCTTCAAAAACTACTTTTGAAAGGGATCATTGAAAAATTTACTGTATATTGCTGCTGGAATTAAATCACGTTTTTCCACTGTGCAACCTTAACATAATTTTAAAGACTTGAAATGACAAAATTATTCATGTTCTGCTTGTTTTAATGCTATATTGTGGCTGTGCATATGTAACAGGAGAAACAGGGCCAGGTAGTCACTATTGTCGTATGTGTGTCTATAATGCCTATTGCCAGAAACAGTGTAACAACAAATCAAAAAATTGTTGAGATTTAAAAACCAATTCAATTTTCCATAGTCAAGGTAAAGCCACAATTGTCACAGATAATCGCAATCTTAGAAAATAATGACCTTTGAGATGAAATTTGACTTTGCTCAAGCAAGCAGTTTTGTTAGGAACACATTCAATCCACTAGCGAGAGCAGAGCAAATCAGATTTGGCTCACAGCTTTCCTATACCCTGAATTCATAGATAATCTGATTGATTGGGCTTTCTTAAATCGCTGAAAAAGTAAAACAAGAATGGAAGTAAAGCAATATTATAGTTAACCCACATCTTCATGATTATTGCTGGCTTTACTTTCCTCAGTGAATAGTTAGAGGAAGAAAGTACATATAAGGGTTAGAAATACCTTCTTTTGTTAATTAATTTAGTCTGCTGCATGGAAGAGCAAGGGCGAAGGACACCATTTACCAAGATTTTAATACTCTGAAAACAAGATAAAATTTTAGTTATTCACAAAAAACAATGAATTGGTAACTTCTCTAATACACTGGACACAACATAGTATTTCTTCATTTTAAATGGTGGATTACAAAAGCTAAAGAAAAACTTGAATTGGACCCCAAAGAAGAAGGTAACATATTACTGCCTTTCTATTGTGGCTTCATACAGCACTTAACATGTCACAGGACCAAATGCAAGGCCTGTGAAAGGACTAAAGGCCTTTGCAGATGAGAAACCTTAAAGTTCTTTCACAGAGCCAAATCTTTAAACAAAAAAATACAAAATCCCACAGAAGAACAAACAAAGCACATTTTAAGCACCAGTTTAACTAATGTATTCATTATGCATTTTAAACAAAGTGTATCAATGAGAAATTAAAATTTGTGATGCTCCTCTTTGAGCTGAAGGTCTCCCTGGAAAAAATTTCACAGATAAATCCATTCCCTCATGATTTCCAAGATCTTTTCAAAGGTGTGGTAATGTCAGATGTAACAGATGTGAAGAATTCTCTTACACCTGACAAACTCAGCATTCCCAACAAGAATTACACTAGTCAGAAATGAAAAACTAACACTTTGCTACTGAAGATTTCAAGAACAGATGCCAACATATTTCATTATAATCTCTGATCAGAGGAAAAATATAATATAGGCCAGCACTGATATCTGAAGTGTATTTTGACCCATTTCAGACAAGCCCCTCCATGTGCAATGACAGAGGAACATCCAGTCCTTATGATCCACATATCAAGTGAAGATAAAACGTGAGAAAAATCTAACACTTGCATCAGCAGTGTCACAAAAAATACTAAAAATCTCCATCAATTTTCAGAACATCCATGACATATAAAAGAAGACAATACAGATTTGCAAAATCCACAAGGAATTATTTTCCTCAGATTATAAAACTGAAAGACTTGAAAGTTCAATTTTTAACATAGCTGCACATCTGAAATTCATCCTGTATGAATTACACTGCAGTAATTATACTTGCATTTTGCAGAATCTAAGGCATGAATTTACAAACAAATTAAACAAAGTTTCTTCAAATGTTATTACAGGTGACTACATCTCAAAACATAAATTATCATTCTGAAAAAAAGCATTAACCAAAACTCTGAAACAAATTAAAAAATGCACCGAAACATGAACCAGAGTGCAAAGAATGTCCTAGAGGCAAGATTAGCAAGCAATTACACCAGTCACTGGTAACAGTTACAGTACACAGCATTTTAAATTTTTCTTCTGAAAAATCTGCCTTGTCGTCCCAGTATGACAAAATCATCCTACTGTTTTCTCCATTCTAAAAAAATTCAAATCATCAATAATCAAGAGAGCATCAGCTGATCGTGTTTCAGGATGCAGCATGGGAGTATTAAGTGACTGAGCATTGATCAAATGACGACAGAATCTGGAGACTGTGTCTCAAGGAGTATTAGTTGACCCTGATGTTAAGTATGTTCATATTATATAAGCCTACACTGAATTACTGTTTCTGCTGCTGAAAAGTGCTGTTAAAACTGCACATAAAAATATATTTGCAAAGTCAAGCACCTACGAACACATTTCTTCTGTTCAATCAGTCTTAAAATGGCCTACTCTTAAACCAACTTTCTGGTAAGGAAATACAGACCAGTACCTGACCCAACCATTTCACTGTTCTCAAGGTAAATTCTCTCAGCATTTAATGTGTGTCACCTGCAGGAAAATTCCTTTTATATAATAACCTACAAGTCACTGAATGATTTAAAATGAAGGTGCCTTTTTATTTCTCATGTACCTTGCACAGACACAGGGGATGGAAAGAAGGCAGCAGTATTTCAAAAGATGATGCTTACATATCCCTTCTAAATGTATACAGTTCTCTAGGGAACAATCAACTCAGCAATGTCTGTAATGCTCGGGCTATAATTACCAAAATGAGATGCATAACCTTTATTACACCAGCAAACAGTTAACTTTGCAAATTATTTCTCTTACTTCGTTGCTCTCAAATCTTTCATCTTTTTTTTTAAGTAATCAAGTGCTTCCAGTTTTCCACATTGCAGCTACTGTGCATTCAATGCCAGGTGCTGCACACCTCACTAGCAGAAACTCAGCACAATGCCAGACCTTCTCCAGCCCGTGTAGTTTCATATACTATTGTAGCATGACAGAATGTCTTTGGGATTTAGCAAATTCAGACAGATTCTGTTGCTACATCCCACAGAAAAACGCCTTGAAATTCCCCCTGTTTAAAAAAGGAAAAAAGGAACAGCCTACATCCCCAAACATGACAGTGCATTCCTGGCATAGAATATGCAATGCAAGAAGAGAAAAATGACAGTATTTATGTTACCTTCAGTCACATAGTTGTGGTCTCGCAGAAAGCTGTGGTTAATTTTCCGTGTGTCCGTGTCCTCGCCCATTTACAGCAGGATTACTCAGCATGCCTATCCGCAGTGGACTGATAGCATCAGCAGAGGTCGTCACAAGAGCACCATCCATGCTGCCACTGCCTAGCAGAGGCGGGGAACACACCGGGCCACTGAGCACAGCATAATGAGAGCTACTGAGGCAGCACAGACTTGGGGGGAGACGAATAACGAGCGGGGAAAAAAAAAATAAGAAGAAGGGGAAAAAAAAAAAAAAGGGGGGAAAAAGAAGAAGCGGNCAGCACAGACTTGGGGGGAGACAAAAAACGAGCGGGGAAAAAAAAATAAGAAGAAGGGGGAAAAAAAAAAAAAAGGGGGAAAAAGAAGTAGCGGGAGAAAGCCGGAGGGAGAAACGGCTCCGAGAAATTACGAATGCAGAAAGCCCGTAGGGAGCTTGCGTGAAGGGAACAGAGGCACTTCTCCCACAGTTAAAGAACAGCCCAATTGGTTCGCCAGGTACTCCGTGCACAAGTGCCCCCGCAGCGTCGGGTCCCGGCGGCGGGCGCTGGCGGCGATGCCGGACTGCAGCGGGAGCCGCCCGGAGCGGGCTCGGGCCGCGCCGCTGTCACACGCCTGTGCTGCATCAGCGCTGGCCCCTCCCCGCCCGCCGCCCGCGGCCCAACCGCACCGCATCTGCATGGAGCAAAGTGAAAAATGACACTGCAGGTAATTATTTCAGCTCTTCTGCCGGGGAGATGGGCAAGGAGAAAACCTGAGGGAGGGGATGAGGGAGAAGAAACTTCAAGCTGATTAAACGCGTTTGCATCGACACGTACTGCACACGAACATGCGGCCACGATTTTGTGCTAGTCGTACTGTCATCTGCAGCAAAAGCAACAGTCGTTCAATGTCAGCCTCTATAAATATTACCGAAATTGCCAAATATCTGCCTGGGCAAAAGGATTCGTCAGAGGCAAGGCAACCATTTGGAGGACGTAAGATAAAATAACTGTTATTTATCTTTTTCTATCCCCAGTTTTGTAGATAAATGTAAAATTACAAAGTATTTTAAAACAATCTCTCTGGCTTCCCTGTACAGGAAAGAAAAGCTGGACAAAGCGTGTTTGCAGGTCATTGGGTTTTCTTAAACCTGCTACTCTTTCAGTTCATTATCCCATCATCTCAGAAAAGCAGTGTTGAAATATGTATACTCAGAAATAGGAAAATAATTAGAAGAGGAGAATTACTCACTTGCATTATAAAATAAAGCTTGCTCTTTAGTCCAAATGTTTAATGGTTTATATTACAGCAAAATTCTTTCAATTGAACAGACAAGCAGTTTCCTTTAGCTTTTGGTATCTATTCAAGAAACCACAAACTGTTTGCTGCAGGAAGTATGTATTTGGAAAAGGTAAGTGCCACTGAAGTTTAAATATTTGAACAGAAAACAAATGGCTGTATATCAAAAGCACCACTACAGCATGATAAGGGAGTCCACAATCACAAAACTAATTGAGAGAGAACAGTCCTGTGCTTTAGGCCCTGGAATTGAACATGAAAAGTACAATTCAGCTGTCAGCGTTACTGTAGCATTTTGTGTGACACTGGATGAATTTTTATAGTTTTTCTGGGTTTGTTTTACTTTCTTTCTAATGAACTAGGACATACAGTTGAAGGAAAATTCAAGTACCCTGCTATTCCTATAAGCTGCCATGTGACTGAAAAAAGTAGAGGACTAGGTAAAAACCTGCTCAGACGTAAACATCCAACTTCAAGATGAAACAAGACTGGGAGGGAAAGAAGAATAACAACAGAATGACTTTCTTCCTTTTCTCATTAATAAAGCAAAATACAACAGAACCATCTCCAACCTGACAAGCAAATATTGCAAAACTTCACATTTGAGCAGGTGGGAAGGTAAGAGAAGTTATTCAGTACTTGCACCTGTAGAGAACACATTTTACATGTATGTGGGTTTTGGGGGTGACAATACTAGAAATGTTATTTCTGCCTTGAGAGCATCAGTCACCACTGTGGCAGTACCGGCAGCTCTCCAGTATCTGCCCTGTCCTCTTCAGAAAAGAGGAAGGAGGCCTTGCAAATACTGATATTTAGATTGGACAAAATGGTTCTCATCTATGTGATGGAGCTGGTTTATTTTGCCATTCCCTGACACGTTCTCACCTTGGAGTTGTTTTTTCAAAGACAAAAGGGTCTATGAGCAATATGCACTGCACACAAAATCCCAGCTCTGCTGAAGTCCTTGGCAAAGAGTGAAACAAGCAGCCAGTTTATGCTCAACTATTTAACACGACAGTTAGACGAGTCTGAGTCAAGAAGGCAGTTCCCTTCAGCACCTGTGCAGGAGACAAACTGCCTGGCCTTACAAAAATAACCTAGGTGCTTCTGTTAGCGACCTAAGCTCCCTATGTACTCAGTGTCACTTAAACCTCTCATTCTCCGTTTTGTATATTGGATGCTTAAGTGCTCAGTCAGGCACCCAAGTTATCTAACAGCATTAGAATCACAGAATCATTTAGACTGGAAAAGACCTTTAAGATCATCAAGGCCCACCATTAACCCGGCACTGTCAAGGCCACCACTAAACCATATTCCTAAGTCTCATATCTGCACGTCTTTTAAATACATCCAAGGACACTGACTCAAAGACTTCCCTGGACAGCCTGTTCCAACTCTGGACAAGCCTTTCAGGGAAGAACTTTTTCCTAATATCCAATCTAAGCCTTCCCTGACACAACTTGAGGCCATTTCCCCTTGTCCTGTTGCTGGTTGTCTGGGAAAAGAAGCCAATCCTCACCTTGCTAAAACCTCCTTTCAGGTAGTTTTAGAGTGATGACATTCCCCCTGAGCCTCCTTTTCTCCAGGCTAAACACCCACAGCTCCCTCAGCTGCTCCTCACAGGACTTGTGCTCCAACCCTTCACCAGCTCTGTTGCCCTTCTCTGGACACTCTCCAGCCCCTCAGTGTCTTTCTTGCAGTGAGGGGCCCAAAACCAAACAAAACTTGAGGCGTGGCCTCACAAGTGGGGGTACAGGGGGACAATCACTGCCCTGCTCCTGCTGACCACGATACAAACCAGGTGCCACTGGCCTTCTTGGCCACCTGGGCACACCTGGCTCATGTTCAGTTGCTGTCAACCAGCACATCCAGGTCCTTTTCCACTGGGCAGCTTTCCAGCCACTCTGCCCCAGCCTGTAGCACTGCCTGGGGTTGCTGTGATCCAAGAGCAGGACCCAACACTTGGCCGTGTTGAACCTCATAAAATTTGCCTTTGTCCATCAATCCAGTCTGTCCAGAACCCTTTGTAAGCCATCCTGCCCTCCAGCAAATCAGAAATTCCAGCGGTAACCAGCTGCCAGCTGGATATAACTCCACCCACCACCACTCTCTGGGCTCAGCCATACTGCCAGTTTTTACCCAGGAAAGAACACACCCATCCAAGCCAAGAGCTGCTGGTTTCTCCAGGAGAATGTTGTGGCAAACTGTGTCAAAGGCTTTACTAAAGTTAATGTAGGCAACATCCACAGCCTTTCCTTCATCCACCAAGAGGGTCGTTTCCCCACAGAATGAGATGAACTGGGTCAAGCAGGACCTGCCATTCATGAACCTGTGCTGGCTGGGCCTGCTCCCCGATTGTCCGGTCCGTGCTGCGTGATGTTGCTCAGGATGATCTGCTCCATGACCTTCCTTGGCACTGAGGTCAGGCTGACGGGCCTCTAGCTCCCTGGTTCCTCCTTCCAGCCCATCTGGTAGATAGGCTGCACATTTTCTGGCCTCCAGTCAACTGGGACCCCCTCCTTCCAGCTACCCAGGGCCGCTGGTAAATGATGGAAAGTGCCTCAGTGAGCACTTTCACCAGCTCCTTCAGTCCCCTCAGCTGGATCCCACCCAGCCCCATAGATTTGTGTGGGTCAAAATGGTGTAACAAGTCACTGACCATTTCCACTTAGATTATGAGGGCTTCATTCTGCTCCCCATCCTTGTCTTCCAGCTCAAGGGCCTGGGTACCCAAGAACAACTGGCCATGCTATTAAAGACAAAGGCAAAGAAGGCGCTAAGTACTTCTTCTGTTTCCTCATTCTTTGTCACTATGTTTCCCCCTGCATCCAATACAGAATGGAGATTCTCTTTAGCCTTCTTTTTGTTCCTGATATATTGGATTCCTCTGTGAAGGTAACACTAAGAAGCTTCCTCCTATTACTGTGAATCAGTTCAAACTTTACAATTTCTATGGTCTGTCATTTAGAGTCTACACTAGTTATTTGTTAGATGTAATTTAAGCAGTTAGAGGTGTTTTCCTTTTTCCTAGGAGCCAAGTGGACATTTTTTTGTGAAGTCAAAATAGTAACTCCCATCCAGAGATAATTTTCTCCACTCACTGAATAAGAGACGTTCATGGACAACTTCCTTAGGAATCACATCCGGGTCAAATCACACTTACCTTGTTCTTCCTATTTTTAAGTTTAAAAAAAATCTCATAAGGAGGAATGGAATGAGGAGGAAGCCTTTAACAAAACCACTAGACAATATTCCCAGTGTGCATGCAAATGCTTTCCCTAAGATTATGAGCCAAATCCTTACTGTGTGGCAAATATTAGCACTCCACTGACTTAAGTAGGTCAGTTCACATGAGAAAGATTAGCAAAACTCTGCTCTAAATTTGTAGCACAATGCAAATTTGTGAGCCAACATTTGCAGATAACTAGCTGTGCCATTTTAAAATCCTACTTATCAATCCCACCTATAATGTACATAATTTGATCTGGTCAAATACCCAGGGAGAAGGTGCTGAGGAAGGAAGCTTTAATCAAAAATATATCAGTTATTTGGACTTTCATAGTAGTTCATAATCCTACTCATAAAACCACCCTCTAATTGAGCTGAATACAGTACAAACAGAAATAAAAGACTGTCCTATCTTAAAGAACTTATAAGTAAACTATAAAATAGAAGAGCTACATACAGATCAGCAGTGACATTTAAGTAAACAGTGAGTCAGTAATGAGGATGGAATCCTGGTTTAGAGCTTTCTTCAAAAGAAGGTCATTAGAGACTGTGGAGAGAAGCAATAAACTGGATTCAAGAGGTTGAAAAATAACTGCATAACAAGAATAAATCAAGCTTAGAGATAAATGGAGGAGGACTGGCCAGCAGGTCGAGGAGGAAAGTAAAAGACAAGAGCAGGCTTGACACAGATGCCAATACAGACTGCGGGTGTCAGTAAAGGAAGAGTTAAAAGGAGCACAACAAACAAAAAATGGATCTGTGCCAGCAGGAGAAAAATCTCATAGGACAGGGAGAGAAAATATTTAAAGAGAGGGATAAACCTACATTTCCTTTTGTCATAGTTTTGGGCAGAAGAATTGGAGAAAGGGGAAGGTACAAGGGAAAAACAAAACAAAAAACCAGTCAACCATCAGAAAAAATAATTAAAAAACCAAACCAAACCAAAACAAGAACAAACAAACAAAAAAAAAAAACAAACCACAAAACAAAACAAACAAACAAAAAAAAACCAAACAAACCAGAAATGGAAGCCAGAGGCAGCCAGTAAGTACCCTGAGGAAGGAATCAAAAACTATTTATGATACAAATGGAATTGAGAATGTAAGGTTTGGTAACAGTGTAGTCTAATAGTAAGGAATTGAAGAAGATAAGAACAAATCTTTGGCTGCATGACTGTTGATCATGTTTGCTCATCACATTTCCAGCAGGAAGCTCTGCAGCAGAAGAGAGGGAGGAATTAGGCATTAGAAGGCAATTTGTCCTGAAGGTTACTGTGTAATATTTATAAACACCTGTTGAATAGATGGCCATCCTGTTTTGCTCCAGCAGAACATTTATGTTCCTCTCTTAAACACATTTTCCTAAAGAGATTCTATTTAGCTTTGTCAGACACTAGGAGACACAACCTTTAATAATTAAAACTCTCGGTATCTGAAATAGAACATCATCAGGTACTCCGAGCCTCTATTTTACTACTCCCAAATTCATGAATCCATCTGAATTAGAATAATTAAGCTTGAACTACAATTGAAAGAAATAGTTGAATACTTAAATATTTTGTCTAACTATACTTTCTGTACACAGATCATTCTGTACTTCGTTTAGTAAAATACAGTGGCTTTAAATGAAATGAAACTGAATTTTGAATTGGCACAGAACTTTAATTATTTTTAAAGAACAAAAGATTTAAAGCACTGTGATGGTAAAAAAAATCCTTAGAAGCTGCACAAATTTCACCAAAAACAGACTGTCTTAAAATATTACCTTAATTTAATGTTTGTGACATCAGAGCAGGTTTTTAAGAGCTTTGACAGTATTTGCTTCTAACCATATCCTAGTATCTACAAACTGTGCAAAACAGTGGAAAGTTTCTTCAAATGAAGTAAGGTAACACATACAATTAGTCAGCCGCAGAAAAAATACAGCAAAATATTTAGCCAAACATTGACAATTATAGCTCATTGCATCTGAATTTGCTTACCAACAAAAAATATTTATAACCAGATGTTGTCTCCCTTTTTGCATATGTACAGAGAAGTAAAATGCCCTGCTACTGACTTCTCCAGTTGGGCCATCAGCAAATTAGCTTTGCTGTTCATTTATTTATTCATAATGTCCACAAAAATAAGATTATATAGTACAGCCATACTTCTGTTCAAAATACTTTCATTTAAAAGGACAAAGCAACAAGGAATTATAATGCGGTAAAAAGCTATTGCCCTAGTCTTCCTCCAGCTCTACTCAGCTTGACAGAGAAGGGACTCAGAGGTCTCAGTCAGGTGTAAAACAGAAAATTCACTCCCTTGAGTTTGTGTAGTTTTCTTTCTCACTATTCGAAAATCCTAACTTTAAAACAGTAGCTTTCAAGGTAGCTTTCTCTGCTACCTTGCCTTTCTTAGTACTGCTGTCCAGAATGAACATTCACTCTGGATCATGCCCTCCCCCATGTTTGAGTCTAGATCTACAGTCCAAGTTGCAGCAGCTAATGTTAACCCAAGCCGACTTTAAACAAGTTAGATCTTCAAACCAGTTCAGCCCTGATGGCAGAGACAAGAGCATGAGCTCTGTGCCTTGGAGGGAAGTTACCCCACATGTGATTAAGGCAGCAGCAGTACAAACGTCTTTCCACCATTGCTTATTTTGAAGTGATTCAAATACAGTTTATTACAGGATGCCTACTTGCAAAGAAATTCAGCTAATGGCATTGTGATATTAATGAATGTATCATAAATTACACTGGTAAGAGTTCGCCATAAAAATATGTATCTGCATTCCCATACATTTCTGAAGTCCTTTTTGTATTTGTTCAATAGCTAATATAACATAATATACAGCACTACCATTCCTTTTTAGATTATTTCTGACAGCTAAACAAAAGCAAATAGATACTGCCAAATCCTAACATAAAAAGCAATAGAAGAAAAGTTGTATCAGTCATAGCTCTCATGTAAAAATTAATTTTGTCTTATTCTAACACCTCAAAAGCAATCATTTAGAATCTTTACATTTATAGCATTTAGTTCATATTTCGCTACTCAGTCTTCAGTCATTTAATATTTAAGATTTAAAATTATGATGCAGCCCAACAATTTTGAAAAAACTAATGGCTGCTATCACAATTGGAAAAATATGTCATTATTCAAAAAGGGGAAGTTTCTTTAACACACTACCTTTTGCTGTGTTAAATCTAAAAATAACACCTGCCCGGAAGAAGTAATTTATTTTTAGCCTACGTACTCCAGGCACAGGGTAAAACTAATGCCTCCCAGCAGCTGGTGATTCTGGAAAGCAAGCAATTAAAAGTTATCATCGAGTAATTTAAATTACAGAAGCCAACTTCCGTCGATGTCTTTCACCCTCTCTGTTCAGGTGAATGTTGCATAAGGATCCTGGGCTGAGGCAGTGCCACTTTAAGGTTTGCAGAAAGCCAGAGCATGGGATGAGCTGACTACACACCATGCTCACCATCTTTCATACAGGAGCCAGCAGTTTTGCTCTTATTTTTCTGTGATGTGCTGATGAGAGTGGTGAAATTAATCAATATGAAGAGCTCTGAGCCTGATTTAATGATTTTTACTAACTGAGAGAATGCAGCCAGGATATTTGGACATAAGGGTTCCTGCAAGAAGGCTCCCTGAAGCAAAACAGATACCCTGAGCTACTCCTTTTCCCTCAGGATGCCCCTCTGTGATATAAGTTCCTCTCTAGGGCCACTGCGTCATTCTGGCTGGAATGGAGCTTTCCCCATCCTACCACAGCACACCACGACCCTCCCTGTGCTCCATAATGGTAATTAATCCAGTCTGGCAACCTACACTGGGCACTGCTCTCAGGTGTTCACTATGAAGAAAGGAAAAATTTGGAAACATAAACAGTTTCCTATCAACTGGCCTGAATCTGGCCAGAGCAAGCCTGCAGCAAAAGAGCTGGAGCTGTATTAGAAACAGCAACTGCATCTTTGCCTGGTCCTTTTGTGGTTTAAAATCACATCTCAAACAAGTCCTGCAACCTATCAGCTAGTGAGCTCAAGGAAGCAGGTAGCAAAAGCATGAACAAATTCTAGGAGTGAGTTCTGCACACTCTAGGGACAAGTTTTAATTTGGCACATTTCAGAATACTGTAACAGATTTCAGTAGGATCTAGGTTTAGCAAGAGATGGAAAGCAAGGCTGCAAAATCATAGGGGAAGGAAAAGCAGAAAGAACAGACAAGATGCCAAAAGGAGATGCTGGAAATTTTCCCAGAACTTACTAATTTGGAGGTTAAGCCTATTCAATGACTGCAGCAGGAATGGGGAGAATGGTCTAAGGGAAAGAGCACAGGATGAAGAATAAAAGACCAAGCACTAGTGCCATCTATGAGGCTTTAGCCATGTCATTATCTTCCTTATTCTTTTTTACTCTTCCACTGCCTTGCCTATTTAAACCAAAAATTACAAGAGCATAAACACTGTCTTCTCTAGTGCAGTCATCACATGGAGACTGATGCAGGACCCTTGAGCAATGCTGATACTTACGAGACACTGTTCCTAGCTAATGAAGCTCATCTGTTTGTAAAATAAGCTTGTGTCCTTTAAAACATGAGGCAGATTATTTACTCCACTGCAAACAACATCACAGTAAAAATAAAAAAAACATAGGAGAAGGGTTCAAGATGAGTTTCACATAGAAAACCTCTCAGTGACAGGGCCTGTCACTGTGCCAAGCAAGCCAGGGACCCTGGTGGATAATAGGAAAACAGAGCCTGAGGAAGAAAGTAGGGTTAGGACAAGTGTTGAAACAAATGCTTCCAACTTAGCCTTTAACTTTCTGCAGAGGTTACTCTGCTCCAAAGTTTCTCAAGTTGAAATGCTAATACAAATATAAATATATTCCAAACAAGAAATATTATGTTAGATTTGGTATCATTGCATTACATGCTGGAGAAAACATACTGCTAATTTTGCTAATTTAGTTTCGTTTTAGAAATGCTTTATACAGGTGTTAATTAACTCAAATACAGCATCATTTGCATGTTGCCTCCTACCTAATGTATGACACATCATGTACTTTTTTACTGCTGTTTGGTGTGTATGGGTCACTTTCTCTCTAAAGGGACACCCTATGACAGCATCCTCTCTCCAAATTATGCTACAACTTCAGTAAAGCTCACTACCATGTTCTCCTGCTGTGCAGGGGAGAAAAACTCTTTAAATGTATGTCTCTGCATGCAAGCCTTTAAAATCATGCTGCATGTAGTTTATCCAAACTAAAATTTTTATGTTATGCCCTTTTTTGCTCACAAAAAGCAGAAAATCTACCCACGCTGCTAAAAAATTATGATTTGTAAAGCAGCAGTAGATCCTAAGAAGGATGGCTGAAGCCCTGCTGGAAAGGGCTGGAAATCATGAAGGAGATGTTTCAGTGGCTGTTCATGATTAAGAGATCACAGGCATCAGAGCGCACAGCGCCAGAGGCTGCTGATGGGGACTGTCACAGCAGCGGAGCCTCAGCACAGAGCTGTGTGCTGCCTCCCTGGCAAGTCACCCAGCACACTGTCAGAAATGCTCTCCAGACAAGACCTATCACTGCACAGCCAGGCAGGGTTGCAATTACAAAACTAACCCTAAGACAAGATGACCCACATCTCAAATAACTTTTGTAGATGTCAGGCTCTGGAGTGGGACATAAAGCCTGCTGAGACTGAAAAGCCTGGAAAGAGACTAAGTAAGAACCTAAACATCTATACATGGTGCGAAATAATTATAACATTGTCACTTGAAGGTACTGGAGAATCCAAAGAAATGTTGCTTAAAACACAGATCAGAAAGGGGCCTTCCTGAAAAAGGAATTTATAGCAGGGATACAAGCACTATCAGAACTTCTTTATACTGTGTAGATATATTTGTGTGCATATTTATCCAAGAAAGGAATTGGGAAGAGAGGGAGAAAAACAAGTGAGAACAGTTTTCAAACCCATGCTAAGGGTCATATTCGTCCTTCCTGAATAGCAGTGGACTAAAACACACATTTCAGCAGTACCCTGGTGTGGCATCTTGGTGGTCAGGCTACTACACAGTCAAACCATGAAGAAAGGAGAACAGATCCCAAAGAAAGGAAGACAGCTTCCAAAACTCAGCATTCTGGAAAGATTAAGCTGGTAAGATACAGAAATCTCGAGAGATGGAGCTTGAACAACAGAAAAAAAAAAAAACCAGAGGAAAGAGATCAAAGCAAGTACAAAGACAAACTTTCCACACAAGATCAAGTGAGGAAATGGGAAATTCTTTTCAATACTATGGCCTATCACAAAATATCAGAAGCTGACTGAGAATTTGTAACACCTCTAAAGTAATTGTCAGGAACTGTAGTGAAAGGACCAGGAGTGACTGCAGGTGCAATTTGGTGCAAATTGAAAAAGGTGCAAATTGAAAGAGGAAAAATTTAGGTCAGATATTACAAAGAAATTTTTCACTGTGAGGGTGGTTAAGCATTGGAACAGGTTTCCCAGGGAGACTGTCACTGCCCCAACACTGGCAGTGTTCAAGGCCAGGCTGGATAAGGCCTTGAGCAACATGGCCTCGAGCCCCTGCCCATGACAGGAGGGGTTGGGCCTATGATCTGTAAAACCCATTCCAACCTCTTAACATTCTACGATTCTATGATTTTTCAGACTTAAAAAAAAAAAAAAAAAAATCAAATCAAACTAGCAGATTGTATTCACTTTCACATTAAAATGCAAACCACAGGCACCCTTCCTAACATTTTGCTAATTCAGACCTCAAAATATTTCAGGAAGTAATAATTCAGGAACAATTCCTGCACATGGCAAGTCTATTAAATAAAATCAACATACAGGATCGTTTATTACTGGTTTTGAATTCTACAGACAGTCATACAAAGATGACAGCTTTGAAGGGAACTTAGCCCAAAAGACTACGATTTTCACAAGACCACAGAATAATGACATGGCATCTGACAGGACATTCAACCTGACTCCTTCTTTTCACCAGTGTAATTAATTAATTCAGATAGGTATAATGGAAGCAACTTTTTCTCCAGCATTACCTCACACCACAAAGAGTAGTTGCATATTTCTGGGTTCTACAATAGCTAAGGTAACATGCAAATCCAGCATGAAGCACCTGCAGATCCCAGCCATCCTGGGCCACAGAGGCAAACAAAAAAGCAAAACAAAAAGCTGTTCTAGAAAATGATACAGTGCTAGACTTTTCTCTTGTACACAGTATTTACTGCAATATTGCTGCAACAGCCTCAAGAGAGAGGAAAAAAATAGTTGTGTCAATATAAACAATGATTTTGCTGTTAGCCTTTCCTCCAGATCATCCAAATATTTAAACTACTGTAGCATCTGATGTACAGTAACAAATGCTACACCTGCTGTAAGACCTGAAATTTCTGAAATAATACTTACTTGGCAAAACAAAAGCTAAAAATAAATTCAAGCTATTAAAAATGGGAAAAACCCCACCAACCCACAGGAAACAAACACAAGCATTCAGTTGTGTGAGAAAAAAAAGTAATTTGTACGCAGAAATGTAGAAAGAAAGCTAGTACAGAGTGACATTAAAAGCTTGCAAGACACATCAAACCCAAAATTTTGAGGACTATGAAATCCAATACTACATTGCAGTAAATAGCAAATGAACCTAAAGGTTCTGTTCCACTTCTGGCCACCCTCATACCAACAGCAGCAATCAAAATTCAGAAAGACAGAACAAATCACAGAAATGATCTGACACTGGAATTTGAGAATTCCAAGGTAAACAATGACTGAGAAGACTCCTGTAGGAATAAGCTGAAAGGAATGGAAGCAAAAACATCAAATGAAATTTTATTTCATTTTTATTTTATTTTGGTTCAAGACATAGTAAGTGCAAATTAAATTATAGGAAAACTTACAAGGGAGAGTACAAGTGGAAAGCTGTTAATTGATTTTGCAACCTAATGAAGAACTAAGCACCTACAAATTAAGTCCTGCAATGAGAACAACAGAGGTGCCTGCTCCAAGGAGAATCTGGAAACGTTCGGGGGGAAGTGCTTTGCCTACCCAGTGTGGAAACTGCCCACTCAGGGTGGAGCTCCCCAGAACCAGCACCCAGGAACTCTAAACATAAATGTTCATACATTCTTTCTAGAGCTTAGAGGTCTCAAATAAGGTCGCAAAGGAGACGTGCTTGCTAATAGAAGATCTAGAGCCTAAGTATGAATATAGTCCTGATAGTTGGTAACATGGAGTATTATTCCCTGAAAAAAATGGGAGACAGTCTTACCTTATTACATAATTGTGTGCTGCTAAGTCACATGGGAAATACAGTATCATTTCCTTTTAGTTCAAGAGAAAAAAAAAATCTGGATATGGACATTTACCATGTTTCCTGCTAAAGCTGCACCAGGCATTAATAAAAAATGTATTATTTGTAGAACCAGAAATTATCCCAAGTAAAAAGAAGACATCTGTGTCTTTGTGATGGAGATTCTCACCATGGCCAGGAAATCTCAAATTTTTGAGCCAAACCTGAGGTCAGTTCGAAGTTTTTGCACTGGCAATTACTTTATGTAACAGAAAAACAGTAATCTGAACAGAATCTGGAACCACAACTGCATGCAACAGTGTGTAAGAGAAAATTCAACTTGGCAAAGGGGGAAACACGAGCCCTCACGCAATAGAAGCCAGAATGCCCCAGCATAACCTGCTGTTGGAAAAAAAAAGATCTGCCAAGCAAAACCAAAACCCAGTTTTGGAAAGCACTTTAACAAAAAAGAAGGGGAGGAGTGGCCACTTAATAGTATAATTTTTGCTAAACTCTGCAAAATTATATTTAACCATACTTACAGCTAGACAGGGATTAACACAGTTGCTGAGCAAGCATAAATGCTAGGTCTTAACACATCTGTAGTCTGTAAGAGAATGAACTAATTTAAACTAATGAACTGCTGAGCCAGCGCGATGCAAAGACCAAAGCATGGGAAAAGTAATGCAATAATGGTATGCTTAAGACAATTATAAATCAAAGAAAAGAGAATGATGTCTCTAAGCTTCAAGGAACAACTACTGGGGACGTATGAAGCAAACTGTCTATGAGACATCACGCCTAAGGACACAGTGACCAGCGATCTGAGGATGCAACAGAAGCAGAAAAACAACAAGTGAGTAGTCTGGGAAAGCAGGGAAGTGAGCTGTGGTTACGGCAGTTTGGCAGGAATAAAGGCAAATTCAAAAGTCAACATGGTGGGCGCAGCAGAAGAGGATCAGCGCTACAGACCCCAGCAGCAGAAAACTGACTTTTTGTAGAGACATCAAGGTTTTTCAGAGAAAAACCTTGATACACCAGGAGGGATGTCCTTCAGTCCCTCATGCCATGAGTGCAGGCTGTAAGAGAGGGGGTTGGTGTTTCTTATCGGTTGGGAGGGCATAAACACCTTAAAGTGTCTAGCATAATCACAAAATTACAGAATCACAGAATGCTTAAGGTAGGAAGGGAGCACTGGAGGTCACCTGGTCCAACCTCCCTACTCAAGCAGGGTCCCTAAGAGCACATAACTTGGGATTGCATCCAGCCGGCTCTTGAGTATCTGCAGAGGAGATGAAATTGCATATGCTAATGACTATAGGCTGTTCCTCACACCCACTGTCATTTATGTAATCTCTTTAGTTACAGAGTTCCTCCGTCAGCACCCCCACTGCTGTTCTTACCTCACGGTAACCCGCCTCACGGTCTGATGGCTGACACTGCTCGTGATCCTGATTATCCCATGGCTAAGTGCCACTGGCTTTTAGTTGTCATTGTTTTGCTTTGCCCGTAAACACTGCCGACCTGTGTAAGCTTTTAAAAAATCCTGTCTCCTTGTAAAAAGAGTCTTCTTCCTTGCCAGATAATAGTGCTGCACACCCCCTCCATCAAAGCTAACCCACATTAACACAGTGTCAAAAACATTACGAAAAGGAAATACAGCTGCATTTTCTGTTAGGCTAAATGTATGCATGCAAGAAATACTCTAAGCCTAGCTAGAGCTTTCAGGGTAATTTCTTAGTTTCAGAAACTCAGTAGAGAAATGGGAACAACCTGGTAAATTTAGCCACAAATTTCCACAGAGGCATCCTATGAGCCTGACTACATATATTCAAGTATATTTAAGCATATAGCTAAGCACTGTTTAGTATCTAACTATAAATCTCATCCTCATATCAATTAAGCACTTTAAAAAATTTTAATATGCAGCTATATTATCAAAATTTTTTTTCAAATAAGATGTGGCAGAAACATCTGGCAGTATGCAATTTGCATAGTTCTATTTAAAGAAATTTAATCTAAAGATTTCCTCAGTTGCACTCTTAGAAGTGTAATTTCTATAACTCCTTGGGACAGTAATTAAGAATGGCTTCTTAATTATTCAATTAATCTATAATAAACCAGAAAGATTTATCTTTTATTTGTGCCAATGATGGGAGCTTTTCAAGTTCACCAGAAAAACATGAATAGACCAGTAATTTTATACAGTATCATTTCAGAGGAAGCACAGTAAACTATTTATTCTGTAATATCACATTGTTACAGGCAAAGCTCAAGAATAAACAAGCAGGTCAACATATGGTGGCAAGAGCTGAAATAATAACAAAGGAATAAAAAGAGAACAAAACATCCAATTCTCCCTCTGACACTCCAACAGCTCACACACATTTTGTGAAGACTGTAAATCTGCCCCAGCCTCCACTGTGCAGCTCAGTTGTCCTACAGCTTGTTGGTGTGAGCAAACATCAGCACTGCTGGGTCCTGTAAGACAGCTCTGGCCACCACAGGCAGCAGGGCTGGCTCAGGACTTTCAGACCACCCCCTCCCACATTCCCCAGCACTGAGGACTCACATGAGCTACCAGAGGATGAACAGTCCCTTCCCTTCCCTTCCCTTCCCTTCCCTTCCCTTCCCTTCTCTTCTCTTCCCTTGTTTTGGGTGTTCCTGAACTAGAACATTCTTTTAGTTTCAAAATAATTTTGCTTGTTTCTCTCTTACAATACCATCAAACCTCTTGAAAAGTTTTACAGTCCCATACACGGTCACATATAATGAGAAACACTTGTTGCCACAGTGATTCTTCAAAATTCTGTTCCTGCCACCACCAGTAAATGTTCTGCCATTAACGAGAGCCTAATTCACCTCTACATTTTATGTCCAAGAGCCAATGCTATTGCATTGCCTATATTGCGTTTGGGGAAAAAATCCAATTAGAATGGATTCATGACAAGCTAGACTCTGACCTTTAGTTTTGACTTTTACTGCCTTTTGTTTGTTTTGTGAGCCCCTGTAATTGTTTACACACAATATAAATTGAATCTGTGGCATGTGAAATCCAGGCTCTGCAGCCTCCGTAGGTAACCTAGGGTTATAGGTTAAAAAACGCTGACATCATGACAAATTGCTGTAATTTGAGGAATAATCTGAAATCCTGCTGGGACACAATTGAGTCTGTGAGACTAGTTGTTAATGATAATAAAAGCTGACACAGTAAAAATGATAAAATTAAAGAGAACACCCAGTAATAGAAGTACCTCCAACATATGACATTGATGATCCAGTTACGGGGGCCAGTAAAAATATTACTGGTGAGTAACTTAATACTCCATTTCCAGTTACAGAACTCTCCACTCATTTGTGGAAATGCCTTTGTCTTTTCTGCTTACAAGCTATCTGTTTTTCATGATTTTCAGAACATGCAGTTTTCATAATACCTTCAGTAATGCAAGGTCATAATTCCACTTTCTGGTTAGTTTGTGTCCCTGTACCAGTAGATAAAACCTGTATTTTTCGTGTAATACACCCATGATACCTTTCTCTTGTCTCTCTAACATATCATAAACCAGCTGGCAACATAAAATATAAATTGGCTAGCTATAAGAACAGATGAATCATTAATTACTTACTCTGTACCAAAATGAGAGACCAATTTTACAGTATCAAATGGCAAGTGTAGATGCTAATTAAAATTGTATTTCAAAAAAAATCCCCAAACTCAGTGAGCATTATTTAAAATTGGGTTGAAAATTATCTTTAAAGGTCATCTAGTACCCCCTATATATATATATATCTGTTTTAAAATATTAGCATTTCTCAGAATTTAGAAACATCAGTGCTGAATTTTGCTCTGGCTTTGATTCTGTATTTTTATTCTCCAGCAATACTTAGACACTATGGATTAGTCCATTTCATTATAAGCATCTTAAGATTTTTATTATCTCATACTAAATTGTACCTTTCACAGGCCTCACACTTCAGATTATTACTCTCAGATTTGCAGGATAAGGGAATAATGTCTTCTAACAAATACAATTTACAACACACAAACCATATGCTGCTGATGTGAAAAAATCACAAAGATCCCCAAACTAAAGCTAACCAGTTTCTGATAATATGGCCAACCAGGAGTCAAGAGTTTTCTGTCAGAAATTGGCTGTATGATGAAGAAAAAAAAAAAGGAATGCAACAATGGACAAGGTAGACTGGAAAAATCTGAGAAACCACTTGGATTTGTTTTAGAAGTGCAAGAAGACTGATATCCATCCTTTGGACTGGATGCTGTGATAAAGTCTAAAACAGTAACACCACTGACACTTGGCTTGCTTCCAAACCTCTTCCAGCTTAATCCCTAAAATAAACACTCAAACCTGAAGACTGAAAGGTTACAAAAAGCTATGTCTATATTCATAATTAGCAGCCAACTGCTACACTTTGTTATAATACAGAAAATGAATGCAATTGATCTGCCTTTTAATGGCAAAGTGCATTTACAATTATTTCCAGGGGATTTTTTTACATCACTGAAAGCTATGCATGAGGATCCAAAGCTGCACATGCAGCCCATAATCTTCATGCAGTGGATTCTGAAGATAAGGACTGTTACACAGAATATCCAGTGCCTTTTGGCACACTTTTATGTTGCATGGCATGTAGGGCTTCAGAGTTTTATATTGCTACATATTAAAACATTCTGAAATTTCTACATTTTCATAAGCTATTTATCTTTTTCTCATGTTATCTTATTTCTCATAAGATCTTGTATTTCCTTTACTCCTCTCCATATCCAGCAGCTTCTCACTGACACCTGCCAAAGAGAACACCAGGGACAGGCCAATCAATTTTGTTCTTAGTAGGATTTTCTTTTGTTGAGGTGGGAGCCTTATCAAAGGAAACAGCTTTCAAGAGTCCATCTACAGAATAGAAAGGGGAAATAGTGCCCAACCGAAAATAATGTGCAATTAGGTTTTCATTCAGGGCACACAATTTAACCACTTCACAACTGATAAGGAAAAACAGCATGAAACCCTTCACTGGTGTGAAGCACATCGAAGCAACAGTTCTTAGACAACTTCTTCAAAAGCCAAGGGTCCCTAGGATAAGTTGATCGATTTGGTCATTTCTTCACCCAAAGTGCTGTCACCGATCTCTATGGTGCCTGGTAGGCTTCTGTCAGGTTCTGCAGACTCTTCATAAAGATCTCCAGATCAAACAATTTAAAAGTTACAAGTTCAAATTTTGAAGTAATGTTCAAAGAGTATTTCCTATCCAGTAAGGCTTTCGAAAAAAGTCTACATTTAAATGTTGTGAACTGTAATCAAACACACAACTAATTAGTATGAGAACTGACCTTGGTCTAAACACTCTGGTGTATGACAAATAGCCCTAATAATTTGATTTGTCACGAAAGAAATTTTTTTTATTTGATTTTTATTTTCAGTAAGAATAAAATATTCTAAATATAAATGTATTTTCAAACTGTACTATAATAAAGCAACTGTAATGATACAAAACTGATGAGTGCTTTGTCCTATTTTTACACCAGATTTTGCAGCATTCTGCACACAGGCTTTTATCCTTTCTTGATCACAACAAAGCAGCATGATCACAAACAAATCAAGGCTCCACAACATGGACTGATCCCTTTACTAATTTCACAAGGACCTTCACCGGTTTCACAAAGGACTCCCTCTTGAAGCAGGCTGATTTTATAGGAACTTCTGCATGGATTGTGCAGATTGGGGCCCTTCTTGCTTTGTTCTTGTACAAATGAGCATCCACTTTGGCACATTTGGCACTAACCCCACATTTCTAAAATTCAAGTGTTTTTCTGAGCCAATGCCCAGCCCTAGAAGAGAATGAAGGATGGAATAAAACTACAAAAGTTTCATAGCTTCTTATTTTGACAGTATCATTTTGAAAATTCTTATACATTATAAAGTGTCAAATTTGCGATTTTACTCCCTGTATAAACAACAAACAAAAACTACAGTAAAGCCTGAAACACAAACTATGCACAATTAAACTCTGCTACACATGCTAAAGGAGAATATCTGGTACATAAATGAAAGAACTTTTTCCAAAATCTTTTTTTGTTTAAGAAAAGACTGGATGTGGCACTTAGTGCCATGGTTTAGTTGACAAGGTGGTGTTAGGGCATAGGTTGGACTCGGTGATCTCAAAGGGCTTTTCCAACCTAGTTAATTCTGTGATTCTTTGATTCTTTTAAGCACCAAATCACAATTTATGATGAAAGACAGAAAATAAATTCTAGTAGAGTTGCACTGTATTTCTAGAGAGACTTACAGGGACAAGTCTTAAAAATAATGCTAAAAATAGACAACACAAACATGCAGTAAAAGGTCTCCTAAGTATCTTTATACACTTGCCATGGAGACATTAAGATAACTAAAGAAGCAGCTGAGCTTTACCATATGAACAGATGCTCTCAAATCGAGTCTTCCCAGCTTTCAAATACATTTCCAGATACTAGTGATTAGAGAAATATCTATATTGAAGAAAATAGATAATAATTTATATAAATATATAAGAATATAAATATATGTATATCATAATGACAAAATAAAAAAATGAAGTATTTTTTAAAGCTTTGTTGAAAGTTGCAGAAGTAACAGTTGAATGTACCTAGTAGTTTCCAAAGACAATTCAGAATGAACAATGGAAACCTGACTCTTTCTTAGTTAGAATACTTAGGTATGCTAGTGTTCATTGCAAAGATGAAGATAAATTTAGATTTTATGACTAACTCAGTAACACATTTGAACAGGGATTTAGAGAGTTCCCTCCTGGGAACTTCAAGAATGAAAAAGAAGCCAGAGCAAACCATGACATGGTTGCACAGCTATAAAATGTTAACAGCTAAACAGAACTAAAGTTAGTTTCCCTTCTTAAAGCAAGCACCATAGTTTAAGAAAGTCATTGCCTCTAGGCTTCACAGTGTAGGCTTGGGAGCAGCCTCTGCAGTTATTAATATCAGTAACACACTTTGCATGAAGACATTCTAAAGGGCAAAAGATGCAGAATTTAATATTAAATAAAGATAAAACATAAATTAATATTGCAAGGACAGACAGGACACTGACCTTACTAATACTATTTATACAGCATCTTTAATTAACTTAGTATATTTAGAACACACTCTTTTATCTGTAAAACACTTGTTTCAAATCAGCTGCGCTTTTGGAAGATTATGGAGAGTTCATTTGACCAGCACCATCAATATTAAACACTATATGGAATGTTACCTTGAAGTAGCATTTAAGCTATATATATAAAATTGCACATGACATAACTGGACATATTGTAGAAAAATCTGAGTATTTACTACATGCACAGATTTGGGAGCTGGCTTTCATGTCGCATCAACTAAATAACAGCTAGTAACATCACTTGGAAATGCTGTCTTAGGAAGAAAGCAGAAAGAACAGACCCTCAATTAACTATGACTAAAAATATTTTTATGCAATTTTTAAATTGACAGTGCAGTTATAGGTTAATTTCTCCCTTTGATATCATGTTAGTGAGGCCTTTGTTTCTCATTTTTAAAAATACACTGAACTTCACGTAAACTTTAGTCAGGATTTCAGGACATGACCCATTTTGAAGATGCACCTTGCTTTCTACTGAAAATGTGTATTATCTAACACAATACAAATAGGTCAATGCTTCTGTTCCAGTTCTTTTTGTTATAGCTAAAATCAGTACAGACTAAAATTAATACACACAGCAGATAAAGAAAATAGAAGTTATTACCACAGCAATACTCAAGAGATACAATTAGGTCACAAAAATTGGGGGGAAAAGAGCAGAAGCATCACTTCAAAATCAATAGGCACTATGAAAGGATGAGTTTAGCAACTTCAAAAACAATTGTGCATTAAGCAAATAACCACTCTAAAAAGAAAGGAAAAAGTGTTCACCAAAGATTCAAACACACAAAACCAGTAATTCACATCACCGTAAGGTGGTATGCCAGGAAGCCTTGGACTTCTGAGCAGAAAATCAGTAACTTACATTCATAAAATTTCAAAAACAGAAAGGTAAGGGGCTGACAAAGTAGTTTATACCTAAACCCACCAGTGTAACTCAAATGCCATTTCCTTGTACATTTACAACATGCTCAATAAGGCACAAAGTGTTTTTCATCATATTTATGGTGTAGCACAAGTCAAAGAACAAAGTTTTGACACAGTTCTCAGTTTTCTTGGAGTCACAACCGATGGTCAGAAAAAAAGAATCAAAAATGTTGTGAAACTGATGAACAACTGCAGTTAGAAGCCAGAATTACTGCTGCTATTATTGGTATCATGTAGAAAGCTAGCACAGGGATGGTGAAAGCCATGGGCTGTCCTTTCTGTTCCTCATGGAAACAGATTCCTCTGGCTTCTTGTGCTGGCCCATTTCCCCTCCCACCTCCTTCCTCACTTACTCAGCTCCAGACACAAACCCTCTGTTTTAAATAGCCATTATATCAAACATATAAATTAACATTATAAAACCTCCTATAGTTTTATGTAAAAACCATACAAAATGAAGAAAATACCTACATCACAACTCGAATACAACCAATGTGTGCCAGTTGTTTAATATGCATTGTATATGTTACATTCTCATTCCACAGTCATCTTCTGTTTGTGTCTTTCAGAAGATCAGCCCTAAGGGACAAGGGTACAATATTTGTATGCTTTGCAGCAACATTTGTACACCACCATTCTCTTACATACTGCTTGGTATGACAAAGTTTCCAGCTCTGTAAAGGATAATGTCAACAAGATGCAGATTCAGAATCTACTCTTCATTTACAGCAGTTTCCTTTTTAAACAGCTGTTGTTCTGTTTACAAAAATGAGATTAAATATATTTGAGCATGAAGAAGAGTGAAAATTCAACATTTGCAAAAGCAAATATTATTGGGAACTGCAAATAAGAGCATAAAATCAGCAGTACGTGCTCAAAGCTCTCTATATCTCAGTATCCTGACAAGCAGTCTCAGGAGGAATATAAAGAACAGGGGCAGCATAGAAAAACCTTTCCTGGGTTCCAGCAATTTGTAGGTCAGGGACCACCTCAGAATACATCTTTTGGATTTCTGTCAGTCTCTCCCAGATTTTTCTTCCATGAATGTATCCAATTGTTCTTGAGCATATGAAAACTATGGATGTTGCTGTGGCAGGAATATTCCACAAAGTGTTGTGTGTCAGGGCATTTTTAATAGTGTATAGGGATACTTATGCATGAGCAATTACAGCCCGACTTACATATATTTCAATCAGAAAATAGAAAATCTGGGGTTGCTTTTTTTTTAAATGCAATGCTTTCGAATTAAGAGTATATCAGAGTTTAATTTAGTGCTTTTTAAATGCAAGATCAGTTAGGGCTTTTAAGTCTAAGTATTAGCATGCTGTAACTTTTGGTAAGAAATGGCAGCATTTGGAACAGCTGGCTATTAACAAGAACAGTTTGCCTCCTACAGAAACATCATAAGACCAGCAGCATCCTTCTATCATGCCTGTGGACCAGAAAGAGAGACATTCTAGTGCCCTACTCCAATTAAAGCTGACTGGTCCCCATCCACACTGCTGTGAATGAGCACCTTTGGATCAGCTCATTTCATGTCCACATTGCACAGCACCTGGCTTGTAACTCCCCTGGGCTATATATGGTGCCTCAAGATGCAATGACTGTTGTTCTGCTGGGTTCGGTTTGGTTTTTTTTCAGCTCAAAGTGATTGAAGTTATGAGAAAGCTGTGTTGCACAAGCCCAGAATCAGAGCATGATGCCAAAGGCACATGCATAGAAGTAGGTCAGGTTAGGGCATACAAAGATGCAAGTACTGCTGGGGCAGAGCTCAAGCACAGCCAAACTTGGCACAGTTCACATCTATAGTGCCCCAAGCAAACCCTGAATACACTACACCTCTTGTGCCTGAGTTTTCTGTTGAAGGGAACTACTTCAAAAGGAAGTGCAGGAGCTAAATTATCACATCAAGTGAGCAAAGTGTGGGGTCAAGCCAAGCTGGCACCATGGAGACACTGTGGCTTTGTCTACACTGCTAAGCTAGAGACAGACTATGGGGCTGGGTGCTGGCATGCAATTTATGTCCCATTAAGCTGTTACAACAGCTCCCAGAAGGGCTTTTGTCTGTGTCAGCTAGTGCTCTCCTACAGTGTCTGGGAATGGACCGAGGACCATACCAGTGGGTAGTTCAGATGTATCATGCAACTTTGCTCTGGACAGGAAAAGAGTTTAGCCATTAAGATGCAAATTTTGATGCTTCTTGGCTTTAGAGCTAAAGGAGAAATCCTGGTCCCTTTTATTTGCTAGTACTGTCTCTTTACCACTGCTCCCTCTGCATTCCTAGCTCAGCATGACCTAGGAGCTCAAGGCAAGATCATACCCCTTCCTACACCTTCCTTCCTGTCACAGAAGTAAGGTCAAAGCATACACACACATCGGTAACAGCTTAGTTAAAAATAAAGAAACACAAGACTTCCACTGTCTATACTAGGATAATGAATTAATTGTATGAGGAAAACCCCCTCATTATGCTTCAAAATAGAGAGCACCTTAAAATTCTGCTTTCTCTGGCTCTGAACTCTTGATGCCTTAAGACACCTCTCAAACTAGGAGCACATTTTATTGTACATAAAATAGGCAACAAGTGAAAAACAGTAAGTTAATACCTTTCCTTATAAATAGATGGCAGGGAAAATAAGTTTTCAGTAGTTGCAAGGATCTTGTGAGCAGAGGCCCATTAAGGAAAGTGCTGTACCTAACAGAAAGCAGGTTTAATTCCCCAGTGACAGCAAAACAGTAGTAAAGGGTAGATTCAACACTACTTGCAGTTAATCAAAAATATCCTCTCTGTTTTAAACAAGACTGAATCAGTTACCAGTAAACCAGCGAAAAAGTAATCTCTAGATATTAAAGGAAGTTTGCTTTCCAGGCAAATCCATATAGAATTTGCTTTTAATTAAAAAAAAAAAAATCCTCACTGCTTTTAAATTCATCCCTAACCTCTGGTTGGTCTTTTTGCTTATTTGATTGTTATTATTTTTCTCATTTTACCACGGCACTGCCCAAAGGCTTGCTCAGATTCATGTTTGAACTTGTATTTTCTGAAGCATAAATAACATTAGCATTAGCATTTACCAAAACCAATCATATTCAAAATTCATAATAAAAGACAGAAAAGTAATGATAAAAAACAACAGACCAAAGAATTAAACAGGCTCAGTATCCTGGAAAAACTTCACACTGGATACTAATCCTGAATTTTGATCAATGCAATGGATAAAAACAATACACAAAATTTACTGGGTGATTAATCTTTGAAGGTATACCACATTATTAAGAAACTTTCTTCTAATACAGTGGAGAAATATAAATACATTTTCAGTTCTTGTATTTTAGCACATACATGTGCTAAAGGCCAACATGAGACCTCTTCTTCCAGCAGAGAAATTACTTGCTGTGCTATTTGAAGCCAAATCCTGAATACTTTCAGAAAACAACCATCAAATTAAAGTCTTAAAATGTAGGCCTGTAAAACTTTAGAATAGAAAAACTTGGTAAAGAAGTATCTACACTTCAAAAACTTACTGTCTTGCACCACACTTTATTTTGAATTAATTGTAAAAGTTAAAAAAATAATAAAGGAGGCAGAAATAAAAATGAAAAATTAAAACAGCTATAAATCAAAGAAAAGTAACACAAACATTCATAAAGAAATATGGAGGCATTCACATCTAGATCTGGACCTGACTGTTGAAAACCAACAGTATTTGAGAGCTGACAACTGTTATGTAATCTGGAAAATTCACAAACTCAGACCAGCTGTTGCCTGAACCAACTTGTACACCACAAGCTGAAAGAGCCATCTGAAGAGCAGGCATCTCTCGAGCCACCAACAGCAGAAAAGCCAGAGACTGAAAGGGTAAGCAGAGTGAAGAGGCATGTAAACTGTACAAACCTCCAGAGACACAGCCATACCTCTAGTCATATCAGCTAAGGGAATCTACTGTTTTAATTCACAGCTTCTCTGGGCAGCCTGCTAAATGTAACCTGTTCTCAGGTCAAGCCATTTTCCAGAATTATTTCCCCCAATACACCCACAGGTTGAGGTAGGTAGAATGGCAATGGATAGTTGCAAATTCCTGCAAAAAGCTTTAATTGGAGTCTGTTATCTGAGGTGAACTCCCATAAAGTATAGAAAAATTGCAGTTAAAATAGCAGTGAACAAGGCAGGAAGATACTCAACTCTGTTACTGAAGATGAAAATCTCCTCTGATATTACAGAGTGGAAACAAAATCACAAAGAGTTCTGTTTTGTTATGCAAGACAACAGACTTCTACCTTTGCCTTAAATTCTTTTTTTAAGGTATCTGCAAAACTTACACCATTTCACTATGGTTGTTTATATGCAGATACAACATTCAGAGATGTTTTTATTTTAACCATTTATCAAAACTGAAGTTCATTAGCAAATACTTCCTGAAATCTCTCCTCTGTACCAGGTACTGTGCAGACATTTACTTTTGACTCTAATTTTTTTAACCATTTTGGTACTGATCTTTTCAGCAGGAAGAGCTGTGGGGAGCTGCAAGGGGAAGGAGAGAAATGGCTGAAGAAAGGCAGACTCATGGGAAAAAGAAAAGATGATGGAGATGTACAGGACATGAATTACCATTCCAGAGATTCAATTTACTAAAAAAACTTTTAAAAGAAAAGCTCACACAGATAAAGAAAATGTAATATAAATTTGACCCAATGCAAACACTGCAGCTTGGTTCTACAAGTGTAAAAATGTCACAATTAGAATAAAATTAATCATGTTTTAATTTGACTCCTGAAGGCTGAAACTGAAGCTGAGTAAGTTCATTTGAAAATGAGTAACAGCAACAAAATGTTTCTGCGGAAAAAACTCCATTTCTTTTAATGCTCCCTGTCCATGACTTCTGCAAAGAACAAGAACACGTGAAACACGCAGGGCTCCTGTTTCAGTTTGTCTGTCGGTGTTGGTAAAATAAATACAGAGCAGGGAATGGTTCCGTTCTCATCAGCCTCAACTCACCATTAGACACTCCTGTGTCAGCGCACAGGCTGAATAATCAACTTTTATTTCCAATCAGTAACCTCAGCTCTTCAGGTTCAGGCTTGTCTTTAGCAATCTCACTACTTACCCCTCTCCCACCAGCACCACTCCTTACAGCTGATGGCATAAATTACTCTGCTAATGCTTACAGTAAAAGCAGTAAACATGGCTTCTCTCCAAAACAGCAAGAGGGAAGATTATAAAGTCATAATTTCTGATCACCTCATATAATAACTGCCCAGGCATCCTGTGCTCCATCTGGTCTGTGGTTATCAGTCTGTGATACGTCACCTCACAGCAAGGACTCAGGCTGTGAGGGAGGTGCCATGTCAGATGAAAACAGAAAGGCAGACTTCCTACCTGTGCAGGGCAGTAAGACTGAAACGGTGTTGCTAATGGTTTTGTGAACTTCTTTGAACAAAGACAACTGCATCTGAACTACAAGGATGAAAATTAATGCCATTCTAGTTACTTAAAATAACTTCAGAATACTTAAAATCTGTATTCCTTGCAAGATTAACCTGAATCACGTTAGATTTTTTTGTTTTACTGATTGTATCTCCACTCAACACTATAGGTGAGGCCAGATCCTATAATATCAGCTCTCACCATTTTATATTGCTCCCAGCTTTCAAACATGTTGCACACCAACATTTTTGTTTTAAAAAGACTTTTTGTGACTCAGTACATCTCATGTTGCCTTGGTTAAGTTCTTCATGCTTCTTTTCAGCTGGCACAGTAGAGACATAGCTGTTTGTTTCATTATACAGCCTGAAGCCTTGCAGTCTGGGCTTTTGTTTTGTAATCACCAAAACAGAAGAATGAGAGGACAGATTTCATTATAAATATTAGAAAAATACTTTAATTTGTGCTTTCAAAGCTAAATAGGCCATTAAAAATAAAGACCCCAGTTAGTCCCCATTTCCTCCAGAACCTTCTAATTAATTTTCCATAATAAAAGGAAGGTTACAGATAGGGTAATTGGCAAAAACTTTACTGCTGAAAGACAAAGTGGTCTATTATGTCCCCAGAAAACACACCTTGTGTGACCCCTTATCAAGCAAAAAAGAAAGATATCTGTGAATAACTGGGGATTTCCTTTTAATTGAAGCTTTCTATGCAATACTGCCTTGTTCATCTTAGTTTTGTGTTTTTAAGCTTCTGAAAACACCAAGCTTTCTAATAAGCAGTATAGTAGCTAGTCAGCATTTGCCTGAGCTCTGAATTCAGTGTTTTCAGCCAGGCTTTGCAGCTCATTCACAGCAACACTCACATTTTGTTTTGTTTTTTTTCCAGAGATTCAAAACTAAACGCTCAGAAAAAATAAAAAGTCTAATTATAGGTTTAAAAATCTCGGGCAAGAGGAGTCTAAAAACTAGCTGGACTATACGTATCTAATATCTGTAACGGGTATACACATGGAAGGCATCCATTCAGGAGCTTCCAAAACAGGCACAAGACACTGGAAAATGTGGCTTACCACGGCTAACTGTTATTATTCTGATTTGGTAAAGATCAAGGGAAGAAAGATACAGACTGATGAGTTTCAGAGATTCCGAGATTCTTAACCAAGCCCCCAGAGCGACAGGGCCTGACCTCCTGAACACACCACACAATTCCTGGCCAAGTAAACTAAATTGGGCAGGGTGGCAGGTTACTGTGTCCCTTCAGCTTCCAGTGTCTTTACATTGCTCTTACATTTAATCTTTCTAACAGGTTGCTTTTCCATCATCCAGTTACTTCAAGAAACAAACCATCCATCATTCACTTTCCAATTACAAAATACTTTTGTTGTTGTTTCAGTGGCCATTGAAACAGTCATAGATTAGCTATGTTCAGACTCATCTCTGTGTCAGCGTAGTCACCTGGTTCTACTGAAGTACTCAATAGAGAATCCCTCATTTTTCTTATTTTATGCCTTATCATCACATTTAGCTCCATTTTCCAAAACTAAAACTCTTTCCTATCCATATGGATTTTAAGATTTTATTGGAGGTTTTTTTGGTCATTTTAAGGTGCTGTGGCTGATCCTGTCTTATTCAGTCAGGCTATTTCTTAAAACCAAATATGTCTGCTAAAATATCATCTCACATTTTAAAAGTTAACTTCTTTCATCCAGAAATGGTGCAAACCACTTTATTTTCATATAAATAAATAAAAATTCTTTTATTTTAAAATACTGTTTTGCTATCTTCATCCTCAAAGTCATGACACTATTAGCTGCTAGTCCTGTAAGTATTACAACTCAATTTATTGCCTTGCAAATAGTTCCAAAAAGCTTTTCATACAGACAATAAAAAATTATGCAAGCAACTTCAACGGTAGAATTTATGATCTTTTCCCATCTGTGAGGGAAAAGGTTTCAGGCAGATAAGGGTAATTTGAACATCATCTTATTTGTACAGGTTGTTTAATTGTTGTAACAGTGCAGGCTGAATCTACATATTGCCAAGCAATCAAGTTTACAGGATTGTGTGTTGTTATAAAATAAAGAAGCAGGCTGAACTTTCAATTCATAATCAGGGAAACATCTTTAGCTCTCAATCCATAAGCCATCCTTGAATTGTAAAACCGACACTGTCTTACACAGGGGAGATTCTGAAAGGCTTCAAGAGGCCTGAAGGACACTGTGTAGAACCCCAGTGAATAAAGGAAAAGCTGAAACACCTGTGTAATGGTGACTTTTAGCACTGGTACTTTACTAGTGCCTAGAGATTCGTGTGACAGACCAGAGCCTTGTGTGCTAGGCACCACACAGAAGCAGCACTGCAAATTCTTCACAAATTTATCCTCTAAACTCATTAGAATGATAGTGCAGTCCAGTTACTATTGCTGAGTAAAGTTTTTAATGAAAATAGGTTTCTCCAGTTCTGACAGGGAAACATGCAGTCTCTGTATGCTACAGCCTGGCAGCTCCAACCTATCAGCAGCCCTAAGAGAAAACTAGTAATTTCCTGGAAAACACAGCCAGATGATAATCATAACTGCAAAAGAGACCATAAGAGATTGGTTCCATGGGCCAGCCCCAGAGAAGGAAATCAGACAGAAAATATATACAGATAAACTGGTCTCCACTATGTAGGACATCAGATTGAAGGAATATTCTACTCACACCACAATGCTCTGCGGAGACAAACAAAGTAGTTTAGATGCTGCAAGCAGTACAGAGCAGTCTGCTCAAAACAGCACAACTGAGGAAAATGAAAACAAAGGCAAAGCAGGCCAAAATGGATCTCTTCTACAGGACTTGGCTCTCCCTGCAGGTCACAGTCCATGCAGCCAAATATTTGATGTCCCCATGCTGTTTTACATTTAACAAATCCTTACCAGAGAAGGGACACAAGTAGCAGCAAATACATTATGGGTCATCTGCAATGTTCAGAGGTGGTGTCACCAGCAAGGACTTGGTTGGTTTCCCAAATCACAGCATCTTTTCTGAGGAGAGGAATCACTGCTGGGGAGAGGCAGAACCCACCTGATCTGGACCAGAAAGAACATATTTGCACACAGGCACGCTAAAGCCACTGCTTTGGGGTTGGGGTTTTTTAGGAAATAGAGAACAAGGCCCTGAGGCAAGAGAGAAAAATCTTTTATTGCTGTGGGTAGGGATGTCCTACAGACTTCCTGACTAAGCAAGTGGAGGGGTTTTAACCACACAGATATCTGCTGAGAGGACAACACAGCACTAGGCAGGCAATGCAGGTTGTGGCACTGCACTGGTGACGTCTTCCTAAGACAAATACTGAAGGGGCTCACTGGCAGCAATGCTGCGTAAGCTGCCACTCACAAATAGGGATAAATGGCTGGTGATCCTTGTCCAGTGGCCTGGGTTGCAGTGACCTTGAGATGACTAGCTTGAGGACATGGAAAAAGACTGGAAAGTAAAGCAGCAGAGTGAGGAAGGATTTTAGAACTGCAGATTGAGGTTTATTCAAGGAAACAGCTGGGTAAAATCCCAGAAGAACAGGCACAAGGAGAGGCTGGTTTTTGAGAATTCAGGCGGGAGGAAGGCCCTGCGGAAAGGCTGGTGAGTTCCAGAGTGCCCACTTGGCTTAGGAAGAAGCTTTTTGATGAGCTAAAATTTAAAAAGAAAAGGGAAGGTGAAAACCATGACAGGCAAAAAAGAAAGAGTACAAAAGCAGTGTTCAGAAACTTGGGCACAAGACAAAGGAGGCCAGAGCTCACCTGAAGGTCTAGGAAGGGAGGTTTCGGGAATGTAGGGAAGCCATGAGCATGACAGCTGTAAAAGGAATTTCAGAAAACATGTGGGTGACAGACGGGGGAGAGAAAGCAGTGACAGACAACAAGAGAAAGACTCAATGTCTTTTTTTGTCTCCATCTTTACATAAAAAGCTTCTGCACATAGCAGCTCCACACTACATGTGGGAGGCTGGACCATGTAATGTGAACATCCCTTTAAACTACCATTCCTGGGACTAAACCATAAAGTCAAATAACCAAAAATACTGCAGAACTTAAGTACAATGAAGGATTTATCTTGTAATCACAGTGTTTGTCTTATAATGACTCTCCATACTTGAAGCTATATATATCCTTTAAAGAAATATTCTTGGGGGATTTGAATTGTAATTTACTTGTTCCAATTACAGCTGTGTACTGAGTGTGAGCAGGTCATTTTGAAACAGTTTTGAGTTTGTTATTCTCTGCAAATTACAACCAGAGAAACCCCGACTGTCTCATCAATCAAGACAAAACTGAAGAAACATGTTTCCAGTAAGCTTTAACCGCTCATAAGTGCTGGTAATTTTATCCTGTTGAACTGCTACTGCCCTAGATCAGTGCTGGGCAGGACAATCAAGCAAGCTAGAGACAGCTGGGGAAACAAGGTGGAAAGCACTGTTCCTTTAATCTGTAGAGGTCATCTTCTACCCGCCCCACCAAATCATCTGAAACACCTCCCTGTAGTGTGTTTCTAGATCCTTTGTCATGTCAGGTGACGTTTGCTCTCTTACTCTCTCCCCTGGGTAAGCAATGTTTCAGGAGAAAAGTGTTTTTAATGCTTAGGCAGTTGTCTGTGACTGGAATATGTAAGTATTCTTTGTGTAAGGAAAAACAAGCAAAAATGTTTTAAGAATAAAAGGTACTTTTATTGTGTTTAGAGGGAATAATAATACTTTTTTTCTTCCTTTCTTTTTTAAGTGAGAAATCATAAAACATTCTGATGCTACAGAAAACAGGGAGTTTGTGATATCTAAAATTATCTTTTTAACTCCTCATGGTTGCCAAGATATCACATGTATAAGAACTTATCTACAATGTACTTGTCTCCCTTCTCACCTAAACTGAACCCCAGAAGCGGCCTCATCCCTTCCCCCAAAATAGTCCTGCAACAGTTGTTCACACGATCTTCAACAGAATGGCGAGCACCACAGCTGACAACACTGTTCCTTTAGCTTGACAGTTACTTTCTAAAATTAACCTTTCATATTTAGTGACTTAATCTTCCTACAGTCCAATTATGAAGGCATTTCCTATTGAGCACAGTATTAACCTATAAATATAAATGAAATTATAAGCCTTGTCTATTGAGCATGGTATTGATCTGTTATTCTCCTGATAATCATTTAAATCTATATAAAGAAAATATAAACTCTCAATTAAACAGTCAAAATCATGCAAAAATTCCTGCACCTCTTTTATAAACTGCAGAACATAGGAGTAAGAAAATAAGTAACACTGGATTATATTGGGAAGAATTTCTTCACCAAAAGGGTTGTCAAGGACTGGAACAGGCTGCCCAGGAAAGTGGTTCAGTCACCATCCCTGGAGGTGTTTAAAGGATGAGTAGATGTGGTGCTTTGGGACATGGTTTAGTGGTGGACTTGGCAGTGTTAATAGTGGGACTCTATGATCTTAAGGCTCTTTTCTAATCTAAATGATTATATAATATTTTTTATTTACCTTCAAGGCAAAATATATATCTGCTATAGCTCAAAATTAAATTCTGTAAAGAAGAAACTGTTTTGGAGATGAAACTTATTTTTCCACTTGGATTTAGAGTTTTATTTTATATTTCCCACTACTTTGTGTTTTTCTAAGTTACTAAACTGGATCGTTTTTAACACTCTAATAGTTATTCCTATATTTTCAGTTTCTTAAAGAAGTATACATGTTTAGAATCTCACATTGGACTAAATAAATAAAAGCAACCAAACATACATAATTATATCTGTGAATAAATCACATAAACACAGACGATAGTGAAAACGTGTTTCCAAATAGCCAAAATAACTCAATATCCAAATAAATATGAGACTTCTGCTTCTATGAACATTATACACACTGAGGCAGCTGTGAGAAACAGTCCTATAGAAACCTACATTCAAACTGGTTAAAAATGGACCCTTTTCCCCTCAGAGAAGAAAAAAAAGGAGGGAATCAGGCCTCCATGACCAACAAACCAAGTCTTACTTGCAAAGCCTTGTTCTAGTGAACCTCAGGCAATCTCAGCATTCATCAGGCAGGCCATTAAGATCCCAGGTTCCTCTGGACTTTACCGTGTAATACTGTGAATGCAGTGGTACAGCAAACACTGTAAACTGCCTAGGCATATTGTGGATTAATGAAAATCACATCCTACAATCACACCACGAGAACAGTAACGTCTGATGATTTAATACTCTAATATTTCATATTTAAAACTCTAAAGAGGATCCCAGGTTCCCCTGGACTTTACTGTGTAATACTGTGAATGCAGTGGTACAGCAAACACTGTAAACTGCCTAGGCATATTGTGGATTAATGAAAATCACATCCTACAATCACACCACGAGAACAGTAACGTCTGATGATTTAATACTCTAAGGGGTACCATTTTTAATGTGGGATTTTTTTTTTTACTTTTTTGAACTTTGGTGCCAAAAAAACAGATAGGTCTTTCAAGAGCTTTAAAAACAATTTACATCTCATTACACTTTAATTCCCCATGAAATTATAGAAGTGCAAAGATATAGCTTTTAAGAATGGCTGCAGCAAAATATAGTTCTGACCAAAGCACAGATAAAAATCAGAGGCAAAATGAGAATAGAGGAGTTTCATCCTCTTATCCTAACCCAGCTCGCCAGTACGGCCACACAGCTTTAGAGCACCTGAGTAAAAGCAACAAGGACTGATTCACATGACAGAGGCCAGAGCTGATGCAGAAACCTTCTTAGGTGGTACCTCAATTCAGAGCCTCTAGGTGGAGGAAGGCTTCATAACCCCAGAGATCTAATCAGGGACCAACTCAGACACAGGGAGAAACAACTAACAGCTTCAACAAGCTTTGTTTTTCTCATCCACTGAATTATCCTTCACATGTTTTAATGCTCAAAAGCCATGAGGCTTTCAGTACAGTGGCTCAGTCAAACAAAGTGGGCAGCCAAGAAGCAGCCAAGAGCTCCACGGTCACTGAAGGGCACAGAAACAATCACCTCTCCAAAGAACTGAAGAAGAGCTACACAAAGCTATGCAAGATAACAGGATTTTTTCCACAACTAATTAGAAAAAATCTAAGACTTCCAGCAACATGAATGTCTGTCCTTAATAAATACGTACAGAAGGCCAGGATATGAGGGGACTTTGTTGTGTGCACAGTCTGAGACAGAAAAGCAAAGGGAAGATCACAGTAAGATCATCCCCCTCATTGACAGCACAGCTGACAGTGCCAGCTTCCTCCAGCCCACGGGAACAGAAGGAGCACAGCATTTGCAGCCAGCAAAGCTGATTTTATGGTGTTACACTGCAAGAGCCTTACCAGCATTGAACTTCTTCTGGTGCTACCGACTCATGGGCCCAGCACAGAAATATCTTCCAAAGATATTCAGAGTGGAGTACCAATCCTCTGAAACCAGCTACATCTCCTCCCTTTGCTGATAAGGTGATATACAGTCACTGCCTAATTGGGCACAAAGGGTACTTGCATAGGGCATCCTTCAGCAACAAATTCTTGTGCTACCTGTTTGACTATTAGAAGCCACAGGAAATGTTAGGGCCTTTTCCCTCCTTCCTAGTTCTAAATCTTCATCTTTCAAAAGCAATCATGACAATATTTCATTTTGATTACATAAAGAGTTCCTGCAGAATGAAGAATTACTGATTATATTTAAATGACATAAACAATTGAACAGAGGAATACCAAATAAACACATTAAAAAGAACACTTGTACTTCAGTAAAATATTTGCCAGCAAATTAGATTTTATTTATAGCTACCAGCCTTTCTTTGACTATTAATAGAATTATAACCATAATGCCACCAGCTGACAAACTGAAACAGAAATCTCTCTAGTGTCCTACTATGTCAGGCCACTTCATTGCTGTGATAATGGATAGTTTCTCACTTTTGACTTGATAAAAAATTTTTAGTTTGCCATAAGTGTTTCTAAACCTATTCTTTTTTTTCAAACACACAGGAGCATTTTATCTCTATCATGAAGAGTTACTGATAGTTCCTTTAAAACTTTGAATGTACTTCCAAAAAACAGCCATATCTATAGGAGGACAGACACCGTTAGAAAGTGAGTTTTCATGTGCAATTTACAACAAATTTCACTTGTGATAAATATCAAACAAAACATTAAAAACAATATTTTATACATAAATCATCTGAATAAAACAGTAAATTTACTTAGTATATGTGGCACACATTTCATTTTCCTTCATAAATAGCTCACCATCTAAGTCCTGAAACAAAAAAAGCCTAGCCAAAACACCAAAATCTTTACTTTTTATGTGAAAGAAATGACCAACACAAACACTTCCTAATGCAAAACAAGTGCTCTATGTATGTAAATTTATCCATGACTTAGTGGAGAATAACTGAGACTTCTCTTTATATGTATGAGTTAAATTCTTTAATAACTAAAGATTCAGCTTGGTGAAAAAAGTTCTTGAGAATTCAGTGAAGCCACATGCTCAGACTGGAGATCTTTACATAAACTAGAGTTTAACATTTTTATTTAATACTTGTTCTGAGAGAATAACTCACAGCTTCGACTTGTTGAGTAGGCATTGGAAAACATTTTAAGACATACACTTTCTCCAAAGGGATCATGGTACAAGTTAATTTTAAACTAGTTTAAAAGTTAAACTAGGGCTTCAGAAAAAGCAGAGAGGTTTGATGTATTGTATCACTACACTTATCACAAGTCTAAATCCTGCACTATATTTAAAAAGACAGCATTTGAATACTTAACTAAATGGAAAGCACTCAAATTATGAGATACAGCTGTAAAAATAACACCTGCTCTACTCATTCTTCCTTGAGGATCTGGTTAGATTAACACATATGTAATACTTATGATTTATTCATTGGCTTCTGAGTAGAAACATAAAGTAGCTAGACTGAACTATAAAAAACAGGTTAGTATAATTTCTCCTTTTAACACACTTGAGAAATAGCCATATGAGCCCTGTCAGATTGTACATGGCTTTTTTTCCCTTGTTTTAGAACAGCTAATTTAAGCACATGATTCAGTTATCACAACACTGATACATTAGGCCAGGAAAATACAGCCAATACTACTTTAAGAAATCTTGATTCTCAGATTCTAAAATTCAAATACAGAACTGTAAACTCTAAATACAAACAGTTATACAAACACAACAGGAAGCTTGGGCTTCTCTAAGCACACATCCTTTTAACAGTTAATTTTAAAAAATCATTTAAGAGTCTGATGATTAATACCTAATGCACTGAAGTGGTTACTATGAGGAAAACAGCACAGTTCTCTCGTAATGCCCTATTGGCCCACTGTGGCTTTAATATCAGCTAGACTAGGAAAACCTTGATAAATCCTGACAGATGTTGCATTCCAAAATTCCTATACTATAATGCATGGAATTGGAACCTGAAGTGAAAGGCTTCTGCAGTAGAAATGAGACTGGTAAAGGTATTTACCATTAAATAAGAACCACCCCATACCCCAGTAAGTTGCTCTAAGGCAAGGGCAAAGGGCTTCAGTGCACAGTAATTAAATCTCTCTTTCATTTAATGTTCATTTGGTAAGAAAGAAGAATAAGTAAATCAGTACTCATTTGTGGAAGCACTCAGGCTGTGGGCAAAAGGCTCCAAGAAAAGGAGTTTTATGACCTTCCTAGCAAAGACATGATGGTTTCAGCCGATAATCAGAGATACCTGGCAGAGGCATCAGGGCTGTTTGGGCTTTTTTTGGAAGATGATGATTCGTAGTTCCATGTTCTATTGACTGAGATTTGACAGATTTTCCAAATAAACATGTATGATCTACAGCCTAGGTTATTTGACAAATTGGCCTGAAGCATATTCAAAAATCACATGAAATTTTATCACATTCTTCAACGTGAACCTATGTTGTACCTGTGTTCCAAATTTCAACTCAATCTGTATAGAACTAAAAACCATTTTTATTAGGCTTTACTAGGACAGCATTTCAAATAAACCTCATCATCACAATACAGTTGTTTGAGTTACATTTTTAACTTTTCAAGCACATAAGAAAAGAGCAATGGGATGAAGAAGAGTAGGCAATCATAATGCAGCCAGGCTGTATCCACAAGGATGTGGAGTGCAATAAATAGAAACAGAGTGTGGCATACGAGGACTATCCACCACTAGTTACACACTGCACCAGTTGGCATCACAGCAGAAGAAATTTTTAAGAATGGATTTTGAATTCTGTAGTATTCTTAATTTATGAAGCACAAAACTGGATTTCTCCTTTTATGGAAGAAAATTGTTAATTCAAGTAAAAGATCACCGAATGTTAACAACAGGTGTTGAATCAGGCTCAGCCATCCAGGATGTGCAATTATACTGAACAGATGTGCATGGAATAAAAAGAAAGGATAAAAGCATCTTAATACACCAAAAATTATGTCCTTACATCTAGCTATTGAAAGTAAATGAGTCAAATCCTTTAAATTTTTACTCAAGCAAATTACTAATAGAGCCAACAACAGTTTGCTCATCAAGATCCTTAGTTATAAAATTTAAAACTTACAGGAGGACTACTGTTCCCCACAGAGGCCCCCTCATAAAAATTAAGATCTCTATTTCTTACTGAAAATAGAACGAATAAAGGAGTTTGTGGCCTAAAAGATGTCTTCATAAAAAGATAATTATTCCCTAGTTCTGTCAAAAATTATTCGTTTAATGCTGCAATCACTGGGAGGAAATCCACAGTTTATGTTATGAAGCAGGCCAGACTAAACTGTTAAAATCACCTCCGTTTTTGATCATCAGCGTCTCTCTGAGTGCTTGATGCTGTGACATCAAAGCAACAAGTGACATTTGCCAACAGAAGCTTTCATAAATGAAATAATGAAACAAAAAGAATAAATATTTCAAATATTAACTATTTAAACTATCTCAGTATTCTCTTAATATTCAACATTAAATAGATTAATTGCACACCAGCTTTCATTGAAATAGGCCAGCTATAGTCTAATTTATCAAAGGTCACTCACTGCACATATCCTAAAAATGTCAGCAAGACTTTATACAGAAGAATCAGAGTAACTGGTATTTCCTAAATATGAGTTTTCTCTAGCACAGAATGGCAACAACAGTGTGTAGGGATTTTTGATTTTCCTGTAAGTTACTGAATACCTGCCCATAACAGTGAGTTATTATCATTTCATGCTGTTTCTTAAACTTGTCTAACAAAAAACATTAACTTTAAAGTAGTGACAATTTGCAAGTACACTCAGTACAATGTTTCCAACTCTTTAATTTTATATGCATCTCCCCTAGGTAGACTAACAGTGTTTTCCTAAATTATATATATGAAATCTAAATTACACAAAACAAAAACTGTAAAATAGGTTTCTATTCTTCTCATATTCTATATTTGATCTACAATTATAGCATATTTTCTAAATTTTCCCCATTAATATCCCCATGGAAAAACTGCAATCAATGCAGTAAAATACTGCATGTCTAGTCAAGCTACAAAAGACAGAACTAAGAGAAAAAAGTAAAAGACTGTACAATAAACATATATTCTGTAGTGTGTTTTATCCTCAGAAGATTACTATGCTGTATAAAAGGAATGAAAAAGGAACAAAAAAGCACTTCACAAATTAGTGTAAGACTTGGATAATGCCTACAGACAGAGTTAACAATATTGATATAAAGACTCCTAGCCCTGAGAGAGGAACTGCTTTGTTTTTGACATGGAAACAAATGCACACATCCACAAAGGGCTGGGGTTTTTGTCAACATCTTCATCTGCCTGATCTCTGATGATTCTGTCAGACATTTCAGTACCAAGGCAAGGCACGGTGAGTGCAACAAATAAGCAAAACTAAAAGACTCTTCAAGGTAGACGTAGCTGGAGTTTTCCCTAAAGAATAAAGGGTTCACCTTCTTCTTTTTATCAGCATAAAAGGCAAGCATTCTTTTATTCTGTGCAAAACCAAGAAAAGCTGAAGGTGAATGCCACTTCTTTAAACAAACAAAACACCGTACAGGTGCAGAGGTGTACAGTATACATAGAAAAAGCTATAAAATAAGGGCTGTGTTATTTCTTTTTACAATCAGTTACTGTTTTGAATCTACTAAAGGTTGTTCCTGATATTGAAAACACCATGATCGTGAAAGTGGATAATTGCCCTTGAAATCCAGTGTACTCAGAAAAGTTGGGAGACTTAAGCCCTGTGTTTTTGCATAAAATGTAATATTTTAACATACTATATTTATATGCAGTATATATACACTAGTATATTTACACAGTATCATGCTGAAAGGAAAATTTTAAATAATGTCAGAATAGTGCTCATTAAAGTTACAAGCAGTAACACACATGATTCCACCAAGAATGTGAATCACACTGAACAGCTGGAGGTGATTGGGTGGTGGGTTAGCACAGCTGCTTTGCATCTCTGCAGGTCCATGTGCACAAAGCCCATCTCAAGTGGCCACAGTTATCATCAACTGATAAGAACTAAACTCTGTCTCTGACTGGATCCAAAGACTGACAGGACTTCACAGAGCTGGATGAATTTTTGTGGGTGCTACCTGCATTCATTATATTTGTTTTTAATCACCCTATCTTCCTGCTGAGAAATCCTGTCTTCAAGAAAAGTTTAAATATTTTATAGTAACTTAAAATGTATAATAGTTGCAGCCTTAGGTCAGCAATTTCCATCTTCTGTAAGACCTGTACCACAGAAAATGTACGTCCACAGCTCTTGGAGTAAAGAAACCACATTGATTGTTGAGCAGAATAAGCCATTCAAGAAAATATAAAGTACTCTACATGATGACATGGAAAAAAGAAGTGGCTACAGACAGAGTTCTAACCATCTTAAATAAAGAATGAAGAAGACTGAGAAAAAAAAAGGTAAGAGTCTAAAAAAAAATTTACATAATTCAGATGAGAAATGCCTTGAGGAATACAAAAATCTAACAGCATATGTGAACAAAACCCAAATGCTCTATCAAAAGGTATTTGTAGGAGATCAAACTTTTTGCTGATGAAGACATTGTAAAAATGACATTTTAATTATCTGTTTATATCTACAGGACTGGAATAATAACCAGTTTAAATCCTGCACATCTGTTGCTGTATTTTCTCAGTATTTCAAGGACACAGACCTTAAGCCTTACTCCATACTGGCCACCTACCAGTCAGATTTTTCTTCTATACATGACATATTGTTACTTTGCTAAAAGCCAAATTACTGCACCTGATCTGAGAAAAACAATCTCCCATAAGCTGAGCAACTGCATCAGAAGAGCACGGCAGAGGGGCCCAGAGGGCCAGCACAACAACGCAGCTTGTCCGAGCAAGCGTGGCCCGCACCGCAGAACTGCTTGTGCTGTATCACGCTCCAGCCACCCCAGGTCTTTTTCCTCCAGCACATCTCATAATTAAATCCATGATATGCCTGTCACGTTAGAAGTCACCCGAGCTGCAGCAATCAGAATTCCCGTTTGAATAAACGTAAATCACCATAACGCAACCGAAGTCCCCTCTCTACAATCAGCAGCACAAACAGCCCTTCCACAGCGCTCACACGCTGACCTCTGAGACTTCAGGCGGTGCTGACTGTCCACTGACGAGACTGCAAATATGATATGACAGACTCAACCATAAAAATACAACAAATAACCCTTCTGATTTTACTGCTTGTCGTCTACTACATGTATTAAAAAAAAAAATAATAATCCTGAGCAAATCTCCTCAGGGAGGATTTGAAAAGCTGTGATTTAACAGACATTTCACGATTTTCAGAAAGGAGAGGTATCTATGTTCTATATCCCCAAATCCCACCCGAAAGAGGGGAACAAAGCCAGCAGCTATGACTTCATGGTTTCAAGCAATACTTTACAACTGTTCCCTGTAGAAAAACAGCTATCACCTCGTCAGCAAAAATTGATATGAAAAGCCAGATTTCTGCTCCTACTGAAGTCAATGAAAGTTCTACTGTAGCGTTCAGTAGGTTCTAAATTGAGTCCCATTAGGATAGAATTCATTTTTTAATGATTTTCTCCTTTCTTAAAAAGAGCAAAGTACCTGCATTTTAAAATATTAATTATTATCACCTGCATACAATTACAGTAGAACCTTGTGACTTCGTAATAATGATAGAGGCACTTGACGAAATTTTCTGAATTTTGCAAACTAACCAACTGAAAAAACACAATAGGAAAGCAACACAAATTTACTAAGTTTAGTTAAAATTGTTTATACCATTTCATAATGTATTATTAAATCTGATACATTGCATCTTAGTTTACAGATCCTTCACTTTCATTCCTGGATATATTAAGTGTCATTGCTGCAAAGTGATACTTAATGCTAGGAATACAAGGGAAGGTATGCCAGCCTCCTGAATGCAGTAATAAGCTTTTATTTCTTATCTAAATCCAAAGATTCATTGCTTACATTGTTTCCATTTTGCAGTCAGTTCGAACTTCAAAGCCACAAGATTTTCACAGCAGCTAAACTTTCACAAATTTGATTTTCTAAACTTTAAATATTATATATAATTTTTAGATAGATAGATATAAAATTAAATATAGTCTACTATTGAAACAAGGTTTCTGAATTTGACTTTATTTTTCACAACTATTACTATAAGGTTAATACCCCATAAAATTATGACACAACATAATTACATTTTAAATATGTGAAAATTATATCCCTTTCATTTACTTTTGTCTTTTATAACAATTTCTAAGTATTTATTCAAAATCTCCAGTGCCTTTCATTTTCATTTTCTATGTTCACACAGTTGTTTTTCTGCATTTGTAGAGATCCTTGAAGCAGCTAAAGGCAATTAGAAAAAGTTAAGATGCTAAAACAGTATTTTTTTTCATTAGCAACAGACTATGTGAGAAGATACTGTAATTATTTCAACTTATTTCCTTAATGTACTCTTTTTCATGCTAAATATTTCTGTAATGCAAGCCATTTTCATCCAAAACTACTTTTTATTTCTGTAGTTCTGTAAAGTCTCTCTTTCTCCCTCACACAATTCTTAAGAAGTTATTTGCCAGTAGCGCAAATGCAAATAACCAGAAATTAAAAACTGCACTATTTATGTAACTGGATAACTGCTACATGCTGGGATCATCAAACTTTTAACCTTACTTTATTCAAAAAGGATATAGCTCACTTCATGTCATACCTGCAGTTGTCTTGTTTTCTCCATACTGCTGATTAGGTGGCCCAATCCCTTATATTTTCTACAGTTTATACCTTTCTATACAGGATTTCCACTGACTAAGAGTGTAAGAGTATCTACTCAGCAATTCAGCATCCCAGCCTAGATACCTAAAAACAAAAAACACGTGATCAGGGACAACACATTTTAAAGTGCCCTGCTTCTCACTTTGCACAGAAACCTCGCTACAGGGAAGGATTCCAGCTCTCCAGAATGCTACCAACATACCTTCCAGTTTTTGCAATAGGTCAGAGAGGGCTTATAGAGCAGTGTTTGCATTTCACTACTCTGATTCATCTGCTCAACCAGGTGAAAATTAAACCAGCATCATAATATAATTATTATACTACAATGCGTACACGTGGGGCATTTCAACTAGGCTGCACAGGCAATTGCATGCTTGATGTGGCAGTTCTGAAGTGCTCCTGAGAAGGTTTTCAAAAGTAAAAAAATTTCCAAGTTCTTAAAAAAAGGAAACATACTCCATTAGATGACAGGAAACCTAATGCCTTCACAGATCTTCCATAACTTTGCAATCATAAGGTCTACTGGAAAATTCCCTGTTTCTTGAACCAAGTAGGTCACTGTTAGTTACAGAAACTTACCAGTCTGTGCTTTTAATGAAGAGCTGGTCCAAAAGTACAAACCAAGAGCTTACTTGCTGGAGTACTGCTTCACTCCCAAAGCCAGCACTGATGCCGTGCAGGCTTCTAGCAACAGAAGTGAAGAAGTTCTCAGATAAGCTGTGTTGCTCTGTAGGCTCTGCAGGAGACTCATCTCCACGTCTCTCCTCCCCTCCTAGTAATGCCTCTTTCCCATGTTTTCACCTCATTCCCAGTCTCAGTTCAGGCAGCTTCAGCATGTAACTGTGATGACCAAGTACTACCAGTGAACTCCACACACTCAGAGTTCTGATTTCCTGTACACCTGAGCCCCACAGTGCCAGTCCATTCCTTTTACCCCAGCATCCTTTTCCAAGGTACTCCTGATTGCCAGTATCTGCTCCAAGTCAAATCAAACAGTGATTCTTCCTCTACTCTGCCCCTTTTCAGCAGACAGAGAGAATGAAATTCAGAGAAGAGAACAGAAAGTAGTAAGACTTCAATACCAAAAAACAGAGAAAGGTCAATTCAGCTCTGCATCAGGGAACATTCCCTGTATGCTGAGCTGATGGAAACAGGGGGGAAAAAATTCTATCTACCCACTTCTACCAACACTTACGTGATATTATTTAAACAATCATTTTTCAGAGGTTAATAAATCGGTCAAAGAAGAGTGGGTATTCACAGGGATAGTCAAAGACACTCTTAAAAATAGTCAAATTGATTATATTCACCTTGTCAAATTGAAGCTCCTCCTTCAAAGCATGCAAGCACTAGAGGTTTTTCAAGGAAAGGCTGATGAAATTCTTTTTTTAATGGGCAAAAGGATACCAGGCATTTTCTTGTGAGGCTTATGGTCAAAGCCAAGTTGGCAGTCTTAACTAGAATTTTCTGTGAAAAATCAGCCTGAGACCAATTCAGGGGAAAAAAAAATTGTTAGCCTCAATGGTTAGGAGCTGGTCAAATTTGGAAACTGGAAATACAATCCTGCAGAAGGAACTGTATTGCCTTCAACAACAGAGCACAATCAACTGCTCTAAAAAACTTCTATCAGAGTTAACAAATATAATTCAAACATCTCTGTGGTAATTTTGACAGGATGTCAAAAGAAATGCTTGCAGATAAATGTAAAATACTGAAAATGCTTTAAAAATTAAACTGAATTTTTTTAAAAAAAATTCTTTCCAGCTCAGTGTAATTAACAAAAATAACTATTTTCAAAAGAGACAACAAAAAGAGACAACAAAAATCTTTAATATATGAGACAGTTTATTCTACATACCAACCCTCCATCTACTGACAGTGACTAACATATTAAAGTCAAATCCTATCTCATACCTAACAGCCCATGATGCAAGCAGATGGTTTTAATCCCACCAAGGAAATTTTCTTCTCCATTGAGAACTGCGAGGTGACATGGCCATCCACTTTCATCAAAGTCCAATGTTCCATTAGGAAATCCATGTCTCTGGGGACACATGCACACAGGGGAAGTTACATGCTGGAGGAAAAACACATGCATAAGTAGAGTTACACCAGCTTTCTCCTCTGATGGCAGTAGAGTGTTGAAACTATGACCTTGTTCCCAACACCAGGCACTTTTGCCACTACACAGAAAGCAGTTTTCCATATAGGCACTTCCTCCCACAGGACCCCCACCACCTCAAAACAAAATGAGCTCGTCATGATCACCAGCAATCCCTGGCAGTATTGACAGTACATTTCTCTTCCCTGGGCCTGTATGCACAGTGATTAATTGTATAAAATAACTATGTCAATTCATCCAGCAACAGTTATTGATCAGCTTGTAATGAACACAAATGTAAACTTAGTGTTTTATAGACCCTGTGTCTATTTATGTATTTCTGTTTACTACAAATAGATCAATTTCAAGTGGAACATTTTGCTGTTTTCCAGTTATCCTGAATCATCCCTATGCAATTATCAGTTTCCACTGAAGTGTGCCATTATTTATTTCACTTAAATATGACAACCACAACTACTGCATGTAAGGACAGAAAGAAGACAACAAAACCATCCTTGTAACTATTCACACTTCAAGGAAGTCCCAAAATATTAGCTATATACACTGGAAAAAGAAATATCATAAGGATATTGATGGAAACTTATGACCACAACACAGTTCTTAAACAAAACCTACATCTGAAGTATTCACTTTCTTTTTCAGCAAGACACAGGGCCTTATGGATCAAGTTTTACCCAGGACTCCACTTAAACACTAGGACACTACCTGCTCCTTGAAGAACTGCCATGATTCACAATTCCCAGTCTCCTTCCTCATTTCACAGCATTCAGACACAGTGAAGTCACTGTGGAAAGACTAGACCAACTCTTCATAAGATGGCAGCCAGAATTTAATTAATCTCTCTGTGTTTATCCATTAAGAAATTGTTGAGCCACTGTGATTGTTTTAATTTTCAGATGGAGTTCAAATTTCAGATTATAAATTCTTACACTAGAAAACCTGCATTTCATATACACTAACAGCTTTATTTTAGACACATGTACAGTAATATGTGTGCAGTTCCTAACTACCTTTTGAACACAATGATGCAGAACAATAAAGCTTTGGGAAGGCAGTAGGCTGCAGAGTGAATTCCCCTAACCCTGGCTTTGAGGTAGGCAGTGATGGTCCCTATAGGACTCTGCCGAGCAGAGATAACAGACACTGTCAAAACAGGTTTCCTAGAGCAGATTGCCTAACAATCTGGGAAGGGCAGGATCCAAAGATTTCCCAAGGAGAACATTTTCACATCCAATCAGTCTTTCAGCTCTGCCCAGACTGTCCATAAAAAGGCTCATATAGCAGGCTGAGATGTGATGGAGGGCTGAGAAAAATCAGTCTGGTAGAAACTAGATGAAGTCTAAATTAATTTTTTTGTAGTTTACTGAAGAGAAACTCTTATCATGAACCTTCCTTATCTTGTGTCATTTCCCTTTTTTTCTTTTATTTTAAATGACTGGTGCAATACAGTTATGCAGTGATTTTTTTCCAAATAAATTATGAGGTATTAGCATATGCCACAGTCAAAGTGAATTTTTTTTTAAATAATCATGAATACTCAATCCAGCCTACAGATATAATAATCACCCGTGGGAATGGGACTTAATATACCAATCTTCAAACATCATGGTCTCTCTCTCCACTGGCCCTATCTGAAAGGCTAAGAAACATCATATCGATATTTCAGCCAACCAGCTTCTGGAAATGCTGTAGATATTATTTACAAACATTTTCTGCACCCATTAAGTACTATAATTGAAATGTTTACATTTTTCTAAATTAAAAATATAAATTCAAAACAAGGACACTCCCACTCCTTCACAAACCATGATAATAACTAAACATGTCTAAGATGACCAAATCAGCAGACTTAGCTGGCAAACAAAGAAACCAAAAGTATCCTATGAGATATTGAAAAGAAATATATTCCATATGCTTTGGGATATTTTATAATGGAATCTTAAGCAACAGATGAAGTTGAATAACAAGATACACGGCTACATGCAGATAAATATCTGGTTTATTTATCCTTGGTAGGCAAACAAGTAGACCCCATTAGCTGCAGGTTCAGTAATAGGGGTAAACAAAGAGAAAAAATAGAGTCAGGTAAGGAAGCAGACCAGATTGTATTTCACATTCAATATTACTCCCTTAAATATAAAAGTCAACTGAAAGACAGAGATAGTAATATAATCAATTGTACATTACAAAAAAGCAAAAATATACACTAATCCAAATGGCCTCTTTTCCATTTTTTCATTTCTGCACTGTTTCAATAAAATACAGATTCTAATACTAAGAGATATAAAATGTGAATGTAAATACCTCTAGAAATTAAAATTTATGACTCTCCTAGCAACTGTATCTCATACACTTGCATACACGCAATATTCTGCATGGTATTTGGTGCGAGTTTTGTGCTTTCGCAGCAGCAAGGTTGAATTATGGTTGCTGTGGGAACTATATCTTTGAATTTCTTGAGTTGTGCTCTCATCTGAACTCAAATGTTACATTTACATAGGCAAGCATTTGCTGGTTTTCTCCACGTAAAGGAATCTATGTGAATGGTTACATACTTAGGTATTCTTACCAAAGAAACAACACAGCTCCAAGTCTGGAGAAGTACAGAGCTCCAATCACTGTCACACTGCAGACACAAGAAGTAAAACAGAGACACATAAAACCTGTGAGTCAAATGTGGCAGGGTACCTACAGAAACAGTAATATGTGATGTCACTAAAAGTTTGGGGGTTGCAATCCTCCTTTATTAGTTCAGCTTTTTAACCACAGGGTTTGAATACATGCTTTCTTTCAACCATTTGATGAGAGGATACATATACATACATATATATATATGTGTACAGAGAGAGAGAGTGAGAGTGATACACACACATTTGTCAGATGCTTCAGAGCCTCTCTGTAATATAGTGATCTTTTCAAGTGTGATGTGAGGGGGTCAGTATTGCCCAGCCCCAGTCAGCACAGACATTGCTCTGGGAACTTTCTGAACTTGCAGCAAAAGAAAGCAATGACTACAGAGGTCTGACATTTGACGTGTAATATAGGTCACAAGCTGCTCTAGAGACTCACCTCAGCATAAGGGAAAGACAGAGAGAGAGACAGAGATCCTCCTACTGCTACTAGAGATGTTCTCTAGCAGAGGTGATTTGTCTCCTAGTAGAATCAAGAAGCTTAAACTTAGAGGTCTGTCTGCTTGACACAAAATAATCTATTTACTATTTCCTCATGGATACATTTTATGGTTTGACATCATCAAGTTATTCAACAAAACTGTGCATTTTTGGAATTATCACTGAACAATTATGCCTCTAAAATGATCAGATTAGAAATCAGAAATACCAAGTTAATATTCAATATTCTTAAATTGAAATAAATTTCAATGCGCAGTTGCTACTTCCAGAAGTCAACATAGGTATCATGTTTTAAGGAAGATTTTTGATTAATGTGGAGGAGCATGAGGAGAGGGAGAAATCAAAAAGCAACATAAAGCCAGAGATCCTGAGGCATGGTGGCACCTCTCTGAAGAAACACCAACGCACAGCTACACTCCCGATGCACTCAGCAGACTCTCAAGATCTCTAGATTTCACTTAAGAAAGGTGGACATTCCACTAGGGCAAGTGTTCTTGGGGAGAAAAAAACTCAACCCAGAAAAAGCAATCAAAGTGAAGTATGGCTGTGATGGCCTGGTTTAGAATAGAGGAAACAGCACACACTGAAAGCAACAGCCTGCCAAGAATAAGAAAAAAAAAACTACATGAAAAATCTCAAGGGAAAAAAACCCCACAATTTTAAGATGTAGTGCATGAAAAATATGAATTATTCTTACTTTGAATTTATTATATCTACTTTGTATACCATTACAAAGGACTCCAAGTTAGTGCTTCTTGCAAATAAATGAAATCTGAAGTATGTGGTATTTCCAAAATAAACAATCAATTTCAAAGCAGAGTTTACAATGTTAACACAAGAACTTATTAGAGGAACTTCAAAAATAAGAGTTATCTGACAAACAAAACCATATATTGACAAAAACTAGTCTGTATTAAAAATTTCAAAGATCACGAAGGTTACTCAGTAAGACAGATTCAACAAGAAACCATTAAGTCTTGCAAGGATAACACTTTTACTTTGCATCTTTGAGTCTAGTCATCACACAGAAGTTTATTCTGAGTATAAAGTGAAGGAATATTAATATAATTTGTATCTCCCAAAGAAATTGTGGGTTATTTTCATTTCAGGATCTCAAGACTACTAAATATGATAATTAGTTACAGTAGTTGTGTGAAGTGGAAAGGCACATCACAAACAATGCAACCATGCTGAATAGTTTTACCACTCACTTTTGAATGACACATGCCCTCTCTAAGAATAGAATGTCAAATCAACAGCCCCTGTTAGTGTCTAGACATAATTGTCTCTGAATTGAATACATCAGCGTTAACTGCAATACCAAAATGGTTCCAACTAAAATAATGGAACTGTCTCTTGCACCATACTTCTGCATATTTTGTAAAAATTACATAATACAATAGATGGAGAAAGATTTATGAGGTTAACATTTTGCATATTCCTGCAATCAGCCCAACTGTCAACTCTATTCACTGTGACATGAGCCACTATAAAATGTGCTTGCATATAAACACAACCAGAACATCTGGGGAATGTACGCATTCTGAAAAGAAACTGTATTTGATGGAAGACTTAAAAACATACAAATAGGCCATCAGTTTTTTGAAAATACAAATATTTTTAAATATTATCTATTTCGACTGTAATAGCCATGTGCAAAGTATTATGTATATAAAAAACCAGTATTTATTTATGTACTTATTCTGAAGCCTCCTGGCAGAAAAGTCAAACACATCTACATTGATCTCATATAACTTTCTTTTGATTTTTATATGAACCTTGCATAGACATAAGAAAAAAGTGTGTGTGTACATTTGTGAGTATGTAAAAAATAAAGACATTTCAAAAATTATACTTCAAAAATAAGCCACAGAGTTCTTCATGTTGGCACACTCAGATAGTAGAATGTTGTGCATAACTTCATAATGTAATGTCTAAATTGCCTAACAGAGCAGCTTGCATACGCAGTCTGAAGGCCACATGATGATACCACATAGAGGCATGAATGGAATCCAGGGGTACCTTCTATGAAAGCAGTCATATTTATAGATTTAATAATTGGAAATATGAAGTAAGTCAGCAGCAGGATACTACCACATGCATGCGTATTCAATGTCAGTAACAAATGAAATGCTTCATTCTCACCATTCACTGTCACTGCAAGGACTTTTACTATTCTGTATTTATCTCCAGAAAGAGAATCATAGGAGTTGTTTAGGCTGGAAGACACCCTTAAGATCATAGAGCCCCACTATTAACACAGCACCGCCAAGTTCATAAAACCACATCCCAAAGTGGCACATCTACGTATCTTTCAAACATCTTCATGGATGGTGACTCCACCGCTTCCCTGGGCAGCCTGTCCCAATGCCCGAACACCCTTTCAGTGAAGAAGGTTTTCCTAATATCCAATCTAAACCTCCTCTGGTGCAACTTGAGGCCATTTTGCTTGTCCTATTGTTGCTTGGGAGAAGAGAACAACCTCCACCTCTCCACAACCTCCTTTCAGGTAGTTGTTTCTACAACAAGCAATAAGGTCCATCCTGAGCCTCCTTTTCTCCAGGCTAAACAACCCCAGTTCCCTCAGCCACCCTCCAAGACTTGTGCTCCAGACCCTTCATCAGCTTCACTGCCCTTCTCTGGACATGTTCCAGCACCTCAAAATTTGCACGAAATATGTAAGGTGTTTACCCACAAACATATACTCAACACAGTGCTGTATTCACTCTTCTTCATGAGAAACAAATATAAGCTTCCCAATACTGAAGCTTTTAATGACAAAAAAAACAAGGAATATGTTATGCAATTGAAAAAAAAGTCTCACCTGTTACTCAGTTCTCCAGTTACCTCATGAAACAAAGTCACATCACTGCCATCAGCTGTTAACACAAAATGACTAACAATGAATCGGAAGGTACAATAGCTTTGATAAGATCTATCATTACAGCAAGTAGCAATCTAGGGTTCCAGCAACCACTATCAGAACCTAGGTTAAATCATGCACTTGAAAATATGCTCAGGATGCTTGGTAAGTCTGGTCTCCTTCCTGACCATAAGTACAAGTTTTAATAAGTACATGTTTTAACACTTTCTCCCAGTACCTCATGGTTCTTTAGTTTTATAGCTCACAAATTATAGATTGACTTACTATAAATTGCTCTGCACTGCTAAAGAGAAAAAAAAAAGAGAAAGCACATTAGAAAGCACATTGTAGTGTGCACATTGGTATTGCTATTTTACATATATATTGCTATTTTCAAAATATCAGCTGTATGTTCTTACTGTGACAGAAAAACAACCCCTTACACAGAAAAAAATACTACAATGACCCAGAAGCCACCTCTGTCTCACATGGAGCTGCACTGAGGAAGGCCAGCCACCACAAAGTTCTTCCTGCATGCTACCGAAAACATCTATTAAAAATCCACGGTGGGCTAGTCAGAAACACCTATGTTTAAAAAGACTCCGCAGATTAAGTAAAAGGGACTGCATTCATCATGTCAACCAAAGGTTTTAGCGTAGTATTTAAGCAGAATATTTAAAAATGTACACTGAACTGATACCGAAAACTGAAGGAATTGGAAGAGTTAAGTCTCTAATGCTGTCCTTAGAAATCAGCAAACTATGAACTGAGTGACCAAAAAAGCATCACATGAAACCTCTGGAGTCAGTCTTAAAATAAAAAAAAAAATAAAAAAAAAAAAAAAAAAAAAAAAAAAAAAAACAGGATGGGGGAACNAAAAAGTGGATGTAAAAAAAAAAAAAAAAAAAAAAAAAAAAAAAAAAAAAAAAAAAAAAAAAAAAAAAAAAAAAAAAAAAAAAAACAAAAACCATGATGGGGGGTAAAGGAGACTTTGCTAAGTTCAAAATTGCTAGTAATTTATGTGGCAGCTCCCTCTTCTGGATCACCAAACCCTGACAATTCAGCTGAGATGGCAAGATGTAGAATCTGACTGGTAAATAACACCTTTTCACTGTTGGTGGGTTTTGTCATGTACCATTAGGCAATCACACAGAGACTTGTGAGCTGTTGCCCATTATTCTGAATAAGGAGTTTGTATCCAAGTAGCATACTATGAGGGAAAGGTAGTTGAAAATATGCGAATAGTTTGCAATACTTTTGGAATTTTTTCATCAGACAGTAGAAACATGCAAGAAAACTATATTGACTTCTGCTTGAAATCTCTCACCATTTTACTAAAAAAATGCATTTTACAGAAAAGAACTGATCAATAAGAATATTAAAATTCAACCTGTGTGGCCTGCAGTATGACTTCTGAATCCATATTTGCAGAAGTTAAGCTTCTGGGTTGCAATTCTTGAAACAGAAGAATTGTTCTTGAAATTTCTTTCCGCTTTGACAGGTTCATACCTAAAAAAAGCCTTGCACAGTAGAGAAAACTTCTCTGTGCATCAGCTCTTCAGACACTCTGCAAGACAGCTTGGGCAATTTCTGCGCACATTTATAAACTAGAATTGGAAAGATCAGAAAATTGGTACTCTCTATCCCTATATAAAATTCATCTCCATAAAAGAAGCCTGGCTTTCTGACTTGACCTATAATGAAAGAGGAGGCTTTGTGAAGACCTGGTGATTTTTCTGTATCTCAGCTGGAACCACAGGCAATTCTGTACTCTCTAAATTGACCATCACTATTCAAGCTGAATGACAATGTTTGACTTAAATATAAAAATTACTCTAAATGGCAAATTTATGGCCCAAATGAAATCACTGTTTACTTCATCAGTGCTATTACTGATAGCAAAATCATTACCTAAATTAAATTATTGAATATTTAATGAGGAAGAGAGTGCATAAAAGACGTCCCTGTTAAATTCTGGACCGGGTAACTTGAAAGCATGATTTTTGACTTGCTAATAATTGCATAATCAGGCCCACAAAAGTGTGATTTCATCTTTCATGAGATATTTATGCTGAGTGCATCATAAAGTATATGGCAAACAAACACCAAGGAAATTTTGATCATTCAAGCCTGGATAAAACTAAAATTGCCAGGAGTTACTTGGAGGGAACTGAAAGGATCATATAAAATGGAAAGCCTTGTGGACCTGGAAAGAGTGCGAGAGAGGGAAAAGAGCTAATATTTGCCATGCAGGCACCTGCTCCAAATGGTGGACTTTCAGTGACACAGAGGAGACCTGCTGGTTACAAGCAGAGAAGGGCTGGTGGGAGATGTGGTGGTCAGAGGCCATCTTGGGTACAGTGACCATGAAATGATAAAAAGTTTTTGATTCTTGGTGAAATAAGGAAGGGGATGAACAAAATCTCTACCTCGAATGTCCCAAGGGCAGGCTTTGGGCTGCTCAGGACACTGGTTCAGACTCCCTTGGGAGACAGTCCTTCACAGCAAAAGGGTCCAAGAAAGCTGGACATACTTTAAGAAGGAAATCTTAAAGGCACAGGAGCAAGCTGTCCCCATGTACCAAACGATGAGCCAGTGGGGAAGACCACCACCCTGGCTGAACTTTCAGCCTGAGATTTTGCTGGAACTCAGGGGGTGAGGGTAAGAAAAAAAAAAAAAAAAAGAGTTTATGACCTTTGGAAGAAGGGGCAGGCAACTCAGGAAGAGTAAAACAGTATCAAGTCATGTAGTGAGAAAATCAGGCAAAAAAAAAAAAAGCTTATGGGCCCGGATGGGATCCACCTGAGGGTACTGAGGGAGCCGGCAGAAGAGTTAGCCAAGACACTCTCCATCACTTACCAGCAGTCCTGGCTAACCAGGGAGGTCCCAGATGACGGGAGACTGGCCAGTGCAATGCCCATCTACAAGAAGGGCCAGGGAGAGGATTCAGGAAACTACAGGTCTGACCTTGGTGCTGGGGAAAGTTATGAACAGATCATCTTCAGTGCTGTTACACAGCATGTATAGGGCAACCTGCGGATCAGTCCCAAGGAGCACAGATTCATGAAAGGCAAGTCCTGCTTGACCAACCTGATCTTTTGTGACCAGGTGACCCACTTATTGGATGAGGAAAAGGATGTGGATGTGTCTATCTGGACTTCAGTAAATGTTTCCCACAGCATTCTCCTGGAGGAACTGGCTGCTCATGGATTGGGCAGGTGCACTCTTCACTGGGTAAAAAACTGTCTCGATGTCTGGGCCCAGAGTGTGGTGGTGAACAGAGCTACATCCAGCTGGGACTGGTCAACAGTGGTGTTCCCCAGGGCTCAGTACTGGGGTCAGGCCCATTTAATATCTTCATTGTTGACCTGGACAAGACGACCAAGTGTACCCTCAATCAGTTTGCAGACAGCACTAAGTTGGGTGGGAATGTTGATCTGCTGGAGGGCACAGGAAGGGTCTGTAGAGGGATCTGGACAGGCTGGATCGATGGACTATGGCCACTTGAGTCAGGTTCAACAAGGCCAAGTGTGAGGTCCTGCCCTTGGGTCACAACAACACCAGGCAGTGCTACAGGCTGGGGCAGAGTGCCTGGAAAGCAACCTGGTGGAAAAGGACCTGGGGCTGTTTGTTGACAGTGACTGAACATGAACCATCAGCATACCCAGGCGGCAAGGCGGCCAAGACATCCTGGTCTGTAGCACAAATAGTGTGGCCAGCAGGACCAGAGCAGTGATTGGCCCCCTGTACTCAGATTGTACCCCTGTACTGGTGAGGTCACACCTCGAGTTCTGCCTCCTGTTCTGGGCCCCCCACTGCAAGAAAGACATTGAGGTGCTGAAGCAAGTCCAGAGAAGGGCAAAAGAGCTGGGTAAGGGTCTGGAGAGAAAGTCTTACGAGGACTGGCTGAGGGAGCTGAGTGTGTTTAGTCTGGAGAAGCAGAAGCTCAGGAGGGACCTTACCACTCTCTAAAATCACCTGAAAGGAAGCTGTAGCCAGGTGGGGTCAGTCTCTCCCCCTACATAACAAGTGACAGAACAAGAGGAAATGGCCTCAAGATGCACCAGGGGAGGTTCAGACTGGGCATCAAGAAGAATTTCTTCACTGAAAGAGTTGTTAAGCATTGGAATGGGCTTTCCAGAGAAGCGGTGGCATCACTGTCACTGGAAGTATTCAAGAAAGGACTGGATGTGGCATTCAGTGCTATGGTTTAGCTAACATGGTTATGTTTGGTCAAAGGCTGGACTCAATGATCTTGGAGGTCATTTTTAACCTAAATGAGTCTGTGACTCTATGACTAAAAAGTGAAAAGGAAACTGGCTGAAGACCACATCCTGGAAACTGAGATGATAAAGACTGCAACTTATGGCATTTAAGATCCAGAGAATTAATTAAAGAATGTTAGAAGAGTGTGTGAAGGCCTTGAAAAAGGAAAATCTGGAAACCTAGTAAAAAAAAAAAGCTCAGTCTGTTTTTCAAGCTTAATCCAAACAGCAACACCACTTTTCAGGTTACTGAAAAGGAGCTAATGTTTTTGGTCAGACATTTGCAAAATACAATAATTAACAAGTATTTGTTTTATGGTCAAATGACACTTAGTGACTCTTAGGAGAAAACACACTCTAGCACTTTCATTGCGTTCCAATGGAAACACTATGTAGGCAAGGATTTTATGAATCATTGTCATTAAGTCATCTTAATGTACTTAAAAAAATTAATTTATTCCATAAATTCAAACCAGCTCTTAATCAAAACACCAAATTAGGAAACAACAAATAAGAAATGTAAGTAAGTCACTCACCTTTTCATAACAAGTACATGTACTTTCCAGTATTTTATTGTCAGTCTTTTTATAATAATCTACAGAAATATTTGAATGAATAATTCTTACAAAACCCATACCATGTATAAACAAAGACTCCATAAACCACAATAAAAATATCACAAATGGACTACTGTAGAAAAGTATCACTAGAAGTAAAGCTATCATAAAAACAGTTTCAATATACCTAACCCGTCCTCTTTGCCTATCATGCTGAACTTTTCATATTGAAACTTAATGTCAGATTCTGCAGCAATAACTAGAAGTATCATCAAATACCCACATTTTCTTGTAGTGAGTCATTTACCGGGTCTGGTCTTACACAACCATGTTCAACATTATAATGGGAGTAAATTATGATGACAGCACTTCAAACAGAAGCCCTTTCCCTGCAGCAGCTCTTTGACATCAGTGATAGTTAACCAACCAAATGCAAAATAGAGGAGGGATGAAATACAGGGACCTGCTGAATGTATAAGCAGGGATGTATGAGGTAGGACTGGAATAACTGATATATCCACATACATGGCATCAGAGGGTGTATCAGGGTACACACAAGCCCTGTGACGCACCTTACAGCACTGTATGCAAGCTGGCAGTGTCCTAAGCTGTTTAAGACTGGATGTGGCACTTAGCGCCATGGTCTAGTTGACGTGGGGGTGTTTAGTCATTGGTTGGACTCAATCCCAGAGGTCTTTTCCAAATTAATTGATACTGTGATTCTGTAAATGTACACTGGGGTGAGGCAAGTGGCAATCAATCCCTCCCAAGCATTCTGATTTCCTTTGAATAAAAACAGAATTGTGGTCTGCAGAAAAGGCATGGCTCAGCTCACTACATCTCACAGTCACTGGTCACAGTATTCATGAGAGGGAAGTCCTGCTTAGCAAACCTGATTTCCTTTTATGATAAAGTAACCCACCAAGTTGATCAAGGGAAGACAGTTCATGTCTTTTATTTGGATTTCAGTAAAGCTTTCAATACTGTCTGTCACAGGATCCTTCTGGACAAAATGCCCAGCACACAGCTGGATAAACACATCATAGGATGGGTGAGCAACTGGCTCATGGGTGGAGCATGATGGGGGGGACATCAGACTGGGGACCTGTCACTAGTGGGATTCCACAGGGCTCCATCCTTGTCCCTGTGCTCTTTAACATCTTCGTAAATGATGTGGATGCAGGACTGGAAGAGCTACTGAGCAAGTCTGCAGATGATACAAAACTGGGAAGAGCTGCTGACTCCCTCAAAGGCAGGGAGGCCCTGCAGAGAGATCTCAACAAATGAGAGGGATGGGCAACCATCAATCATATGAAGGGAACATGGGAAAGTGCCAGATTCTGCACCTGGGATGGGACAACCCTGCATGTACGGACAGCCTGGGGAATGAGATGCTGGAAAGCAGCGCCGTGGAAAGGGACCTGGGGGTCCTGGTTGATGGTGAGTTGAACATGATCCAGCAGTGCCTTGGCAGCCAGGAGGGCCACCCATGTCCTGAGGGGCATCAGGCACAGCATTACTAGCCTGGCAAAGCACCAGCCCACTCTGCTCTGCACGGGAGTGGCCTCATGGCAAATACTGTGTGCAGTTCGGGGCACTGCAATATAGGAAAGATATAAAGCTACTAGAAAGCATCAAAAGGAGGACAGTGAAGATGGTGAAGAGCCTTGAGGGGAAGTCGTGTGAGAAGTGGCTGAGGTCACTTGATCTGTTCAGCCTGGAGAAGACTGAGGGGAGATGTCATTGCAGTTACAGCTTCCTCTTGAGGGGAAGAGGAGGGGCAGGCACTGATCTCTTCTCTGTGGAGACAGTGACAGGACCTCAGGGAATGGCCTGAGGCTGTGTCAGTGAGGTTTAGGTTAGCTATTAGGCAAAGATTCTTCATCCAGAGGGTGTTCAGGCACTGGAACAAGCTGCCCAGGGAAGTGGTCACAGCTCCAAGCCTGACAAGAGTTCAAGAGTCTGGACAACATTCTCGGGCACATGGTGTGATTCTCGGGGATGTTGCTGTGTGAGGCCAGGAGTTGAACTCAGTGATCCTTGTGGGTCTGTTCTAATTTGGCATATTCTGTAATCTCCAAACTGGACAACTGGAAGCCCCATTCTGTAAAGCACACCATCCAACTAAGACAGAAATAAAACATCAATTCACAGTGATGATCCTTTGAAAGAAATCTTGGCAAACAGCGAAGTGTTAAGAAAAGGACTGCTACCGTGCCTTTTTTGTAAAAGACTAAGGAAAAATCACTTATTTGGTTCTGCCATGAAAGGATTGGGATGTGAAAGCATCTACAGATGGAGACTTCCTATTTAATTAAGCCTTGCTAATGAACACATGACTCATAAGACCATTACTTCAGTTGTAAGCTTGTGCAACCACATTGCTTTGTATGGCATTGGTGAAATAATGGAAAAGACAGTATTGAACCAAATCCAGACTTACTGTCTTTGATTGAAAACTACAGTAAACAAAATGCTATTAGAGGTAAACCTGACAGTGATTAAACTCATATTATCAGTTCACAAGTCTTCCAGTTCCTTAAAATGGTACATTGTTCAATTGTACTTTCACAACAAAACAATAGATTACCCATCTTCTCAATAAATCTCACTTCAAATTACTCATAAATAAGAGAGAATATTACAGCAGCATAAGGTAAGTAATAGGAAGGTTCACATTGCAATTCACAAGGCTAACAGATGCTAACAGAGCTTTCAACCACTCAAGAGCATAAAGTTACAAAATAGATTAAAAGAAAATTTACACTGTAAACCAGTCTCAAGTCTTTGATGAGGTAACTTTAAGAGTGAAAACTAAAAATATGACTTCTGACTGAATCTTTTCATTAAACATATAATCATTCATATCTAGAATAACATAATGCCAGCTTAGAATTCACAGGATAAAATATTTCAAACATGCTTTAACTTACACAGTTTGCAAGAAGTTAATGTAATTTGGAACTTAAAGCAAAGGCTGTAGATTAAGCAATCCTGTTAACAGTCCACTAGACCATTGGACAAACAGCAAACAATCAGACTTTTCAGAAGTCCCAAGTTGCTATCTGCATAAAAGTTGACATTCAGCTTCTAAAAAAATCACATCCTGAACTTCAGTATTTCATTCTTGAGGCCTGTAAATGGATACACTAATACTGTTCTTCATACAGCTTTTGTGAGGCTGCACTTACTATGAGCAAAGTGCTTTGAGATCTTTAGCATGAATAAAATATATTTTGCACTTAGACGTTAATTATAGAAGTAGCAATATTTGAAATAGGATTTTGTTTCAAGGCAGCAAGACTAAATCAAACATGATTATCTTGGCTTTGATTGTGATATTTTACTTACTATGCTCTATTTTTCCTTGCATTTGAAATATGCAATTTTGCTTTTCTGTTATGTAAATGAATGTTTTTCATCTAACACATCTATTTTTGGAAAAAGAATAATTTTCTTTCCTAGGCTAAGACAGAATGTTGCAGAACACAATTCTGAAGTCTAACTGACAGAGTACCACAAGGTCAATGCAGGCATTCAATAGCAAAAGCAGCAAGAGATGTCTAGAACACTAACTGAACTCATAACATTAATATGCAAATGTTTATATACACAGATATCTATTGAGAGATATAAATCATACCATAACATTTAATATAGATAAACTAGTCCTTTTGTCCATTAGTTAGATGATCCTAACCAATGCAGCTGCAATTACAAGCCTTTCTGAAAAGTAAAAAGAACTGGGATAAAGAGAGAAAAAGTCTGTAATGGAAGTCATAGGAACAATCCATTTTAAACTAAAGATTCTGTCTGGCTCTGTGTAATTTATTTTAGAGGCAAACTTCAGCAAAGGAAAAGGTTTGGATTTTATCCAAAAACACTGTCATGCAAAAGAGGTCAAGTCACCTGCCACCATGGACTTTTTTTTTGAATTGTTTTTCACTTCTGCAAAGTGTGCTGATTATATTGCTGTATGTGTTCCTACACATAAGTGGCATTTAATAGACAGCATGTACTCTGGAAAATACATATCATATTTATATGCAATCCTATTAACATAAACAGGGTTTACTACCTGCAGATGACTTTGATTCTACAGTTTGTGTGATCAAATTACATTGCTTCAGCTTGTTTCCTGGTCTCTGAATTTCACATATTCCCATGCTGAGTAAAGAGAAAACATGTAAGATTCCTATTTTAGTTGTGGAATAAAATTGGGAATCCAAAAATTGGCAGCATTAAAGAGAACTGAAGTCAGGGTTAGCAAACTAATTTTAAAAAAAACATGCCCTGTGAAAACAGATGACCCAATAAATGAAAGGAATAAAACACCTGTTGAGAAAAAACATTATCAACTCAAAGCAGTGCTGAAACACTGATAATTACCCAGAAAAATGAGGTTAAGAAGCATATTCTACTCATTCAAATCTTTAAATGAAAGTAAATGCCAACCTAAAGCTCATTTTCAGTGTTCTGTGATGCCTAAGAAATGCTGTCACTCACTCATTACACTCCCTCACACGGATGTAATTTCCACCCCCATCTATCGTCATCACATCTGGTTTGGTATGCAGTTTCACCAAAAAAAATCATGTAGGCAAAAAATCATAACATCCTTTGATAAATGCTTCAGTATGCAATTGTGTGTAATTACACACACTATTAAGTACACCTTGAAATATAAAGCACCATGGAATAATTGGAAGGAAAAACTTAGTCCAAAACCTTGATCAAGCTATAGCTTATCATTAGTACACGGGGGTTTAAATCAGTTCTCCAGACAGCAAAAAACAAGACGTAACACAAAACATCACATCCCAAAAGATCACGTATAATAGCTGAAGAGACCCCAAAAAGGGAATCTTTCTGCTTGCCCCAAGGCAAGATCTGTAGCTTTATCACTTCAACGTATGTTTATGAAACAAACATTAAATACCTCAAATGAGTGGGATTTCATTGTCTACGTAACTCATATATTCCACTGCTCCCCTATTGAAAAGATCTCCTTAATGTTGAATCTGAAGCCAATCTATCACAGTGTGCCACCTTCCTTAGTACTGGAAAGTTTTTCAGTCTAACTCAACTTCTGATGCATTTGAAACCTTTACAAAGAGTAAATACACTCTTCTAAGAAATACATAACCCCAGCAGACCAAAAACATCGAGATAAGGACTTAGTTCCACTTAACTCATTGAAAACAGATACTGGAAGATGCTCATGGGCACTGCACACTACACATCTGGCATCCTGGAAAATACAGGTTCACACCTCAGTTTAAACACTCTGTATGTTCAAAACTGTACACAGTTAGAATACAATGGGGAGACTTTCCTGCCCTGGCACCCGGAGACTGCTCTTCTTCCGATCACAGAATATTAATAAATAAAACTTTCCAGGTGACCTCTTTCTTCAAAGTTAAGGAGTGAAAAAACACCAGAAAACTTTCCAGCCCACCTTGCACCAGCACCCATTGACGCCAAGGCCAAAGGACTCACGCCACCTATAGGGGCTGCTACACGCAAAACAAACTTTCCCCCCCCCGGCAAAAAAGCCAAAACAAAACCAGCCAAGACACTTTCACAAGGCCTGGAACACGCAAACCACCGGCGGGTAGCCCTTTGCAGCTCACCTCCCCTCCTGCCCCGGGCACACGCACCGCCTTCACCGCCCCACAGCGCTGGGGCGGCTACCACGGTCGCTCTCCCAGCAGCGAGCCCCGTTTTTCCGCACGCTGGCCGGGACACCGAGCGAGGGGACGCGCCCCTTCAGCATCCCTGGACTCACCTTCAGAGACCTCGAACTCGGCTGCTCCATTGAGCTGGTAGAGGCACCAGTCAGCCGCGCTCTCGCCCGGGGGGCCGCCGGCTGGGCAGGAGGAAAGGCACAGTCAGTCGGGCACGGGGCCAGCGGGGGCACAGGGCTGAGGAAGGGACAAGGGAAAGTGGCGGCGGGGGGGAGAAGCAGAGAGTGGGGAGGAGAGATCAAGGGGGCTGAGAAGGGAACGGAGGGATGAGAGGGGACAGCGAACGCCGGGGGAAGGAGAGCGTTTCCAGATACCCTGTTTGTGGGACATGGGTGTTGCCCTCCGGAAGGCGCCCACTGCTCTGAACTGTTATTTGCTTTGCTCCCAGCGCCCGTGGCTCGGGGTGCCTCCTCCTTCTCCCAGCGGAGCGGGCGCAGCCAGCCGGCGCTGCCTCGGGGCGCTCGGGGAGCCGGGGGAGGGAGGACGGGAAGGAGGGAAGGCTCCGCCCGGAGCTCCCGGCGGAGGCGGCGCAGCCTCGCCAGGACCCGCCGCGCCCGGCCCAGCCGCGGCCCCGACAGGTGCTAGAGAATCCCGGCACCGCGGCGGGACTGGGACTGGGACTGGGGCTGGGCGGCCGCGTAGTCTGAGGGAGCCCGGCCGCGGCGGCTTTGGCGGGATGCGACGCCTCAGCCTGGCCTTGCCCCGGCCAGGAGAGCCGTCCCTGCTGCCCGTCCCGTTTCCGTGTGAGCTACCCGCAGGTGCCGCCCGTGCCTGCGGTGCGGGCAGCCTGGCGAGCATGGGCGCGCATCCCGGCTGCCCCCGAAGCCCGGATGCACATCCCTGGGGGACACCGCGCACCAGGCACCCTGTGACATTGGCACCCATGCCAGCGGCCCTAGTGCCGCTCCCGCCTCGCCACGGCTGCGTTCGCCTCACGACGTTCACCTCCGTTCTCTTACCATGCCTAGGCCACTTGGGCTATCTTACTGATAAAGGCTACAAATGCCACGTAAACTGTCGGGGCATATATACACTGCAAGGCTGGAGAGTGGTTTTCATCTGGTCCGTGAGCCCTTGTGTATCCACAAACTGTCTCTAGAGCATCCCTGAGAGGTTGATAAGAAAGGAAACCTATTACCAAGTGCGTCTAAAGTGCTCTGTGCAGTGACCTTTACCTTCAGTGGCAAATGGTCAGGGGAATGGCAAATTATAAAACACTGAAACAGTCAGCTAGAGCAAATATATATTAATAATTGCCTTTATTCTTAGAGACTTCCACCCCAAAAACACGACAGGAGGGAAATGTAAAGTTGCATTAATTGTTCTGTTCACCAGGTGACTTTCTTGATACTTAATTTAAGACAATTGTGACTGCTGAGCTCGTAGTTGACAGCATCCTGCCTACGTCTTCTGTCTTATCAAGGTAACAGTGTCAGAGGCCCACGTATAGCACAGTTCGTGTCAAAGAGAGCATCCACACTTTGTATAGGCAAATGAGAAAAGCTTAAGAAAGAATAGAGGAAGACTATAATTAAGTCATACTATGAGATTAAGAGCCAACAAGAGGATAAAGTATCGATGTAGGCAGCTTTCATGGCATGATTACACTGGCTCCTCCATCTATCTTTCTGCTATTTGTGAAACGGTATGTAAATGGCAGGAAACAATTGTTTTTGGCGTAAATTCCACCTGACATACCTACATTCATCCTTTCTTGCAGCAAGTAGAGACCCTCCTGATACCTTTAGGTGTGTAAACTGTCGGCAGTTTGATTCATTTTTTCCTAATAAAAGTATTCTGTTTAAATATTTACATTCTTCTCCACTGCATCCAAGACAGTGGTGCTCTGTGGCCTTTGTGAAAGAATAAGGAGGACGATTACAGTTTTTGAAGGAAATAAGTTTAAAATGGGAGTAACATTCAGCTAATGTTCCCAGCTACTTTTAGAAACAACGAAAAACACCAATACTTAATTTTTCCTGGGAACTTCACCTAAATTACAAAGATAATAATGCCTTCTGAGGTAAAAACACCAGTTTCTTTAGACAGTGTGTGTATATATATCCCCAAGCCATATGTTTCCAGGATGTGTACTAGCATTCTTAGAACTGAAAATGTTTATGCTGATGAATTGAGGGGGAAAAATAGTATTGTAGAGCTGTATTAAAGTAAAGCTTCATCCAGCTGCTTATAGGGATACTAACTTCCCCTAAAAATTACCAATAGACTGATTGCTCTTTGTGACAAGGTATTATCACAAAGAAAACTAATCTTAGCATTCCTGTGTTAGCATCTTCTTTTTGCAGAAAACTCTAAACCATACGAAGTAGCAAACAAAGGCCCTGTTCAGGGAGAATCTGTTCATATTAGATTTCAGTTTTGTGGAATGTGGCCATTTTCTGGTGTTCAACTCATTATTACTGACTTACATATAGTATTTTTCATTCTGGACTTCAATCATTTACAAACTTTATATGTTAAAAAAATCACCGAGTTTGGTATGTAAAGCAGCTCATGTTTTTTTCTTTCTAAAATGAGGAGATCAATACAAATTGTGTTTACAGTGTGTGATCCATTTCTACAGGTGTCTTGATTATGGAGGTGGGTTAATTTGCACCCAAGAGCCAGCTAGTCCAGCTAGCCCAGTAGGAATTAACCTTTTTATTTTTATCAAAATTTGCAGATGGACACTATTAAACTAATTGTGATTGTTTCCTTCAATCACAGAGAGGCGACTGGTTTAACGAGGTTTGGGATCTAGTAATGCTAAATGCACACCAAACTTGAGAGTGAAAGCAGTTACCCTCCTTCATCTGATGTTCTTTACTTTTGCACTGTTGGAAATGAGCGAGGACTTTGATACAATGTTTTGTGTCATTTCAGAATTGTAATGTTGTTAAAAGCATGTCATTTACTCAAACTAGAACTTAAGGAAGGTAGTTGATGATACTGTAGTGTGGGTATTTTAAAGAATCAAAATTTTTAAAAATAGTTTAATCTGTTTTGGCTTTCAATATCACAATGCTTTAATGGGCAGAAACTGGTGCAGCTGCAGACAAAAACTTCGGAGGAGACTGGACTACATTATAAGATAACATTTTTTAGTTTGGGGTTGGATTTTTTCCCTTTTCACTAGCACTTTATGCAGACAGAAGCGTTTACCTTTTCAGTTCTCAGCACAGGGTCCACCTGCTCCTAGCAGCCATAAAACAGGTGATAAAACCAATTTCAGTGGGATCAGAAGGTCAACCACATAAAATTTAATCCTTCTTCAATTTCAAAACTTCAGAGGTGCAGACAATAATCCATAACGAACTAGTATACCATGGAATAAAAGTACTCGCGCTCAATTCAAAGGAATTTCCTAAAAACAGAAAAGATTTATAGGTGTCCAAGACGTAGAACTCAGCCTCTCCCTGGAGCAGTCCAGTGTTATCAGACAACCAGCTCCGGAATGCCCAGCAAGAGCCACCCAGAAGCTGCGGTTTCCCTCCCGCACCCCCGCTATGGCGATCCCGCGCACCCGCTGCGCCGCTCGGGGCTAAGGCGGAGTCGCCCCGTCGGGCCGCGAAACCGCCCGCTCCAGAGGGAACTCCTGCCCCTTATTTTATTTATTTATTTAATTCTGTACGGGGAGGCGGTGCCGCGGGACGCGGAAGTGCGGCGGGAGCGCCGCAGACGCCATGGCTCCGCCGCGCATCCTGCTGCTGCTGCTCCCGCTCCTCGCCCTCCTCCCGCGGGCCGGCGGCCGCGGCGAGCTGCGGGCCTTCGTGGTCGCCCACAGCCACATGGACGTCGGCTGGGTGTACACGGTGCAGGTCGGCCGGGGCGCCGCACGGGTGGGGTGGGTTCGCTGCGGCCGGGGCTGAGCCGCCCGCGGGCTTGCAGGGCTGCCCGGAGCCGCGTAACGGGGCCGGGGCTCCGCCGGCTCCCGGGGCTCTGCCGGCTCCCGGCCCAGCTCCCTGCGGAGAAACGCAAATCCTTGGCCGGTGCAGCGGCTGCCCCGAGTCTGGCCTGGCGTGTCCTCCATCCTCTGGTGTTTCGGGATCCCCGTTTGGAGGAGGCACGGTTAGCCTAGGAGCCGTGCCCTTGAACTGTGGGTTGGTGTGTGCCTGTGTTCTGCAGGATGCGCCTGTTGGATTTTTTTTTTTTTTTTTTTAAGTCAAGTCTTAATTCTGTTTGCTGGGGCTTTGATTATGTGCCAGATTTTCATGGTCTTTATGTTTCTCTTGTTACGAAGCCAAAATCCCAGGAAAACCTTCTGTCATTTCTTAAGAGAGGAGAGCAGGATCCCAGGTCCTTGATGGCGAGGCTGGGGTTGTAGCCTAGTGCCTCTGAAGTATAGTAGCAAACTTATTTTTGTTAAATACATGAGATGCAGAGCCAAATGAATCAGGTGGGGCATCAGTACATTTTAGATTTGTTAGTCAAAATCCTAAATCCTGAATTCTTCTTCATTAGTATGAATTTTTTTTCATTTATGTGTGAAAGTTGCTGTAGATACTTCACTAACTAGAGTGAAATGGCATTAGGCTTAACTAATGAAAAAGAGCTAATGGCTCACCCAGGTATCTCTGCTGTGCAGGTATTTTGTCTCCCCTTTTTAGGAAAAATTAAAGAGTTTTTCCTTTGATACCTCAAACTCATACTCAGAAATTGCATAAGAGAACACAAAACTAAAACTTAAAATCCTTAGTCAAAATTTCACATTGTATTAAGTATCTGATAATCTTGATTTTTAAAAGCCCTTATGAACCAATGGAAAAATAATTGAGGAAGAAATTATTTAGATAAACCCAACAGTATTTTAAGCCATTCCTGCTACACTCAAATATTTTCCTTTTTCTAATGGCATGAGCATTTTTACAAAGATGGCTGGATTTCTGTTGTGGAAAGCAAGGGGTTAGGAAAAGTTAATTTCTGGCTTGGATTACCTCATCTCCATATTTCAAATGGTGATTTTCATGCAGGAAATTTACCTAAATAGAAACTATGGATCCGTGTTTTACGTATCATGTCCATTAGTTTTTCAGTGGGGAGAGATCTATGTGTCAGCCACTTTAAGATGTACATTTTGTGCTGTGTGTTCTTAAGTACCAGTAGTTTAAGTAGGTAAGTGTTATGGTTAGTGTAAAATAACTCTTGTAACATGCAGATGACTTTGTTACAAGGAAAGACAGACATCTCAATTTTTCCTAGGATGTTGGCTGTTGTCTTTAGACATTCTCTATCACTTTAAAATTAAGTAAAAGGTGGAAGACTGGATCTGGTCAACGGAAGTTGTTCTGGTTGAGGTAAGTGTACAAAAAGTATCTCTTTGCATGCACAACTTCAAAATTAATATGGTGTTGTTAATTTGATACCATATTGTATAATATATAGATATAACACTGTAGTAGGTTATTTGATGGATACAGCTGTCATATTTGCATTGATATAAATAAATAGGCCATATTTATATTTATAAATAAATAGTCCATAGGTGTTGCAGAGGCAAAGACCAGGAAATGAATCCAAACGCAGTCAGCAGGAAAATGTGATTTTTAATTAATTAATTATCCACTTATATGTCTTAATCCCATAAGGATATTGGTCAGTACTCCATCCACCCCTCAGGGTGATTGGGTGAGGTGTTAAAACATCCATTCCACCAGTATAGCATAACAAAACTCAGACAAACACCAGGTGCACAGATAGTTACAGAAAAAACATCTTATTGTTTTGATAGTTTTTGTGAGAAAGAAAAGAACACAGAACACTGCAAGAAGCTGGAAAATCCTTCTAACAGGCTTTTCTGTATCCACACATAGGCCTCATTCTGGAATAGAGGTGTTTTTAGGAGCAAGATAGGATAGATGCACAAAATCTCACACTTTCACTGATCTTTCTGTGTCAACGGCTGAACTCATTCTGAGATTCTTTTACCAACTTTGTTTTACTCTATCCTAAAACATCAAGCAAAATGGAGTTATTGTTCATAATAGTATAATTTACAGTATATGTATCACTGTATTGTACTGGTAATGCACAGCAGAGTCATACTTACGCTGAAGAAGCAATTCTGGTAGTTCAGGCCATCAAAAGAAGAGCTGGAATGGGAGAATAAACTGTGCGTGTGGGGTTTTTACCTATGTTGGTGCAAAGTGTTATCATTCATGGCATCAGTGATTTAAGGTGAGCAATGAGGACCAGGTAAGCTGTCCCCAGTGCGTCAGAAAGAAAGCCTATGTTGGTGCTGATCTTGGGAGAAGCTACACCTTGGTCTAGTCAGATCCCCAGTCAGGAGGATGTTTTCTGAAGCAGAATGGCCAAAGGCTGTATGTAGTCAGAATTCAGTCTTTCTGAGGGTACAAAGGGTACATTTGTGCAACAAATGTGAGGTTTTGCTATCTCTCTTTTCAAGCCCAATGAGTGTTTAAAACAGCCCTTTTAATGTAGGCAAAACAGCTTATTTCGTTTTTTTTTCTTTCAGGAAAGTATGCATGCTTACGCAGCAAATGTCTACACAACGGTTGTAGAAGAGCTAATGAAAGGAAAACAGCGCAAATTTATTGCGGTGGAGCAGGAATTCTTTCGACTCTGGTGGGATGTGGTAGCCACAGATACACAGAAGCAGCAGGTAAATTGCACTAGAGCCATGCTTCCTGCTAACAAAGAATTCACACTCTTTTCAGGGGACAAATAGGGGCAAAGTACTTCACCATTTGCTTTTTACCCATGCCTTGTGTAAGCTGTCTCTGAATCTAGTACTTAAAGGACCTTAACTCTAAAGGCAGTTGCAAGAGGTTAAACCCCAGCTATAGATTAGAGCAGTAGGAGGTAGTAACCTTTGCACTGAAGATTTTTTACACTTTACAGTTCTTGTTTCATTGGCGACTTACTTATCTGGGGCCATGCTACTTTAAGATGTGGGCAAATATGAAACAGGCCAATATCTGTTAAAACATCTGACACCTAACACTGCTCACAAGAAGGAGCTTTTTGTTCTTTCCAGTTAAGTACTGCTCAAAAACCTGCCATTTGTAAACAAGGGCAGTACAGCAAAGCAGTGACTGTACAATCAATGGCAGTGACTTTTTTCTAGTAAAGTTATCTTGAAGTCTTATTTGTCAATTCTTCTTTCCTCTGACATGAAACAAACACGCTAAATCAAAGACTGGACTGGTAGCCTAGCAGCTGGTTATGTATTGCAGTGCAGATGTTTGTTTTGGATCCTAAAACCAAAGCGTGTACAGGTGCAGCTTCCCATGGGTACTTATTTAGAACTTCTTGGTCTGTTTTGTTATCAGGGTCCAAACAGCAGTAGCATATTATTTGCAGTTTTTTACATTTCAGTTTGTTTAAAGTTACAGATGTTTGAAGTACCATGTAAAAGCAACACCTCTTGTCTTGTTTTTGGTTTTTTTAACATAGTCCTTCACTGAATTCTGAATCTTCTGTTATGTTCAGTATTCAAGTAACAACCTGTGCACAGCTGATCTTTGCATGAGAGATTTTGCTGGGTTTAGGCAGTTTTTTTGTGGGGGCACGCTGCCCATACTTGCCTGTTGTAGGACAATTTTCTTACAGATTTGTTAAATTACCTAAATTAGAAAACTTCCCCAACAAAAGTGGGGAAGAAAATAGCATAGGAACTGCTTTGTAGAAGAACAGGAAAGTCCTCCAGTTTTCAAAGGTGAGTTGATCTTATTTCAAGTATGTTCCGCTGGTATGCTATGCTTTATATTTAAAGTCAAGGTCCATGTTTCTAATATCTATTATGTGGAATCCAGAAGAATAATGTGTGTCCCATTTGACCTCGGTAGTGCAAAAATTGGTACCCATGATTCAAGCTTTAGTTTCCTAGCCTAATTATTTGTAATTGTTGCTTTTACGCATTTTATAGTCAGTTCTCTAGTAACTTTGTCATTTCTTCTTTCAAAATTAAAATGGTTAAAACTAAATTCCTCTTAAACCTGTGTGTCTAACATTAAATCTCTAATTTGCAGATAAATTACATGTTTTTAACATTAGCAAGTTGCAAATATTGGTCCCTGAAATTAGGTCACTCTGGTTACTGCCCTGCTTTTTCCACTTGAACTCTAGCATTAATGATTTTCTATAGCACAGACACTCTGGTTTTAATTTTCCCTTTTTTTTCCCTTCATTTAGTGGTTTACTTGGAATACAGGATTTAATTCTAGTTTGTTTTGAAGTGTCTGCTTTGGGTTGGAACTATAGTATTAAAAACTAGTAAGAGGTGTGGCCTGGGTACAGAAGCTGGTTTTTCAATTCAGACAAGAGCATATATAAGAGTGAAATGTACTGCAGCAGTATTCAGCCAGATAGGAACCTTGTAGTTCTTAGTACATGTTATTTACACAGAATTTTCTTGTGTGAACCATTCCTACCTCCTTACCCTGGGCTGATGTCCGGGTCCTTTAACTAGGGGGAAAAAAAGATGTGTAGGCACTCCTGTCTGGTTTGTAGGCATGAGCTGATGGGAGTATGGTCCCAAGGATCACAGATGTGTTCTAACACAATAGCAGCCTGCTGCTTATAGTACCACTCCATCTGTTTCCTCCATTCCTCCTTCCTTTTGCCCCCTTCTGATCAGAAAAAGTGTTTGTCCTTACAGATACTGTTTTCTTTTCTTTTTTGGGGAGGAGGGAGATTGGATATTATTTAAATTACTTGAATTATTTTTCTTGTGCTTCCAGCCTCTCAGTGGTTCCACAAAACTTACATTAAAAAAATATTTCTGTGGTCCCAAGTTTGGATCAGAGGTAAATTTTGGACATCCATCCAAATGGGGAATAATAATCACAGAATCTTTTCATGTAGGTCAGGACCAGTTCTGTGCTGACACCAGATATCAGTTATCTGGTCTCCCAGCATGCTAATCAGTCACCACAGTCGGCTGGAACTAATTTAGGAATGCTGAGCCCTGAAGCGTTTTCACAACATTGTGAAGGAGAGAAATGATTATAATCAAAATTGACAATCTGGCATCCTATCTGAGTAGACACTGAAGATTCCTGGGAAAATAAACATAATAGCTCTAAAAATGGCATCCTACATGACAGATTTTAAAAAAAAATGTTGAGGATTAAAATACATATTTGCATAAACTTTACTTGTTGGAAGTTTGAGATATTTCTGAATTTCTAGTGAAGTAACTAAAATAAAACCAGAAGACTCCTAACATTTTTAGAAAGGGACATAGAATATTCCTTCCTCCCTCCAAACACCACTCCCCATTTCATCCAACATTTGCTGAAGGCTGTACTTGTCAGCATACCTGTTGTTTCTAGGAGCTGAAATTGAAGTCCCCCCACCAAAAAAAAAACCCAGCCCCCCCCAAAAAAGCCACCACCAAAAGTTGAGCAGGTTGTAATATATTGACAGTTTTTAAACTAGGAAAAAGATGAGAAATTAAGGTTAGCAGTGGGTTATTCAGGCAGGCAAACCTGTGGAATAACTATTTCTTAATAAAGTGTTCTGTCAGTCACAAGTTGAGCAACTCTTCTGTGCCCCAAAGGCAGGACAAATGTATACAGAGTAGAGGAGAGGTGTTTGTATCCACAAACAGAGTGATGACACACTCTATCTCTCTCCTGGATCCCACAGATCTTGGTTTCCAACTGAAGGAAACCCTGGGAGCTTGAATGTTACTGCTTGCCTGGGGCTCCATTGCTGCTTGCAAGGAGTTGCATATTGCTCCCTTATCCAGCCACCAAGTGCCTTCCCTAAGCCAAGCTGGATGCAGCGGGAGGAAGATTTTGGGAGAAGCATTAGTATCTTCTGTTCTAATCCCCCAGCTCTAGCTGCCTTGAGGCAGGATTACAGGCTGCTGCCAGTGCAGTGTCTGGTGTTCAGGCAGTATAAAAAGGCACAGTAACAGCACTACTGTGAAACACCAAAAGGTAGTGTCTACCTGATGGTGCATCTTTTGTTCCTGTTACCTGGTTTCAGTGTAAGCTGAATAAATCAATGCACTGTGCTGCACATTGGAATGCTTTTTTCCCCCCTTATTCTCCTTTAGATAGCACAGACAGCCTTTTATCCCACTTTTTGTCCTGGATGCCTTCTTGACAAATGTTGTGTCTAGGTAACATGCTGTGGTATCAAATGAATTTGCAGCCTTTTTGGATAAGACTGAAATGATGCTTATGTTCTGTGTCTTAATTTCAATATTATAGGTCCATCAGTTGCTTCAGGAGGGACGACTGGAATTTGTCATTGGAGGGCAAGTGATGCATGATGAAGCTGTGACACTAATTGATGATCAAATTTTACAGTTGACGGGTATGCATATTTGCATTTAACTTTTATTTTTCATTGTTATGACCTTGGAGGTTTTCTTTGGTTTTCATTTTTCCGCTCCAAAATTGCTGTTATTTTCTGACTTCTTAAGAACTGATGAAAGCATTTCTTGTTTTTTACTTGCTGGTGTGTTATTCATATAAAAATCTTTGCCTAAAAAAAACCATTAGTTTTGACATGACAGTTCTGCAGCAAGCACAAAGGTTACCACAAGCTGGTTTGTCAGGTATAAACTTGTTTGGAGGAGAGGCCTTTTGCCTTTTGTATGTGTGTTTTTGAGAGCCTAAGTTCCTGGGAAGATAGCTATGGTGAAATTGAGGGTATGAAGCACTCCTCAAGAAAATACCTGGCAGCAATTCAGAGTGTGGGGAAGTTGTATTGTTTAGGCAAGGTCTTCTGCGGAATGGGGGCCATGCAATGTCGCTGAGGTCAGCTAAAATTAGTTGAAAGACTTCCTTGATGGAGAAACCATTTATAATCATTATCGTCTTCTGTTAGAAAGAGGTGCATATTTCCAAGAGATGCCCTATTTGCCACTTTAATCTCTTAGTTTCTCTATCTAGCTATTTGGATGTCACACCTGTCCATCTGATTGTTTAAAGAGTCTTTTAGTACATGGGTTTGTTTGCATTGGTTACTGCAAACAGAAACAGGATAACTGATGCCACCACTGTGCTGGAGATGTCTGTGACATGCCACGAGGGAGTAGCAGGGAGGGGATGTGTTAGCACCAGCTGCCATGGCTGATAGAAACTCTGCCTGCTCAGGGGCTAGGCTCCAGGCAGCTTTCTACATGGGAGAGTAAAGGGACAGAAAATACTTCTATTATTTTCTGAATCTGACTGCACAGCACCACTGGCCTTGTTCCTTGCTTGTCAGTGTTTATCAGGAGCACAGGATTAGAAGCTGCTTCTGTACCTCAGTACACTCTGGCCAAGAGGAGGAGAGGATATGAACTTTTTTTTGCTCTCACTTGATTCCTTTAAAGGTTTAAAAGTTGCTTTATGGGCTTAGAACACTGAACCTAGGACTTCTCCAAATAAAATACTAATAGTGATTGAAGAGTCCTTTTGTTAAACACAAACACAGCTTTTCTGTTCATTGCAGTTAGCTGAAAAAGACATTATTTCTAATTTAACATTTCATTCTGTGTAAAAATAATCTTTATTAAAAAAACCAGAAATTTCAAGTTTGGTAATTTATTCATCAGGAACAAAAATATTAATGTATTTTAAAATTCTTGGTTTTTTTTTTTTAAAGCACTCTACTCAGTTTAAGTGTGAGTACGTACAAAGAATAAAAGTATCTTTGGATTGTGTGGAGTTCAAGGTGAGAAGACAAAGCCAGTGCAGACATCTGGGGTCTGCATTTCATGTCTTCTCTTGTCTGTCCAGACTTCCAGTGTTTTGGAGGAGCCTAGAAAACTCTGCTTTAAATATGCCTCCATCAGAATACTTAAACACATTGTGAATATTTTAGCTAGGGAAGACATTAACCACGGGAAAGATGAAGTGAAAAGAAGCCTCACTTACTCAAATGTGATTTTAAAATTTGAAATGGAGTTATTCTAAACCAGGGAAGATATGATTGTATTTTCAAATAGTTCTGAACATAATTCTGTAACTATGAAATAATGATCTGCAATTTTCTTTTTTTTTTTTTCTTTTTTTTCTTCTTTTTTAATGATGAGTATCCAAGTGCGATATACCTGAGTTCCAAATAAAATCGACTGCTTTCCTGGTTGTTTTACTTTGATTTAAATTATTTCTCTGGGTTTATTCTATTGTCTGGGCTTTCTAGTTTCTTTTTTCAAAACTCATTTCTGTAACATTAGTAACTATATTAGTAACATTAGTTATAAATAACATCTTGTATCAAGATCACTCTCAACCTTTGGCTCTTTTCATATGACTAATAATCATATTCATGCTAGTTTTTCTTTAGTGGATGGCTTGCTTCCCTGTCCCTTTGTCATTAACATGAGACTGAAATTTTATGAGAGTGGGTTTTATGATTTGAGCAAACTTGAACTAAATCCCAGGTTGTTGTTTTCATGCAGCCTCCAACATGGCTGTTAGCCTTTACCTAATCTGTAACTATATACTTTTTCCCAGACCTGTCTCTAATCATAATTCCTTTTTGTTATTCTTTTATAAAGTTAGTAAGTTATGCTTGGCATAGCAAAATAAACATTGTTAGTATGAAACTTTTTGCTGTGAATGGTTAAATTCCCGAAACTCTGAATGCTTTGGAAAATGGCAGCAAGAAGTCATCCTTTAAGTGCTTATCTGTGACACTATATGCCTAGTAAACTTAGGAAATTAACTTTTAGAAGTGTTCCTAACCTGAACAAATTTTGCTTTGCAGAAGGTCATGGATTTTTGTATGAAACTTTTGGGTTCAGGCCTCAGTTTTCTTGGCATGTTGATCCTTTTGGAGCTTCAGCTACAACACCAACTCTTTTTGCTCTTGCTGGTTTCAATGCTCATCTTATTTCTCGTATTGACTATGATCTGAAGGCTGACATGCAGAAAAACAAGGTAAAAATACCCTTAGGAATGAAACCATTGCTGGCCTCTACTTACAGTAATCTGAACCATGACATTAAGATAAGAATCTCTCTCATTTGTGCAAGAAAATGGAGGTATTTCTTATCTAAAAGTGACTTGCTGATTGCATGGGGTAATGGTGAAACGTATTAAATCTGTGTTATATGGTCAGTTAATGTCTTCATGACTTCTGGTCAGTGATAAAATGTAGTCTAGCCAGAAGAAGACACAAAATGTGGGCATATGGGCACGCCTAAATGGACACTGAATTAGGAGTGTTTGAACCAGAGACATCTAGAAGGAGTTTCTGCTTTCCTTGAGAAAATCTTGGATCTGTTGGGTTTTATGTGAACTGTTTTGAAGTGTAGCGTGTGTGTTTGGGCACAGTGTTGTCAAGCTTGGAACATTTATTTGTACCTGTAAAATTAGTAATACTAGGTCAGTTAAAGTGGCAACTAGTCATGGTTTTGCTGAATTCAGGCTTTCTTTTATGTTCTGCCTTCTCTTCCACAGTATCCCATCCACAGTAAATGCTTTTCGTATCACAGTGTTGGACCCTGATCTGCCATCAGTTTTACTCACTAAATTACGTGAAAATAAGGGGCTTTCACTAGTGTATTCTGGGCACTAGGCAGTTTTTATGAATCTTGGGTAAAACTCAACTGTCTCTGAAGAAGACAACAGAATTCATGTTGAATTTAGTGAAGCCAGGACCTACTACCTTGTGTTTGCAATGAATTGCAGTAGTTCCTTTCTATTAAAATCTTTTATGAGCTTTTGACAATCTTTGCCCAGCTATTTTTATTTTTTCTGGCCCTTAACAGTCTGAAGGCTTCCAGAACAGTAACATTCTACTTCAGTTGCTTAAACATTGATTCCCACTGACTACAGTGCAATCAGCCTACATCTGGATCTTTTCTAGCTTATAGGTGTTCAACTTCCATTGAAACAAGTGAGGTGTAATGGCTGTGATAAGGCAGGCTTAACTCTGGATTTCAGTATGCTGGCAGTGTGCTGCCTCCTGTCCTTCTCCATCAGTTCTAATGGAAAGAGGCACTGATGTGGCTTCCTATATATAGTGTGTGACCTTGCCTGGGGTACCATTGGCTGGTCTTCAGAAAAAGCACTTAAAAGTATTAAAAGTGGTGGAAGAGAAGATGGGAACGCTGAAGTCTTAAGTTGTTAACGATGTATTTCTGTGCATGTTGTCAAGGATAATGATTTCTTGCCTTTTTTGTTTTCCAGAAGCTTCAGTTTGTATGGCAGGGCTCTCCTTCCTTATCTGAAAGACAGGAGATCTTCACCCATGTTATGGATCAGTACAGCTACTGTACTCCATCACAATTACCTTTTTCAAACAGGTCTGAAGATTTCCCAAATAAGCAGAAATGTTGTTCACTTCTGAGAGTTTATGTTATTGGGGTTTAAGCATTTTTCTTTGACTGTTTTCTTTCAGCAGTATCTTACTGCTTTCTCCTGACCCATGGTAGGTCAAGGAGATGTCTAGACTCTGTAGATCTGAGTAAGGGTTATTAAGCATCCCCAGTTTTCCACCATAATAAATGAAGTTTGCTCAGTACCTAACAATGGAATTCTCAAAAGTGACACTTACTACTGACAGGCATTAAAAATACCTCCAAATATTGGCAGACTTGAAAAAGAACATTTTCTTACACCAGGAGGCTTGAAACATATGTATGGCTTTCATCTACTTGTAATACAGTGACTGACTTCCAATGTCAGTCCTTATTAAAAAAAATATAATAAAAATATGAAAAAATTAATTACTGTAAAGAGAAAATGTCCAAAGCAGGACTGGGGTCTTTTTTCTCTGGAAGTGAAGATTTAAAAGCTCCAGGAAGCTCAGCAGGGACTTGGCTGTTGCTAATTGATTTTCTATGGGAGATTTCCAGCATTATCTTGAGTTGAGATTGTATATATTGGCTGTGTATAAACTAAAGCAACTAAAATTTTCCATTTATTTTGTGAAGAAATCTGAGAACTTTTGAAAACTTTGTTGCCTACCAGCTTATCTGGTAAAATATTCTTTGAAAATGAAGTCTGCTTGGGGGAACATCCTCATTGTTACAAAGCTTGCTCGTTTGTCATATGATTTCTTTGTTCTAGGCCAGCAAGCAGCAGGGACTTGAAAAGTTGCACAGTGTTGAAAGTAAACTGGGGAACCTTCCCCCTATCTCTACCCCCAAATAAATACTTAAATCTAAATAATAGCAATGAATATAAACTGAATTTTTTTGCCTCTTCTTCCCTGGGTATGTACATTTTATACCAGCACCTTTTGATGTGTTTTTCCTGGTTGAGTAAATCCTGTTTACAACTTACTGCTTTCTGCTTCTTCTTAGGTCAGGATTTTTTTGGAATGGATTTGCAACTTTCCCAGATCCACCAAAAGATGGTGTTTATCCAAACATGAGTCTCCCTGTTACAGATGCTAACCTCCACCTGTATGCACAAACCATGGTGGCAAACATTAAGGAGAGAGCAGCCTGGTTCCGGACAGGGGATGTCTTGTGGCCATGGGTAAGTGTTTGATGAGTGATTGCTTTAGAAGAGGCACTACAGAGTGTAGGGTGATGGTACTTGCTGCAGTAGGGACTGCAGAAATGCTGGTACAAACCATCTGACATCGTGTTTTTCTAATAATTGTGGTCCAAATGACTGACTAGTAATGATATTTAAAATTTCCTTGTACAGCCTGCCAGTTGTCTATCATGTCTTCTACCCTACTCAGTGTAGAAATAAATGTAACAAAACTGTGAAGATAACCTCTTGCAAAACTATATATTGCAGTATTGCTTCCTTTTTTCTCCCCTTGCTTTGTCTATTTAAATTATCTCCTTTTATAACTGCTTAGCCCAACATAACTCTGTGTTAGCAGAAATTATAGCATTATAGGAAAGTGTATGACACATTAGGTAGCCATGGTCTTTTCTAACAGATGTGTAATCATTTTCTTATACAGTCTTTGTATTTTAGTTAGAACCATAAGCAAGCATATCCCAGCTTGGTCATCCAAACACTTTTTTTGGCAATATGCTGTGTTAATTACATCCTACACGTACACATAACACTGATGTGCTCTTGCTGTTTTCCAGTCCTAAGGAAAGAATAACTTTGCCTGAACTGAATGTACAGTCTGATTTTTAATTTTGATGGATGCTGTAGGTCTCATAATTACATTGTTAAAGGATTATGTATGTTCTTTACAGGCTATTTCACCACAATATCTGTTGTTACAAAGAAAAACTTTTTCTGACGGATGCAGCTTTGAGTCACTGATTTGTTTTTCTCCTGTGTTTATGACACTGTTGCTTATATTGAATTTATTATTTTTGTAGAGAGTGAGAAGTAGAATATAATGCTCCGTAGTTGTGCTATAGTGAAAATTATGCTGGAATGGGGAGAAGTTTTGAATAGTACAAATAAATCCCTAACATCTAGATCCAAACCCACAGGTTTTCAGTAATGTAAGAAAATTTCAGTCTCTGACTTCTGGGTTTCTGTGCCTGTGACAATGCTATGTGAAGAAGTAGAGAGAATATATGGTTCTAAAACTCTATGCTTTTTCATTATTTTTTCATGACTACAGACAATCTGTGTGAGTAACCCTACCCAATCTTGACAGTTTTGTAACTAATATCATTTATATGGGCAGTCAAAATCAAAAGAAATACCCCTGGAACATAGACTAGTGTTAAAAAAGATCCCCCTTAATTATGTGACCCAAAGTCATTTGGCTGTTCTGTGTTTGGAATTTCAGGGCTGTGACAAACAGTTCTTTAATGCATCTGTTCAGTACTCTAACATGGACCTGCTGGTGGATTATATTAACAAGCATTCTGGTGAGTTTGGAGTGACTGTCCAGTACGCCACTGTCAGTGATTACTTCCAAGCAGTTTACAGCAGGAATCTTACATGGGAAATTCGGGACTCTCAAGACTTTCTTCCATATTCAACAGGTAATTAAGTTCACAGCTGCCTAATGTCTGCCTCAAATGTATATATGTAAAATTTTAATGAGAGAAAATGAGAAATAAAGAAGAAAAATGCCTTCTTACAAGATTTGTTCACTCTATGAGATGTCGTCAACAGACAAGTTAGTCCCAACTTAGTTGTGTAAAAAAGATGGGTGTGTGGCCAAATAGAACAATGTCCCGTTTTTACTGTTTGGAAGAACTGAATTATGCATAGCTTAAACTAGAGGTGGAAAATGTGACATGGAGTGATGTGTGAATGTCTGGAGAAGCTACAGGTGACCAAGGGACCAGGGCAATCTGAAAGCTCTTGGGGTATTTCTGTGTTAGTACAGTGGGATGGGGGTTCCCAAAGTGAAACAGTCAGTGCTGAGGATTTGATGTCCACACTCCAAGCAATTGCAGGAAATATATAGTCTGGTCATATAGACTTGAATGCCTATTAATGCTTGTTGCATCCATCAGGAGTCCAGTTTGTGAACTCCAAACCTAATCTTTTATATAAAGCAAAGCATTCTAGGTAAGGATAACTGGATCCAAACAAAATACTAATGTAGATGAGACCCTAAAGTCTCCTGTAGAAGAAAGTCTTGCCTTTTTCATTAAAGAAAACAGTTTGAAGTCCTGGGGGAGAAAAGAATTCTCTTATAACTGCAGTCTCAAAAAGTAAAAATACCATCAGTATTTCTGAAATTTCATAATACAGTGTTACGAAGTTCTTTTCAGCTCCTTGTTGCTTGCATCTTATGTGCTGCACTAACTTAGCTTTTCAAGCAGAGCTGAAAAGTATGAGAAAAATATGAAAAAATTCATGCCATACCCAACATCCCTTTAATGCTTTTCCCCAATAAATTTACCCTTTTAGACCTCATATCAAAGTATGCAGAGAGAAGACACAGCCAACTTCTCCATTTCTAAACTCATTAATTTATTTTCTTGCCTGGTTTATTATTAAAATATCATTGGTTTCATTAAAACACCTTTCTGTGTAATTGTAGCTACCCCTGCTTAATCCCATTTTTTGGCTGTGTATGTATATTTCAGACTGTTCTGTAATGTGTCTGTTAACTTTTCAATGAATAAAAATAACCATTGCTTCCTGTGAATCATTGCATGGACTGATCCCTGACTCCCTCACCTCCCTCTAGGGATCATGTCATACCTAACAACTTGCTGATAAAAGCATTGCCAGTGCTAACTGTCAATATCCTTTTACATCTGGGCTCTTTCCTTTATCTTTTGGCATAATTTACCTGCAGGAGTCAATTGCTATTAGCTTGCATAATAGCAGCACCTTCAGTGTTCCAGGTGGGTGCCCACACATAGATGTAGTTTTTTCCCCAAATGACTTTCTGTGCCTTGCAATTGCAGTGTAGATTTGAGTGCACTTTCTCCCACATACTGTTTTGCTTCTTGATGATTAATCCTCTCTTAGTCTTGCTATGCCCTTTTTTATGAGTCACTTATTGGGCTCGGTGTCACTTATGACATATGGAAACTCAGGTTTTAAGTCCCAGATAAGTATTTTTTCTACTCTGTGTTCATTGTACTGTGCTGATATGTGTGTGTGGTTCTTCTGCTTGTAACGCTGAAAACTAAAACGGAATTAATTCTGTTGAAACTTCTAACACCTTTCAGGCCAAAAAAAATTTGTCCTGATTTTTTTTGAGCAAAAGATCCTATTTTCTAATTGTTGCGTTTGATCTTGGGCTGATAGCAGATTATTACAGTTGCATGTATGCTCATGAGAAAACACTTTCTGCAACTTTTTTCTGGAAAACCTATGTCTCACTAATGTATTTTCAAAGAAATCCCCCCCAAACAAACACCCCCCCCCACACACACACCCCTAAGGAGAGATTTGGAGGTTTTAAAAACAAGTATTTGTTTTCCTAGTTCAGTCTGTGGGATACTGAAACATTAATACAAATGGCATGTTGAAATACTTTTCAGTAACCACTTGAGGGCATCTTTTGATGTAGTTTGAAGTGCTGCAGTAGTTTGGAGTCATCACATCACTGTTTCTAGTCCATTTTGAGGAAATTAAATTTAAGCTAAATCCCTTTGGCTAAAAGGTTGAGATGTAGAGTGTGTGTATCAAGCAGTTACCAAGGATTATAATCTATTTTTTAACAACTACTAATAATATATGCTTCAGTGAAACTTTGAAAGTTCTTTTGTGCAGATCCACAAGGAGGAAATTTCCATAAACACAGGTTAACTTGGTTGGTACTGGCTTTGTATCAAACTTTACCAGGCCTGTAGGAGACATGATAGTTTTCCAAAGTGCATGTTCCTGGCTGAGTTCCTTTGTAGGCCTTGTGACCTTTCTACTTGATGGCTGCTGTGTAAACCCCCAGTAGGATTCATGTAGGAAGCTGAACAGTAGTAGTGTAATAAATAACAAGTAAGTGATAAATGAAATGGTGTTTTGATGTGTATTGGATCTGTTCAACTCTAAACAGAGCCATTTCAAGCATGGACTGGGTTTTATACTTCTCGGAGCACATTAAAAGGAATTGCAAGGAGAGCAAGTTCCCTGCTTTATGCTGGAGAATCCTTTTTCACACAATATGTCCGGAAACACCCAGAAGGTTCTGTTTGTAAATGTAAAGCTTTAAAGCAACTTCAGAGTCTTAGATGGGCCGTTTCAGAGGTAAAGATTGATTTATTTTCTAATTTGAATGAAAATGTTTATTTTTCAAATGTAAAGTTTGCATAAGCATTGCAGCTGGAGTGTCTCAAAGTTGCTTTTATGTTTTTGGAAATAACTTTCCCCCTTTTGTAAGTCATAAGTAAAAATAAAGTAATTTTTCAAAAAATTGTCTTGAAACACGACTTCAGGCCCTTAGCCATGCATTCAAGATATGGTTACTGGCAAATGTTTTCTTCAACCAGTGAAAGAGTATATGATTTCAAATTTTGAATATGAAATTCCTTTTCTTAATGTTAGTTTTATTATTTACAAAATTGTTCTTAAAAGTAAATAAAAACAAAACAAATTCCAAACAAAAACTGAACTAATTGAAAACTACTGATAACCTCTACTTCTGCAGGTTAGAAGAGGAAGGACAGATTTGTTTCTTCACAGTTCAGCATCTAAGTGATTAGCCTCATATCATTAACCATTTACAGTCCTCAATGCTTTTGCTGGTAATAATTATTTTGTCTGCTAAGGTAATGACCAGTTCTTAGTAGGAAATGAAAAAACTGTCTTGTTACAGTATTTTTGCTGCATTCTTGGTTGTGGTAACTTGTTTGGTTTTTTTCCTCTAAAGATGTAATTTTAGTATGCTAAAAGAGGAATGTGTATTGAGGGAAATCTGTATGCATCTTGTCTTTGACCATCTCATACAGAAATTCGGAGTAGGCAAAATGCGAATCTGAATGTAGCTGTCATCCCTTATTGTGTTGTGTGTCTCAACTTTAGTTGACTATTGTGTTAATACAAATGCAAACCTGAAGCTGTCATCCTGTTGCACCTTTCAAATTACTTTTAAATATAAGGTCCAGCACCACGATGGTATAACAGGCACGGAGTCTCCCAAGGTAAAGGACATGTACATGAATAACTTGATGTATGGAATGTTCAATGTAAAGAAGCTGATGGCTTCCATAATCTTTGATATCAACAATGCGAAGAAAAATGGAGAGGTCTATACTTCTGTTTACACTAAAGACTCAGGAAAACCAGGTACTTTTTACATAGCTTTTCCAATTTTCAAGCTACCTTATGAAAGCTATCATGTTTTCCTCCAAAACAATCAACATACTATGTACATCTAAGTTCTGTGAACCATAGCTAGAAAATCCTGTTTCCTTTGTGAGACCTGAGCTCTCAGATCTTAAGCATAAGAAACCAGGATTTCTCAGATGATGTTAGGCAGAACCCTACCTCAGTGCATATATTAGACCTGGCTCCCAGATTCTGACCTCAAATGTAAAACAGAGGGGGGGGAGAGGTGTTGATCAGAGTAGTCACTAAACTAACTTCACTCTGCAATGGAGCATTACATGATAAGGAGCACAGTCAGAGTCAAAAAATGTTCTTGGTCTAATGTACTGCCAGCTTGTGTAAAAAATGTAAAAGTATTTTTAAGAAGTCTGTTCTAAAGACTGTACACTCCCTTTTATCTTTACTTTGGAAACTTTTTAAACTGTCAGATGTAAGCAGTGCCATGGGCTGTGCAAGAGATCGATTTGTATTTTTACAGGGCTGTTTTTAAAATAGGCTTCTCATTTGATCTTCTGTATAACTCTGATAAAGTTAATACTGCATGACAATGAGTTGTAGTAAGCAGCTTATTTTCACTAAATGCATTTACATTCAACTCAGGTGTCATTTTCTGAATATATGGTCTTTTTTGATTGGGCAGAGAATAGAAGACTAAAGCAGAAGAGATTTTTATGAAGGACTATAAAATGTTTTCCTTTTTTCAATCATGAAGTTTTACTGCGGGATTTTATGTTAAAATTTTGTAAGATGATTGTACCTAGACAGATTTCTCAAATACTTTTTAATATTACGTTTTAAAAATACATAATGTAGTGACTAGTAGTTTTGTTTGTTTGCATGCACAAAGGCGCTACAGATGTTGACCAGTATGTTGTTGTCTATAACCCGCTGGCATGGAACATCACTACCTTTGTCACGGTTTCTGTCAGCAGTGAGGCAGTGAGTGTATACGATGAACTGGGACGTTCTGTACCAGCACAGGTACTTCAACCTTGTTTCTTTCTGTTACTTTTCTCTCACTTGTCAGTTTTCATTGACTGGATTCTACCTCCTGTCGAAGTGGGATTTTCCTACTTGTCCTTCAAGGGTTGTTTTTACTTGCCTGTTTTCTCAACAGAGAGACTTTTATTGCTGTCCAAAAGGACTTGCTGCTCTTGTAGTGTGTTTGGTTTGTCCTTTGCAGGCCTGCTGTGTGTGACCTGGTGCTTCTTAACTTATTTTTCTTTCTCTAAAAAACGCTGTTTCAAATAAATCCTTTTATGTTGATGCCCTGCCTTACAACTGACAGCTCTCTTTGTACAATTGACAGATTACCTTGGGGAGGGAGAAGAAGAGAATTAAGAAATGTAGGTCTTAGAAACTGGTGTCAGTCAGCTGCCATTTGACAGCTTATTCTGTCATAGCCAAGCCCCAAGACACAGCCAGCTGTTCCCTGGGAGGAAAGAAAGTGGCCTCAAGTGAAAGCTACCACTAGCCTTTCTCAGGAGCATCTGCTGCACAGAATGCATCATCATCAGTGGCTTGATAAACCTCCAGGAATGCTTCCTGCACATAAGGCCTGAAGAGGCCTGATGCAATTCCAGATGCTCCCCTCTGTCCCTGAGATGCCAGATAGCTCAGCAAATTCTGCCAGCTGGACAGAGTTTCTATGACCTGTGGCTTGTGCATGAAGGCACACTGTAGTCGGGTAGTGATACACAGCAGCTATCCCTTGTTCCTGTGCGTGTGATGGTGTAAAACCATACTGCCTTTATCTGAAACCATCCGGCTCTTCGGGTTGGCACGTGGTCATGCTTGCCTGTCAGTCACCTCCCAGAAGTCATTTTGCCTGAATTACTTCAGTCTTGTAAGATACAAAGATGAGATTGACATGTATTCAAGGCATTTATTCAGGATTTAGGATGCCCTAAAGGCAAGTTGCCCTCCTTTTAAAAAGGCGAAACTCTCTGTACCAAGTTGATCTGTACTCTCTTTTGCTAGAAGTTACTCTTACATACATGTGGATAGTCACTTAAGGCTAAGTAAAATCTCTTTAGCAGTTATGACAAGGTGGTTTGGGGTCTTTTTAATTCCAGTATGTGCAGTTCAAAAGTGCATTCATATTACACACTCCTTCCTTTTGAGAGCAAGAAAACTTTAGCTTAGAACATTGATGTGAATATGTGGCTGAGAGGAACTGAAGCTTTGGCAAGCGCTCTGCTGCCTTCTGCACCACATGCACGAGTTGTGTACTGAAGGGAGAGAATGGGAGTAGACCCTGTTGATGCCACTGTTGTTAGGTTGTCTGTGGTGCAACTGGACATATGTCAGCCCCCAGTGTGAAGGTACAAACAGCTTGCTTGAATTGCTTGTTAGTTGCAACTAGCCTCTTTGTCCATAGAATCTGTTCAGTATTTATCTAGTCCCACTTTCTTTCTCCTAATCAAAAGTAGTACTAAAGTATATAACGTTAATGGGCAGGATACATGTAATTGAAAGATGATTAAAAACTGTTGTTTAAGGTATTTTAGTATTACGTAACAATGGTGTTCTGCTTACTGTTCAAAAGGATGTTACATGCTTCTACCTCCTTTCCATGTGCCTTCCCTAAGGTGAGGGTGCATGTTGGTGCTTCCTCCTCTTGTCATGAGTTTTCTCTTTTTTTGCACTACTCATGTCTCGTGTTTCAGTCTCTTTTCTGTCATTTGACTGATCAACTTAATTTATGATTATATCTGCTCATATAGACATTTTGCAGTGTGATCTTAAATCTATGATTCCATGTTCACATTAAAAAAAACCTTTTAATTTGCTTAGTGACTTTCTTTCCTTCACTAGAAAGGCTCAGCTTAGTCCAAGTTCACCAGGCTCCCAATTAAAAGCAGCATGGATCTACATTATAATTTAGAATTATAAGAATGACATGTTTAGAAACTTATTATTAAAGTAGAAGCTAATTTTTATAATTTAGGGCTTACAATACATGAAGGTAATTGCCTTGCTAATTAATTTTCTGTAATGAAGCATTTTTGTGTATGCTAATGTACAGGTTCAAAGCTCAGTGGAATCCCAGTCTACCTATGATCTGTATATTCTAGTTGCAATAAGTGGTCTGAGCTACAGAAAATACAGTATTAAACCCCTGAATGGTAAACAGTCTGCATTTATTGGGAGATCAATCAAGTACAAGCGGAGAGACTTAACTCGTGCAGATCAGCAAAGGGGACAGTTGTTTCCTGTGGTTAACAGCTGCTACCAGATTGTGTTTGACCAAAACACAAACCTGATGCACAGCATTACAGAGAGGTGAGATTGCATGCTTGTTTTCAATAATATTTCAGATTCTGTAAAACACTTCGTAAAGTAAGTCCAAGGACTGTATTATGTGTTTTAATTCCAAAACTCAACTAACGAAATGTTTTTTATGGTCTTTACAGTTCTTTTTTATCCCTACTTCACATTCCCTCCTTTTTACAGGACACTTCAACACTAGCATAGGTGTGATTCCATACTAATTCTGTGATGTTGCCCTGTTTAACTCTGCAGTTGGTCTAAGATGACATAACACAGTAATAACTAGTATATAAGCAAAGTTTTAGTGTACTTTAGAACAAAAGAGGCTTATGAATGTGCATTTTTGTTAAAAATTACTAAGTAAGCGCATACACTACCGCTACACAATGAGCCTTAAGTGATAAGGCAAGAACTTACATATACTGAGTAGTGTTTTGCAAGTCACATATCACTCTTTCTGTGGTAGAAAGCTTCAAAACTGTTTGAAAGGAAACTTTAAGTAATTTCCATTTAATCAGGCAGATAAAATGGAAGAATTATCAAGATTTAGGTGAGATTTGAGGTTTTCAGATGGTCTTTCTCAGCTGATGCAGATTAGCCCAATTTCTTCAGCTTCAGTGCAGTTGTGCTGCTTTTTGCCTGCTCAGGATTCAGATTGTCAGCTGTTATATCCTGATGGAATATTTGACCCCTCTGACACTGGTGAGGGCTGGATCTCTTTCACCTTTGTAGTTTTGTTCATAATTCTGCCTCCTAGAGCAAGAACTTGTTGTCCAGTATAGTTAAAATCAGCTTTAGAAGTATAGATGGACCTTAACTAAGAGCCCTTGGGAAAGTATTTTCTCAGAGTCACTCCAGATCATAACTGTCTCCAGATTCTATGAGAAATACAGTGTAGAAGAACAAAAATCTAAATTGAGATTCCAGTTTTCTCCATCCTGCTCTGGCAGGCAGCAAGACCTGGAATTCAGCACGTAGGGGAAATGAGATACTCACTTTCTTCACAAGCCTTCAGACAAGCTCAAAACGCTCGCGTTTCAGATAGTTGGCAGTGGGATAGTGGGAAAGATGAGGCATCACAGGTCAGAATGGGAGGAAAGGTTAAAAAAAATTGGGATCTTCAACTGTGAAGCTAAGTTCAACTGCAACAGTTAGAACTGGAAGTGCTTCATAAGAGGAGTAGTAGAAAACACTTGGATATTTTCTCCTCAGTCATTACAAATTGTGGGTAGCTGTATTACACGAAATAAAATGTTTGGCAGTATAAATTTATATGCTAGATGAAGTGATTTTTCCTGTTTTCACAGCAAGTTGCCAAAGGCAGAGCAGGTAGCTGAGAGCAGCATCTTAAATTGCCTTCATATGACTTTCTAAAAATTGTGATAATAAGTCATGAATAACTAAACTGTAAGCTTCAGTGGAGAGAGGAGAAGATACAGTAGGTACTGAGTGATTCTAAATGTTGCTACCCTGTTGATTTTATTGTTACCAGTGTTATTACATCATGCTGATTTTACCTAGCTACAAAGTTAAATGAACCTAATTATTCATTAGCGCAGTGCAGTATACCTCAGTCTTGTGAAATAGGCAGTTTTAATCCTGTAGCAACTCTGGCGTCAAAACAATGGGATAATATAGATGATTTGATCTTAAAGATGTTTCTCTTCTACAAAAATAGAAAATTACATAGAAACTCCATTTATTTACACACTGAATATATCTGAATTGGAAGCACTTTAATTCTTTGCTGTCCTCATTTACCCAGTCTTGCAAAATCAATCCACTGTGAAGAAACAGATTTTTTTTTTTTCCTTACATTTCCAGCCTCATTCCTGTTGCAGTTCAGCTTTGCGTTTGGCATTTATTATTTACAAAATGTGTTTGTAAATAATACAATTTTTTATCTTCTGTGGATTCTCAGGGAGACTAACCAGACTGTCCAGTTCACCCAGGAGTTCCTTGAGTACCATGTAAATGGAGACACAATGAAAGGACCCATTTCAGATAACTACTTATTTGCTCCAAATGCTTCAGCGGTTCCAGTATCAAAAGCAGTGGGGTTGGAAGTGATGTCTGGAAGCTTGGTGACAGAGATACGGCAGTATTTCTACAGGTACAACACCATTACAGCTTCACTTCACTGGAATGTTTAATTCTTTAGATAAGTATGAGGTTACTTCTGTACAGTTACTCCTAAACAGTGAGCTCTATGTACTGTTTAGGATTTAGACAAAAGAACTATCACACATTTGCTGAATGAACTGCTGAGGAAGCATCTCCTGTAAATCATAGAATCATGAAATTGTTTGTGTTAGAAGGACTGTAAAGATCTAGTTCCAACCACCCTGCCATGAGCAGGGACACCTTCCGCTAGACCAGGTTGCTCAAAGCCCCATCCAGCCTGGCCTTTAGTACCTCCAGGGATGGAGCATCCACAGTTTCTCTGCAACAGTGTCTCACTACCCTCAGAGTAAGGAATTTCTTCCTAATATCTGATCTAAACCTACTCTTTTTTGGTTTAAAGCCATTTCCCCTTGTCCTTTCACTACATGACCTTGTCAAAAGTACCTCTCCAGCTCTCTTGTAGGTCCCCTGCAGGTACTGGAAGGCTGCCATAAGGTCTCCCCATAAGCCTTCTCTTCTCCAGGCTGAATGATCCCAATTCTCCTAAACTGTCTTCACAGGAGAGGTGCTCCAGCATTCTGACCATCTTTGTGGCCCTCCTCTGGACTCCTTCCAGCGGGTCCTTGTGCTTCCCATATTGAAGACCCCAGAGCTGGATGCAGCACTATGGGTGGGGTCTCATGAAGGGGAAGCAGAATGCCCCCCCCTTGACCTGCTGGCTGTGCTGCTTTGGATGCAGCCCAGGACACATTTGGGTTTCTGGGCTGTGAGCACACACTTGCCAGCTCATGTTGAGTTTCTCATTAACCAACACCCCTTATTCCTTCTCCTTAGGGCTGGTCTCCAGCCTTTCTGCCAGCCTGTGTTTGTGCTTGGGATTGCCCTGACACAGGTGCAGGACCTTGCACTTGGTCTTGTTGAACTTGATGAGTTCACATGGGCCCATTCTGAAGCACATATTGCTGCAGGAGGGAGGGAGGGATGTGGAGATTGTTTAGGGTGATCTTCTTTGGTACATTTTTTAAAGCAACTTCTGTTGAGAAACTGGTTCTGTACAACTTAATTAATATTGCACTTAATATCTTACATGAATGGAACTTGGGCATGAGACATTGTCATCATTGTGAATATCTTTCTTGCAAGCAATTAGAGAAAGGAGAAATGAATCCTACAAAAGCAAATCCTACTCTGACCCCTGATGAACTAGCTACTTTTCTGTGTTAAAATTCTATCATTCTATAAACCCTTCACCCTCTTTTAAATCTGATTGGTTGGTTGAAGTCTTTTGCTTTATGTGGCATTGTACAAGGATTGTAGTTGAGAAGGACCTTTGGAAAGTACTGTGGAACTTTTGCATCAAAGTTGATGTCACTCAGATTGCAAAAATGCATGTATTGTGTACAATGTAAATATGTTGCTTAGGGAGTCATAATAAATTTTAAATTTGTTGTTGTTAATTTTGAGAAAAACAGAGCCTTTGTAGTCAAATGAAGAATGCTCTTGACACTTGCAACATGAAGGAAACTTACAGGATATCACTTACTCTAGTTGAATATCTGTATATTTGAAAGTTAAATTGAAATTAAAAATAATTGTACATGGAGTAAATAGCAAATGGGGAAGAAAGTTGTCTGTGTAGGATGACACCATGAATGCCTTGCAAGTTTTGTCATAACCAGTCAAGCTCTCCACTTCTCCACTTTATAAACTCTGTATCCTTCCTCTCATTTTTATAGCAATGTTACTTCTCAGGATTATATATATGCAGTGTATACCAGGCTGTATTCAGTACCAGAAGGCTACGATGGAAAGCTGCTTTGCCATAGGATAGAGCAAGAATACAGTGTTGGGCCTTTGGAATTAAACCGTGAAGCAGTTCTAAGAACAAGCACAAATTTGAACACGAGACAACTTCTCTACACTGACAACAATGGATATCAGATGCAGAAAAGACCGTTCAAGGCATATGTGAATAACACAGTGGCTCGGGTAGGCACAAAGGTGTAATTTAAAGTCAGTTGTACCTTGTCTTTCTTCTCCATTACTGTTTCCTGGATTAATATTGTCTCTGCATGGTTTGCTGTGTGTTGACAGAACTATTACCCTATGGTCCAGACTGCCTACATTGAAGATGATACCACAAGGCTGATGCTGCTTGCAGAAAGAGCTCATGGTGTATCAAGTCAAGGGAATGGACAAGTCGAGGTAACGTATAAATTTTTGCTTCTTTTTCTAGGTGAGCATAATTTCATGGCTGCTGATAATACAAGTAAAGTCTGATGGCTGGTTACTGTTGTGACATTTACCTTCCCAATACAGGTGATGCTACACAGGAGACTATGGAACAACCTTCAGTGGGACCTGAATAACAATCTCACTTTGAATGACTCTTCAGTGGTTCGCCCTGTAATTTGGCTTATTTTAGGACCCAAGGCTGTCACCAATACTTTGTATCGGACAAGTGGACTGGCATTAGAGCATAGGCCAGTAGTAATGTTTGGAGCATTATCAGGTAATTGTTCCATTTCCTAGGCTATCTTTAGCAACTGAATGGCTTGTTTTTGTTGGTTTGATTTATGCTGTTGAGTTTTTAAATGCAGACTTCAAGCCTCCTGTGTGGCAAAGTTAGTATACAGTGAGTTAGGAGGCAGATTAGAGCCTGCTAATTACTTTGCATTAATTTCAAGCATGGATGTTGTCCAAGTATATGAAATGTTTCTGTTGTTATATAATTATCTCTACTTTCAGAGGAAAATAAATTTTAAAGCATCTAATGAGAACAAAATGTTCACACAGGGAACTAGTACAAAGTAGCTAGTGCACCATATATCACCTTCCTGAATGCTGACTCCTTAATGACCATTGTTGAGTCATTCTTCTAAAAATATTTGTTCGCTTTACTAACTAAGACTGAAGCCTGGTAGTGAAATAGTGATTTCAAACTGCAGCGAAATTTGTTTTATGGAAAGCTCTGATACACTTTTCTAGCAGTTAAAATCATGCTGCTTTCTGCTTTGTATCTTGGAAGGCCTTGGAGGAGAAAGTATACCATCTACTTTGCCTCTGCCTTGGCAGAATAAGTAAAAAGCTCTTTACCCTTCCGCAGTGCCCTAGCCAGGCTTGTGTATGTGATGGATGTTTAATGTTTGCTTTGTTTTATTTTGCATGGAGGAGATAAACCAAAGCTACCCAGACGACTTGAGCAGAATTCAGTCCATGATTCACCTATAACTGTGCCACCTAATCTTCATCTCCAGACACTGAGCATTCCAGGGTGGAAGTACAGCTCTAATCATGCAGACCAGGTCCGCAGCATCCGGATGGGTAGGTGCCTTCAGAACGGTTGCTGGATGTTACACTTAAATAAGCTGGTTTTCTTTTTTTCTCTCTTCCGTGGCTAGTACTTCTATTAATTCAAAGTGTTAAATTCTTCAATCAAGAAAGTTAATTGTGCTGTATTATTTGTCTGCTCAAATAGTAAAATATTTCTCCTGCGTGAGTTTGTCAAGCCTATTAGTGATATTCCTGTCAACAGTGGGAGCTGGGTATTTCTTGGTATCAGTCATCTTGCTAACTTTAAAGAATAGGAGCTAAGTTCAAATGATGAAAGTTTAAAGTTAAAAAAATAAGTTTAAAGCTTGGGTTTATGTTTAAAGTAAGAAAATGTTTGCATTTTGATTTCTTATGAAGGTAAACAGAAGCAAGGTGATGCAGATTTCAGTCGTGTCCTGCTAAGAATTAGACATTTGTATGAAGTTGGAGAGGATCCTGTGCTGTCTCAGCCTGTGATGGTAGATCTGAAGGTAAATCTAGCCCTTTGAGACAGAATACCAACTCAGGTGGTTTTATTCCAGAGAGAACTGGTGGAATGACACATCCTGTGTGCTAGAAAGTCCACAAAAATAGATACAAAAATATTAGTAGAACTTTAACCTCAGAGGGAAGTGAACCTTCTTTTACTCAGCTTTGTAACACAGAAGCCATTACTTCAGATGAAGTTGCCATAGGCACAGCATAAACATCTGCTTAAATATGGGTGGGACTGGTTCTGCTGAGCTCTTGGTAGTATACCACTACCTGCAGTACCTTAACCAGTGCAGAGAGTAGGATTCTGTTTCGTTGTTGTTTCTTTAGTTACTGCAAACTGTACCCGTAATTAATGAAGTGTGGACAGGATTAAAGGAAAACATTTTTTTCTCTATAATTTATTTCTGCGAGTTGTTCAAACTTTGTCACTTCCGTCACGTACTCTCTTTTTTTCAGTTTCATGTTTATTTGATCTTTCAGATGGAAGTAGATTACTTTATGAAATAAATATGATAGCCAAATTCGATATTAAAATTTTATATCATAAAATTTATTAAATGTCCGAAATATCGGAAACGCGATGCCACGATCGAAAAGTCACAGTTCCAAGCCCGGGGTTGGAACTGGGTGAACGCAGGTTTTGACCTCTATCGCGCCAAAACCTCCCTTGTTCACAACTGCTGCTTTTTGCAGCGGGCTTATATACTATGTTTCGCGCAG
>VXAZ01005906.1:0-11226 GCA_013399875.1 Gymnorhina tibicen | reverse complement strand
TTCCCTTCCCTTCCCTTCCCGGCCCCACTCCCTCCGGAGGCGGCTCCGTCGCGGCTGAGCCCGGCAGGAATGGTGGGATCTCAGCTCCTGGCTGGCAGCGGATCCCGGCACGGTGCCGAGAGCCGGGAGCAGCAGCTTGGAGGGGGCTGCGGCACCTTCCCGGGCAGGCCCGGCTCCTGCGGGAAAAGGCGGATCCATCCGGAGAAAGCTGCTCCCGTTCCCGCCCCGCCGTGCCCGGGCGGTGGGCGGCCGGCAGATTGCTCAGAGGCTCGTTCCCAGCGCCTGGAATGTGCCTTTTGGGAAGCCTGGCAGGAAGTCAGCAGCTCGGAGCTGCGGAGGGGGCACCGGGATGCCGGGACACGGGGCTGGGATGTGGCACCGGGATACCAGGACATGGGGCTGGGATGTGGCACCTGGAGCCGGAGCTGTGCTCCGGGGTTTGGGGTTCAGCCGGGATGTCCCCAGCTGGAGGTGCCGGATGCTCCCGCCCGATCCCGGAGTGGGACCGGTGGCGAGGGTGGCTCATCCGTGCCGGGAGCTCTGGCACATCCCAAATCCGTGATGGTGCTGGCACCAGGCAGGGGAGCCCCGGCAGCTCCGGGACGGTGCCAGGAGCAGCGGGAATGGGAGATCTGGGATGAGGTGTTGGGGCAGGGCCCAGATCTCCCAGTGGAGCCGGGTCTGGAGCAGTTTGGGGGATCCCTTCAACATTCCCAGCTCTTCAGAGAGCCTGGAATCGCATCCCAGACCGCTGGGCTCCGCCTGAATCCCGGCACGCTCCGGCCTTTCCCAACCCTCCAGGCCGGGCCCCGGGGGAGGAGGGGACGCTCCTGTGGGGACACGGAGCTCGGTGGCCTCATCCCACGGGAACATCCCAGCCCCGCATCCCTGTGCCGAGACGGGGATCGGGATCCGGGTCTGGCATCGGGCCCGGATCTGGCACCAAGTCCGGGTCTGGCACCAGACCCAGGTCCGGGAGCAGCTCCCCTGGGAGCGCCCCGCTGGTTTTCCCCCCTTTCTGCGCCCTGCTGTGCAGCATTCCCCGATCCAGGCTCCCCTCGCCTCCCTGTTATCCATGGAAAGCCCTTTTTCCGTGGCCGGGATGACTCCAGCCCTTCCCGGAGCTGATTCCCGGCGCTCCCTCTCCTGCAGGGCCATCAAGAACGGGAAGGGGCTGCACAGCAAGAAGGAGGTGCCCATCCACCGCGTGGCCGACATCTCCGGGGTGAGGATCCCCCCGGCACGCGCGGGAATTCCGCGCGGGATAGACCGGGAGCTGCTGGGGGGGCTCCGCCCTTTTCTCCTGGGATAAATGAAGCGGGAGTTGCTCCCTGGCCCGGGAACCAGGTGGCCAGGGCCAGCACGGGGGTGGGAATCCGGGATTCCCCGGCTCCGCTGAGGGAATCCGGGGATCCCGACACCTCCCGGCGGCGCTCCTTAAGTTCTGCTCCAGCATTTCCGAGGGTTTATATGGAGCCCCGTGGGAGGGGGGGATCCCGGGAAAGGGGAGTCTAGGATCCCGGGAAAGGGGAGTCACGGGATGCTCCACCAGGGACAGGGGAATGGGGCCGGATCCGTCCTGCTGACCCAGGCAGCTGCCCCAGGGGCGTGCTTGGGATGGGCTTTGGGATGGATTTGGAGATGGGTTTGGGGATGAATTTTGGGATGAATTAGGGATGTGTTTTGGGATGTATTTAGGGTTTATTTTGGGATGTATTTAGGGTTTATTTTGGGATGTATCTGGGATTTTGGGATGTATTTTGGGAAGTGTTCCGAGATGTATTTTGAGATGCGTTCTGGGATATATTTGGGATTTTGGGATGGGTTTGGGATGTATTTTGGGATGGATTTGGGATTTTGGGGATGTATTTGGGCCGCGTTTGGGGTGCACGGCCCATCCCGAGCTGGGAGCGCTCAGCTCCGTGCCCGGATCCCGCGTCCCGGCCGGCGCGGGGAGCTCCGGAGGGTGTCTGAGCTCCCGTTTCCCGCAGGACACGCAGAAGGCGAAGCAATTCCTGCCGTTCCTGCAGCGCGCCGGCCGCTCCGAGGCCGTGGTGGAGTACGTGTTCAGCGGCTCCCGCCTGAAGCTCTTCCTGCCCAAGGAAACCTGCCTGATCACCTTCCTGCTCGCAGGTGCGCCGGGATCCCGGGATCGGGAACGCTCCCCGGGCCGGGGGCTCGGGGGGAAGGGTCCCGGTTAACGCTGGAGCTGCCCCGGTTTGGGCTGGGAGGAGTGAGGGAGGCTGGGATTGGGATTGGGATTGGGATTGGGATTGGGATTGGGATTGGGATTGGGATTGGGAAGGACGATCCCGCCCCAGAAAAGCTGGGAGCAGGCAGGGAAGCACAAAGTGGGGAGAAGGAGAAGGGAGGGAACGCTGGGATGGGGATGGGATGAGGATATGGAGTGGGATAGGATGAAGATGGATTGAGGATGAGGAGCAGGATGGGGATGTGGATGGGACGAGGATGGGATGAGGATGAGGATGAGGATGGGGATGAGGATGAGGAAGAACTCCACTGGCGTTTCAAGGGCCCGGTCCCGGGATCAAGCACCGGGAAAGGCGGGAGCGGCTCCCGCACAGGGAATGTTTATCCTGCGGGGAGTGAGGATGGAGTCAGGGAGTCTTTGACCGTCCCGGAGTTGGGAACGTGTCCTGTCTCCGTCCCCCATGGACACCGGCACCGGGATGGGCCTTTGGGAAGTGGGGGCTCCATCCCCGCTCCCAGTGCTGCTCCCAGTCCAGCCAGGAACTTGGGATAACCGGGAATGGTGCTCCCAGGCCAGCCGGGGCCCTGGGATAACCGGGATGGTGCCGTGGGATCCCCCTGTCCCCCCCAGCCCCTCACATCCCAGAGCCTTTTCCATTGGTGCTCTGGATGCCGCTGGATCCTGGAGCATCCTTGGACGTGGCCAGCCCTGCCAGTGCCCCCCAGTGCCCCTGGGAGCCTCGGGAACATCCCATCCCCAGAGCCGACCGGAGCACGAGCATTCCCAGCCCTGCTCCAAGCTGGCTCCTGCCCTCCGGAATTGTGTCCCAGAGCTGCCCCTCTCCATGCGCTCCTGCCCTTGGATATCTCGGGATCTGAGCTATCCGCTGCCAAAGCCGGCAGGAAATGCTGGGAAAAGGTGGCTTCCTCCTCCTGGCCCTGGGAATGTGGGAATTGTCGGCAGCGATGGAACTCCCTGCGCTCGGGAGGAGGGATTGGGATCTGCTGAAATATTTCTGGATGCGGGGGGGTGGCACCGCCCCAGAGCCCACGGGATCCACAGGGAATGGGATCAGGGGCCCAATTCCATGGGATTCCCTGCTCCATGGGGGTCCCTGTTCCATGGTTCTCCTCTTTGGAGGTCCCTGTTCCCTGGGAATTCCTGCTCCGCTGGGATTCCTGCTCCACCCTGCTCTGTTCCATCAGGGATTGATCCCCGAGACCATCCCATCCCATCCCACAAAATCCCACAGGCCGCGATCCTGGCAGGACCTTCTGGCTTTTATTTTCCCTGTTTTTCCATTGGATTTCTCCCCGGTGCCATTCCCAACCCTCCTCTGCCAAGCCAGGAATAGGATAAATATCCGCCTTTTATCAACGCCTGCCTTTTTTATGGATATCAAATGCAAATGAGCACCAGAAAGAGATGCCAAGTCCCTTAAAATGTGACTCCAGGGATGCTCCCGAGGGAGCTCATCCCGGCTTTCCAGCTAAAATAGATCCGTCGGAGCACTATAAATACGTGCAAATACAGGCGCCGGTTTAATCCCGAATTCCTCTCTCCCGGCAAAACTCGGGAGCCTGACGCCTTCCCGGAGCGGGGGCTGGGAGCAGGAGAATTCCCGAGGGATGAGGGGGCACCTCTGGGGACGTTGGAGTGGCCGAGTGGCTCCGAGGGCTCCCAGAACCTTCCCCGGGAGCCGCGGGATTGGGAGGCCCCCGGGGATGGGGACCGGGAGTTTTCCCGGGCGAGCGTTCCCGGCGCCGTGCCCGCCGGGATCCGGAGCGGATCCCCGGCATCCCGGCCCCGCTCCCTCCCGCTCACCTCCCTTGCTCCCAAAATCCATAAATCCCGCGGGGGATCGATCCCTGGCGCTCGGCCCCGGCACAGCCGAGCCCTGCCCGGAGCCGTCCCGGATCCCGGCGCCGGCTGCGGCCCCGGCGCTGCGAGGGGGCAAAGCCGCTCCAATCCCTGGAGTCGAGGCCAGGAGGATCCCTGCTCCCAGGGATTTTCCCTGGAAAGATCTGTCTGTTCCCACCGGTGGCCGGGCAGGAATTCCTCCTGGAATCCTGGCGCAGGGTCCCCCAGGGGTGCTGTGGGATACCCCGGAATGTCCGCGGGATGCTGAGGGGCGCCCTGGGATGCCGCTGGATACCTCGGGACGCTCAGGGGTGCCGCAGGATACCCCGGGATGCTGCGGAATTCCTGCCCCCGTCCCTCCGGGGCCGATTCCGGGGCGGGAGCGGCCCCACGGCCGCCCCCTCCGTGCCGGCCCCGGCTCGGCAGGATTGTGCTGGAATTCTGTGGGAAGCCCCGGGGAGCGCGGTGGCTGCAGCACTCGCAGCCGCATCCCTCATTAATCCGTCACGGCTTCCCGGGAAGCGCGGCGCAGCCCGGATTCGGGATTAGCTGCTATTTTTAAAGCGCTGGAGAACTTTTCCGGGTGCCAAGCGCCCCCCTCCCCTCTCCCGCCAGCATTCCCGGGGGGATGAGCGCGCCCAGCCCGGCCTTCGGAGCTTTCCCTTTTCCAGAACCTTCCCTCGGGTGGCTCTGGGAAGCGCCGGAGGCCAGAGAGGATCCGGAGCGGGATCCCAGCGCGGAGGAGCCGGGAGCTGGCGGAGTCTGAGGATTCCGCAGCTTCCTCGGCTCTTCCCGTTGTTATTCTGAGGGAAAAAATTCCATGGTGGCCCATGAGCCCTCCCGGCCCCTCCACGGAGGAGGAAGGGCAGCTCCAGCTCCTCATTCCCGTTTCCAGAGCAGCGCTGGGGATGCTCCTTGCTGCAGAAATTTGGGATCGGTGCTGGGTCGGGATCAGAGCTGGGGTCGGGATCAGAGACGGGGTTGGGATCAGAGCCGTGCCAGAGCCCACCCGGTGCTGGAAGGAGGATCCCGGGGTGATCCCAGATTTTGGGGGGGCCTGCTGGTTCCAGCTCGTTAACAAAGATCCCGAGGTTTCCTGCTCCCCGTCCCACATTTGGCTGTGTTTCCCAGAAATCCCCCTTTCCCAGAATCCCCCTTTTCCAGAAATGCCCCTTTCCTTCCCCGTTTCTGGGGACAGAGGACATCGGTGGCAGGGACAGGGCCGGGAAACTTCTGCCGGATTCCCTGGAAGCAGCTTCCCTTGGAGGCAGCACGGCCTGGGAATGGGGATGGGATGGGATGGGGACACAGCAGGGCCAGGGATGAGGATGGGGATGGGGCAGAAATGGGGATGCGGATGGGGATNCACCGCTGCGGCCCTGGGGAAGTGTCACCTCCTCGCTCGTGGCTCCGGCTCGGAGCTGCAATTCCCGGCGCCTCATTCATTATGCAAATTATGTAAATGATCATTAATAATGCAGGACTCCCCCGTGCTCCGAGCGGGGCAGGGGATCCCGGGGGCAGCGGGAGAAGGAGGCGGGGGAGGGGCTGTGACCGGGGGCTCTGGATGGGGGGTCTGGATGTGTCCCCCTGTCCCCATCCCTGCGGACACATCCCCGTGTCCCCCTCCCTGCTGGCTCCTTCCCACATCCCCCTCCCCGTCTGTCCCCCCTTNGGATGTGTCCCCCTGTCCCCATCCCTGCGGACACATCCCCGTGTCCCCATCCCTGCTGGCTCATTCCCACATTCTCATCCCCGTTTGTCCCCGTGTCCCCATCCCTGCTGGCTCATTCCCACATCCCCATCCCCGTTTGTCCCCATGTCCCCATCCCTGCTGGCTCATTCCCACATCCCCATCCCCGTTTGTCCCCATGTCCCCATCCCTGCTGGTTCCGGCCTCTCCCATGGCCGTGCCACCCCCGGGCCCTCCCGGAGCTCCCCACTGGTTCCCAGTGTCCCCTTCCCTCCCAGACCCTTCCCAGGGGTGCCATTCCTGGGGTCCCATTCCTGGATGCCATTCCCAGCTGCCATTCCCAGCTGCCATTCCCGGCTGCCATTCCCGGCTGCCATTCCCAGGGGCGCCGTTCCCAGGGGCGCCGTTCCCAGGGGCGCCGTTCCCAGGCCCTGACGGCGCCCGGTTTTCCCGCAGGGATCGAGTGCCCGCGGGGCGCCCGGAACGCGCCGGGGCTGGCGCAGGAGGGGGAGCCCTTCAGCGAGGAGGCCGCGCTCTTCACCAAGGAGCTCGTGCTGCAGCGGGAGGTACGGCCGGAGCCGCGGGATCCGGGGGGATCCGGGGGGATCCAGGGATCTGGGGGGATCCGGGGATCTGGGGGGATCCGGGGGGATCCGGGGGCGGCTGCTGTGAGGGACCGGAGGGTGCGGCGATACCCAGAGATCCCAGGGACAATGAGAAATCCCAGGAGATACCCAGAGATCCCGGGAATACTGAGAGATTCCAGGGATACCCAGAGATCCCAGGAATACCAAGAGATCCCAGGGACAATGAGAAATCCCAGGGGATACCCAGAGATTCCAGGAATACCGAGAGATTCCAGGGATACCCAGAGATCCCGGCAATACCCAGAGATCCCGGGGACAATGAGAAATCCCAGGGGATACCCAGAGATCCCGGGAATACTGAGAGATCCCGGGGATACCCAGAGATCCTGGGGATACCGGGAGTGTTCTGTGGGATGTGGAGACATCCTGAGCGATTCTGAGAGATTCCGGGGATACCGAGAGATCCCGAGGGTCCTGAGAGATCCCAGGGGATACCGAGAGTATCCTGTGGGATATGGAGAGGTCCCGGGTGTTTCTGGGAGATCCGAGGTGTCACCAGCAGATCCCAGGTGATTCCAGGAGATCCCAGGGGATTCTGAGGGTGCCCTGGGCAGATGCAGGATGGATGTGGGGTTGGATACAGAATGGATGCAGGATGGATGTGGGATGGATTTGGGGTTGGATGTGGGATTGGATGCGGGATGGATGTGGGATTGGATGCAGGATGGATGTGGGGTTGGATGCAGGATGGATGTGGGATTGGATGCGGGATGGATGTGGGGTTGGATTCTGGATGGATGTGGGATTGGATGCGGGATGGATGTGGGGTTGGATTCCAGATGGGTCCCCGTGTTTGAACCTGTTCCTGTTGACGTCTCCTGATATTAAAATTCCCTGGAACTCTGTGGTTTCCCTGATTGCAGCTCCGGAGCTCGGGGCCCGTTTTGGGTAATTATTCCGTGATTCACAATCCCAAGGCGGATCCCGGATCCACCCCCCTTCTCCCCCGGCTGTCGCGGCCCCCCTGAGCCAAAACTCCGGGATTGATGCTCCCATCCAGATGTTGGTGCAGATGTGGGCACGGATAGAGATGGGATGTGTGGATCCAGACGGGGTTTGTGGATCCAGATGGGATTTGTGGATCCAGACGGGGTTTGTGGATCCAGATGGGATTTACGGATCCAGATGGGGTTTGTGGATCCAGACGGGATGTGTGGATCCGGATGGGATGTGTGGATCCAGACGGGATGTGTGGATCCAGATGGGATTTACGGATCCAGATGGGATTTGTGGATCCAGACGGGATGTGTGGATCCGGATGGGATGTGTGGATCCAGATGGGGTTTGTGGATCCAGATGGGATTTACGGATCCAGATGGGATTTGTGGATCCAGACGGGATTTGTGGATCCAGATGGGGTTTGTGGATCCAGATGGGATTTACAGATCCAGATGGGATTTGTGGATCCAGACGGGATGTGTGGATCCAGATGGGATTTAGGGATCCGGGTGGGGTTTGTGGATCCGGCCGTGGCTGCAGACGCAGCCGGTGCAGGTGTGGGCGCCGCTGCGGTTTTGGGCACAGGCCCAGATGTGGGCAGGGATGCAGATGTGGCTGCGGGCCCAGATGTGGCTGCGGGTCCAGATGTGGGCATGGTGGCAGCGGTGGCCCCGGATCCAGATGTGGGCGCGGGCCGGTGGTGCCGGCTGTGGGCACACTGGGACACAGGGACACGGGGATGCAGGGACACTGGGATGTGGGAATGCAGGGACACGGACGTGGGACATGGGGACACAGGGACACAGGAATGCAGGGACACAGGGACATGAATGCAGGCACACGGGGACACGGGAATGCAGGGATACAGGGACACAGGAATGCAGGGACACAGGAATGCAGGGACACAGGGACATGAATGCAGGCACACGGGGACACGGGAATGCAGGGATACAGGGACACAGGAATGCAGGGACACAGGAATGCAGGGACACAGGGACATGAATGCAGGCACACGGGGACACGGGAATGCAGGGATACAGGGACACAGGAATGCAGGGACACAGGAATGCAGGGACACAGGGACATGAATGCAGGCACACGGGGACACGGGAATGCAGGGATACAGGGACACAGGAATGCAGGGACACAGGAATGCAGGGACACAGGGACATGAATGCAGGCACACGGGGACACGGGAATGCAGGGATACAGGGACACAGGAATGCAGGGACACAGGAATGCAGGGACACAGGGACATGAATGCAGGCACACGGGGACACGGGAATGCAGGGATACAGGGACACAGGAATGCAGGGACACAGGAATGCAGGGACACAGGGACATGAATGCAGGCACACGGGGACACGGGAATGCAGGGATACAGGGACACAGGAATGCAGGGACNGGAATGCAGGGACATGGGGACAGGGACACAGGAATGCAGGGACATGAATACAGGGACACCGGGACATGGGAATACAGGGACACAGGGACACAGGAATGCAGGGACATGGGAATGCAGGGACACGAGGACAGGGACACGGGAATGCAGGGACACGGGGACACTGCAGTCGTCCCCCTCCCTGCTCAGCATCCCGCGCTGCCGGGAATTGCTGACCCGCATCCCAAGGGCTTCGCTCCGCTGCCTCGGCACATTCCGGAGGCTCCGCGCTGCACCTGCCCGGGAATGTCGTGGTGGGGGAGGCCAGATGGAAGCGGAGCTGCTTCCCAGGAATGCTGTGGCAGGGAGGGAGGACACGTGGGAGCCGGGACGCTTACCGGGAATGTCGTGGCCAGGAGGCCGTGGGAAGACGGGATGCTGCCCAGGAATGTGGTGGTGGGGAGGCCGTGTGGGGTTCGGGATGCAGGCAGGAACCGGGGATGAGGGGCAAGAATTTGGGATGCAGGGCGGGAATTGGGGATGCGGGGCAGGAACTGGGGATGCAGGGTGGGAGTTGGGGGTACAGAGCAGGAATTTAGGGATGCGGGGCTGGAATTGGGGATGCGGGGCAGGAGCTGGGGATGCAGGGCTGGAATGCCGTGCCGGCGAGGCCGCGGGAAGCCGGGATGCTGCCCAGGCCGATTCCCGGCTCCAGCCCCAGTGCCGGCGCGGGTCCCCGCGGTTCCCACGGTGGCCCCGGGCGCGTTCCCGCTGGCAGCCGGATCCCTGCCGCCCCCACAGCCGTGGGATATTTTTATCCGGCGGCTCCGGCTGCTGCTGACTCACGGGCCCGGAGCCGCCGCTGCCGATCCGGCCCCGGAGCGTGGGGAGCGGGAGGGTGCCGGGGTGCTCCGGCGGGATCGCGGCTCCGGAGAGCCCGGGAAGGGCCCAGGGGACCCCCGGGTGCCCCTCGGCCTCTCTGTGGCCACCCCGATCCCGGCAGGAGCCACCGATCCTCTGGGAACGCCGGGAAACTGCCCCGGCCCCCCCCACGTTTCCTGGTGGTTTTTGTGTGCCGGAGCTGCGAATTCCCAGTCGGTCAATCCTGCCCCGATCCCAGCCTGATCCCAGCCTGATCCCAACCCCAATCCCAGCCTGATCCCAGCCTGATCCCAGCCTGATGCCAGCACTGATTCCAACCCCAATCCTACGGCCAATCCCAGGGCCAATCCCAGCCCTGTGCTTGGAGCATCCGCCGTATCCCGATGCATCTCGTCTCATCCCACCTCATCCCGCCTCATCCCAACCCATCCTGCCTCATCCCAACCCATCCTGCCTCATCCCAACCCATCGCGCCTCATCCCGCTCCCTCAGAGCCGCCGATGCCGGGGGGCACCAGGAGAACTCCAAATCCCGCTGCCGTGGGGACTTCCGTGGCATTCCCTAAAGATCCCAGGATTTAATTTGTCAGTATTTGCCTTTCCCACATCCCCGGGGCCGATTCCTGCCCTGCTCCGAAGGAGTCGTTCCAGGGAAGGGCCTGGGGGTGCCGGGGGATCGCCCTCAGTGAGATGGACAGGATGGAATTCCTGGAAGTGGGAGCTGGGGGGTGTCCAGAACCTGCGGGGTTTGGGATGGGGTGGGACGGGATGGGGAAGATGGGGATGAGGATGAGGATGAGGATGAGGATGAGGATGAGGATGAGGATGAGGATGAGGATGAGGATGAGGATGAGGATGAGGATGAGGATGAGGATGAGGATGAGGATGAGGATGAGGATGAGGATGAGGATGAGGATGAGGATGAGGATGAGGATGAGGATGAGGATGAGGATGAGGATGAGGATGNGATGAGGATGAGGATGAGGATGAGGATGAGGATGAGGATGGGATGAAGATGGGATGAGGATGAGGATGGGATAATGATGAGGATGAGGATGAGGATGAGGATGAGGATGAGGATGGGATAATGATGAGGATGAGGATGAGGATGAGGATGGGATAATGATGAGGATGCTGAACTCAGCTGCTCTAATTTTGGGCTAAATTATTGCCAATAGAAATCCATAAATCCCTCCAGCCCCCTGCAGAATTCCCAGGATTTTGGGGATCATTCCCGGCTGTCCCCAGCGCAGGGAGGGGGGTGAGCACAGCCAGGCCAGGGGGGTTCATCCCCAGGAGCAGCAGGAGCTGTCGGCATTCCCAGATTGACCCGGGTGGGAAAATTCGGGAATAAAGAGAAAAGCAGGGCAGTGGTTTGGGGAAAAACTGACCCGGATTCGCCAAAAAGAGCAGCAATCCTAAAAAACCCCAAATCCCGACACTGAGCCCCGACAGCGCCGTGGTGCCCGGGGAGGGGCTCAGCCCCTGGGTGTCCCCCGGGCGTGGTGGTGGCACCGGCGTGGAGGTGGCACCTTGGGGGCACCGGTGCCATCGAGGGTTCCCATGTCCCCACTGCTGGCACATGGGACACCCTGTGTCCCTGTCCCTGTGTC
>VXAZ01005904.1:1632038-1643405 GCA_013399875.1 Gymnorhina tibicen | reverse complement strand
GGGTGATTAGATATTGGAATGGGTCACCCATGGAGGTGGTGGAGTCACCGTCCCTGGAAGTGTTTAAGGAAGGACTGGACATGGCGCTCAGTGCCGTGGTCTAGTTGACAGGGTGGTGTTGGGTTATAGCTTGGACTTGATGATCCCAGGGGTCTTTTCCAACCTAAGTGATTCTGAGATTCTGTGAATGGTGGTCCCTGTGCCCCCAAATGGAAGACAGGTCTTGTCTACTCACCACACTGAAACTGAATACTCTAGACCAGCTCCCTAGAGCCAGCTACATCTATTGCAGTTGACAGGCTGTTTCTCCACTGAATTTGGCAAAGTGAACTCAGGGTTACTATGCAGTGAACATGCTCTTACTGAAAGTAAACTGAAATTTGCTAGCAGCAATGCTAAGTCAATCACCACCTGCCAAATGTTTTTTCTTTCTATTTGTTATGGTAAATTAATTATCATTTCAAACAGCTAGACTTTTTTTTTTCCCTCTGAATTCTTGTTCACATAATGTGCTTGATCTCCTCTTGCAAGCTGGAGTACGCTAGGAAAAGAATGACTTTTTTTTTCTACTAGAATATAAATCCAGTAGTATGGTGTGCAGAAAATAATGTGAAAACTCCTCGGGGGAGCTCTGTAGCCTGGTTCTCAAAGATAATAGAAGTATTAATATTTTCATCTTAGATATCAAAGATGTGGGCTGACTTAAGGGCTACTCATCAGTAGCATAAAAAGTCTTTTTTTCTTTGGGTGTATTGGTATGTAATAATATAGTTTTAAAATACAATTCTGATTACTGGTGAAGGGAGCAGAACCAGACTGGTAGCCCTGAGGGCTTTGCAGTCTCCTGTTGATACACAGGAGAGGTGACAGCAGTCAGTCCTGTGCCAGGACAGGGAGGCAGCTGAAGTGAGCCCTGTTCATAGGCACAGCTGCAGTTGTTTGTTGATCACCCTATCATTTGAGTAAGTACACCATAACAAACAGCTAGATTGGAAACAGGATTCAGAAGAGTGACACTCCTGTCTCAAGGCACAATTCAATAATTTCTGCTTGAGAATTATATCCTTAGCTCTTACATACGCTGCTGAATAGTATGTGCTTCCCAAGGGTCTTACTACCAGAGGTTATCCTGCTCTTCTGAGAGAAATTTTATCCTCCTACATTACTCGGATGCCAGCAAACAACCCTTCAAATCCAGAATAAAATTCACATTGAGGATTTCGTCTGTGGATTTTCAGGTTTTAATTTGAGACCATGATGTTAGCATCCTGAAAAGCAGCATGATTACACAGGAGGTGGAGAGCCAAGCTGAAATCTGCTCAGGAGCTCATTTCAGAAGCCCAGGTCCCCTGGAGTCCTAGCAGGGGTATTGGAGGGGGTTGCTGTATTACTGCTCTCCCTAGTCTGGATAGAAAATAATAGTTATATGTCACCAAAGCAAAATTCTTCCTAGCCCCTTGGGGAGAATACAGTTCTCTTTGTGTCTGGAGGAAGAAATATCTGAGGGCAAAGTGATAATTTGTTGTCTATGACTTTGGCCTCCCAGCTGAGCTTCCCCATAAAGGTGTAATTTAGGTCTTACGCAGCAGCTCACTTTGGTGTGTCTTCAGCCTGGAGCATGTATGTTGGGCCCCCTCGTTCTATGTGACCTCTGCCCAGGTATAAAGTGAGGAATGTTCTGGACAATGTGAATTTATTTAGTCAAGCTTAAAAAAAACCTCCAGCAACTTCTTATCAGCTCTCAGCATTTGTGCCTTAATTGTGTTTGTTATGTGCTCTTTAAAACTTCATTAAGGGAAATGAAATATTTCGCTTAAGCTGTAAAGCACACTTGATATGGAGCTGAATGTCTAGCTCTTGTAACCTATGCTGGATTTAGGCTCCCTAGAGATGCTCAAGAACTGTCTGGACACAATCCTGTGCAATGTGCTCTAGGATGACCCTGCTTGAGCAGGTGGGTTGGACCAGATGACCCCATTGGTGTTCCCTTCCAACCTTATCCATTCTGTGATCCTGTGATTCTGGGACTTTTCATGCTCTTTGTAAAACTAAACACATTTAAAAGTCTCTGGAAGGGAGCTCTTCAGCCAGTTAGCACATTATATCAATAGGAATGGTAATTATTATTGGTTACTTCATGTTTTCTAGGATGTGCCTACAGATTTTCATTTTGCAGCTATTACAATTACACTAATTATACAGATAAATACACACTACACTAGTATACAGATTTCTTTTTGTTTGAACAATGCACATGCTAATGGGATCTTTTCAATACAAATTAAGCCATTTTGAACTATTCAAGTTAATTTACGTAATAGACCTTGCCTATGAAGCTTAGCATTTTGGTCTTGATTAAAGAAGGGTAAACAAGGATATCTGGGAGTGCACTCATTACTCCTGAAGCCTCCCTACTGTGAAGAGGAAGTGAAGTTTTGTTTGTTTGGATTCTTTTAAAGTTTGCAATTAGATTTAAACGAAAACAAAATATCTATAGACATACTTGGATAGAAATGCTCTTCAGATCCCTTTTTTTCTTCTCTCAGATATAAAAGACAGTGAACAGCAAATATTTCTAAAGTTTGTTGCACTGATACCATTTTCTACAAACAGGTAAGGAGAATGGGCTCAAATTACCAGTCCAAGAGGCCCCTTCCCTCACTTCTACCTTTCAGAAACAGGGGAGCATACCCCAAGTTGCAAGTAGAGAAGTCTGCTGAGCACGGGGAGAAAGAAGTTCTTCAAAGTAGTCTCCTCTTGCTTCCTTTCATGCTTGACACCTCTGTGTCAAGAATGGGAGGAGCGGAACAGCAAAAGGAGTGTGCAAAGATTGCAGAGAGGGACTAGATCAAGGCTGTGAAGAAGGATGAGCAAGCGATTAACAGTTGGCTGTAATTCCAGCAGCTGGTCATCTGAAACAGACTGGCATTTCTCTCCACAGAGCCATGCATTGAATAATTAATAATTATGTTACAGACCCAGCAGTTAAAAAGACAAAACCACAAACAAAAACAAACATCCCCCTCTCCAAGTTCTAAATGTGCTGAATGTGATTAGTAAGGTTTCTTCAGCACTGGCTGTATTAAGACAAGCTACCATGCTTGAATTTCTTTCTTTTTCTAATTATTGCCAAAGTATTTCCTTTGTATGTATGTCATAGTTAAACCCTTTCATGAATTCTCTATCCTGGGTCTGAATGAGAACTAACTATTGTCAATATATTTTTATTTGATCATTGTTGCCATTTGGATGCAAAGGTTTTGGTTTCCTAGATCAAGATTCAGCAATACATAGATAAATAAGTAGCCCCAACCTTGCCTTTCCATTCATATTCTACATTTGTTTAAGGTTACAACTAATTTTATTTTTTCTCTTTCTGCTTGTAATTGCTAATGCATATCTACAGTCATTTTCTTAAATATGTCCTGGTGTGATCCAAGCTTACTTCCATGTCCTTTAGTGACACTGCCTTTCCTTTTCTGTTTCATCTCACATATTTCTCCTTTTTCCTTCTTCTTTTAAGCGCAGACACTCAAAGCAGGGGGTTTTTTTGCCAGTAATCTTGGATTCAGAACTCTCACACTGGGAATCCCTGCACTGCCTGTTCTTCTTCCGTCAAATTCACTTTGTGCTTTTCATCTTCTGGAAGCCACTATATCTTTCCTGTCTGGTTCATTTTTGTATTTTACCAAATTGCTCTACACTCCTCTGCAAAGGGAGCTATCCTCATCTTCCCCACCCTTTTTTATGCAGTTCTCCATCACAGGTGAGGTTTCAGGCTGCCTGTGAGCTGTTTCTGCTGGAATGCCAGTGATGAAGCTCTATAAATTTTACTGCTTTTCAGTACATTGAGAGGATGATGGGATATGAAAAACAGATTATTATTTTAATATGCAAAGAGGTCAGTATATCAGTAGAATTGGTTGTATTTCTGCCCAAACATCCTTTTATATCTCAGTATCTTTGAGAGCATAAACAGAATGAAGATTGTATTCATGTCTGTTCTCTGCAGTAGCTACCAAATATAGCCCAATCTAAACCAATACATTCAAGTGCTGTGTTAACGGTGCTATTTAATAATAAAAGGAAACTTTTTGTAGCACTAAATACAATTTCAGTTCATCATTACTCATTGCAGTTGTTTTGCCTCCCTGGTTTTTTGTGGTTTTTTTTTTTCCATTGCCATTTAAAACAAGGAACACACAGACTGTAGGGACGGATGTTAACATGCGAATTCAAAGGGAAAGTCACTTGCTCTGTTTAACATTATGAATTGATGCTTTAAAAATTATCTGCTTCAGTGCTAATTTTACCTTGTGATGAAAGTTAGGCTTTAAATATGTAAAATGCAATGAGAGGGCAGCAGACGCTATCAGTAGCCTGGAAAAGTTGGTTTTTCCTCAGAGTAATTGCATGACCTTCCTCTCAAAGCCAGGTCTGCTTAATTGCCAAACAACTTAGAAACACAGGAAAGTGTTTCAGAAGCTGTCCACTGGTTTAGCTGAGGAGGAGCTGCAGGAACTCCTGAAGCTTGGAGGGAGCTTGAAGGAAAGATAGTGACCATTTAGTTCACAAATGTTTTTAGGGATGTAGACATCTAGAAGCAGAGAGCTATTGTTCAAGGTTCTGCTGAAATAAGACAGCTGAGTCCAAAATATTTAGAAGACAAAGTTGTTATCTGGTGAATAATGTGTGACATAATAGGGAACAGTCTGTGGAGGGTTTTACAAGGTATGTGGTAACATTTTTCATGTCCCCCAACATGTATTAATCAATACATGTTTGATATTGATTAATAAGAGAAAGACAGTGTCTAAATTCTGCAGAGCTAGAGCAGCAGAATATTCACTTGTAGAAAGCCAAACAGGCCCTTCATCCTCCTCACCCTCTGGTAGTCTTTATGCATAATGGTTCTCTTTAAACAGTCCAAATTTCTTGATTTGGAGAATAAAGCCTCCATGGACTGTGTCACTACTGCAAGATAGAGAGTTCAGTATCTATTCATATAAAGCTGTGGACTTTAGCAAAAAGGCCCTTATTTAAGTCAAAAATAGCAGTTGTAGCCCATGCTAATTACATTATGCACACTCCAACAACTGATAGCCATTGACCTGTATGGAACATTTCCAATTATAAACTGATTAAAACTGCTTCAGGCAATTGTTCTGCTTTACGGGGAAGCGCTGATGCCTGATGTAATGACCTGACCAATGCTAAGCAAATGCAAAGCCCTCTAAGCAGAGTGGTACAAATATAGACAGCCAAAAGGCCATGCACTGTATGCTTATTGGCTGTGAATGCTGAGAGCAGGTTTCACAGCCGTGAATAATCCTCAGCCAGCTAGTCATCCTCAGCACATTCCCATGGAGCTGAGTGTACAGCGGCTAATTCATTTCTGGGCTGAACTGGATGTGTTTTCGAAAATATCTTCGTTGCCTGCATAGTGCGAGAAGTTACATTTATGTCTTACATGAATTTGATAAGTGGGTGAAAAGCATCAGTGAGAAGTCATTCTCTGCTCATGCCTGTTGAAGCACTTTACCTCTTCCTCCAGCTCTGTGCCAGTCCTAGGTTAAAAAGAGCTGAAACACTGGGGACCCCACTTCCTGGTGTGTGTTTGTGTATACAAAAGGTGTGTCCCCTTGCCTGCCAGTGGTCCTTGAGGAGTTTTATGTAAAATGTAGGTATTTACATAATTAGGATACACATTTAAGGGCCACTAAACATGAGAATGTAACTATGTTTGTCATACTGTAGAGCCCTGAAGGCTTTAGAATCTTAGATTTGCTGTATCTGAATAATGTAGTTGTCATAATTTGATGTTACCCTTCCTGTATCTACATTTGACAATATAAAACAAAAACTGCAATATGCTTCATGCCATGCACCAAGATCTGAACTTTTGTCCAGGTTGCTTTGGTTCTTTGTAGTCAGTCTTCCATACTACATCAAGGTGATGTGTGACTTTCCCCACACCAATGCTGACGTGAATGGTTAGAATTAATGCATTTTTGAAATACCCTTTTTAATTCTCTCTATTGTTTTCCAGATGATGAAGATACTAAAATTCAGATTTTTCAATGCTTTTTCCTGTGATGCATTGCTAAATAAATTTTTTCCTGATTTTCTTACAAAAAAAAAATAGTAAAGATAACACACCTGGAAAGTTTTAATATTCAAAATTGGCCTATAATGAGGAATTATCTTTTATTAGTGTTTTATATTAATAGAATGAAAAATGTTTGCTTGAAATTTCCAGTCACTAACTTTTATTCTTGAGAAAGAGAAAATTGTTAGGAATGGTCAGGTTTTGGTGAGTGTTTCAAAATCCAGCAAAGGTAAGTGAGAAGGAGGCAGACAAGCACAGCAGTAAACAGTGATGAAGAGCCTGACATTGTTTGCAGTTCAGTAGTTTCCATGCTTCCAAATTCAGTCTAAGTCAGGTCAGCTCCCTTACCTCACTAATCCTTTCAAACCGCTTACATTAGAAGTTGGCTGCTGTTGTTGATCACAAAAGCAGGAAAGTGAAGTGAAGGCATGAGTGGCAGGAGAAGAAAAGTTAAGGAATTTCAGAGCTTTTATGAAACATTTAGTATGGTAGGTTGACTGTGGCTGGGTGCCAGGTGCCCAGCAAGCACCTCTATCACTCCCCTTCCTAGTGGGACAGGGGGCAGAGAGAAGAAGAAAACAACTCATAGGTTGAGATAAGGCAGTTTACTAAAAAAAAAAAAAAAAGCAGAAGTTGGCACATGCATAAGCAGAGGGAAAAAAGAATTAATCTCTACTTCCCATCAGCGAGTGATGTTCAGCCACTTCCCGGGAAGCAGGGCTTCAGCACATGTAGCAGTTGCTCCGGAAGGCAAACACCGTGAAATAACAAATGTCCCCCGTTCCTCCTCTGTCCCTTACCTTTTATATCTGAGTTTATGTCATATGGTATGGAATATCCCTTTGGTTAATTTGGGTCAGCTGGCCTGGTTGTGTCCCCTTCCAGGATCTTGCCCATCCCCATCCTGCTGGTGGGGTGCAGAATGCTGATGCTGTGCCAGCACTGCTCAGCAGTAGCCAAAACACTGGGGTGTTGTCAGCACCTTTCCAGCTACCAATGCAGAGCACAGCACTGTGAGGGCTGCTAAGGGAAAATAAACTCCAGCTCAGCCAGACCCAATACAGTCAGGATAAAGTTCTGTGTTTTTTGTAATATCCTCATATGTTTTCCTCTGCTTGACCAGACCAGCTAAGGTTTTATTTAGGTAAAAGGGGGGATGTGCACATTTGGTTGTAGAATCTAGTGGATCATAAAGTTCCAAGTGAAACAAATGGAGAAATTGGAGCCTGTACAGGGGTTATTGGAATGGGGCAGTGTCCATTCCCCATGCCTGTTCAATCAGAACAGGTGCACAGTGACCTACATGTCACATACATTCTTTCGTTTTGGGGGTTCTTTTTCTTCTTTTTTCTCCCTAAGAGGGTTCTGGCCTGTTGCTATAACAACTGTGTAGCATCATCAAAGTACCAAACACAAACAACTAACTCAGACCACGAAGCCTCAGTTCATCCCTTTTCCCTGTGCCCTGTGTGTTCTTTCAACACTGGTTTTACATAACATGCACCAAGCACTCACGGGGACCTCCACGCAAATTGAAGTTTCCAACAGAGAGTACTCAGCATAACTGTACACCTTCACATCTTTTCTGTGTTGCTAGTTGATGGTTATTAGAGGAAGGTGTTTGGAATATGTTTTTAAACAAATGAAATAAACAGCATACATTTACACTGGGAAATACAATTACTTTATTGAGTAACTTGTTGTAAATATTTTTCTCCTATATTTAAAGTTATCTGGGGCATACCTTATCCATCTCTAATTAAATTCACAAACGAGGGAGAATGCAGGATTATGCAAGACTCATGCTTAGGATTTACTATGACTGTCATTGGAAAACAACAAATAAAATGGCATTTCCATGGCTGGCATGAAAGTGGTACATCTTTTTCCTTGGAGAATCTATTTCAGATGCCGTAAGTACTATATTTTACTGCAGTATCTGGGAGATGAAGGGGACTTAGCTTTTTAGAATTACAGAAAATGATGTAGCAGTCCCTATTTGCTTTCCTTCTTTCTTGTACTGAGTAGTTCAAAGTCTGTCTTTCTGCTTTTGTTACTGTGATTGTATTTAAAATGTTTGACAATGATTGTGATATTAACTAATGTCTCATTAGCCTGCTCTCTAATGGTCAGTTTATAGCTGATTTAATTAATCCTAGTGGGAAATTGAAAAGGTGTAACTCATTGGTATAGAGGTTACCATAGGCTGTCTTCCATATATTTGGGTATGGGAATAGAGGAGGAGACAGAACAAGACCTGTGTGGCTCTTGCTCTCCCACACAAGTATGAGTGGGGAAGAGACTGTAGATAGAAGTTCGGTTCCAGTCTTCCCAGGCATCATTCTCACAGAGCACAGTAAGAAGAAGCTGTCTACAAGCAAGAAACAGATTCCTTGCTGCTGAGATATACCATTCTCATCACTCGGAGGTAACATGCAGGGATGTTTCCTGAGGCTGAAACAACTACCTTATATGCAAACCTTGGAAAAAGGCAAAGCGTGGCTCTAAAGTACCATCTTGGCATTTCCAAAATGTTGGTACTTCTTGGTTCTGTTGCTAAATTATTAGTAAAAATGGTTAATTCTGCTGTTGTCTTTTTTTTTTACAAGTGACCTACATCTTCTCGCTTTCGTCTGAACTAAGAGGGACTGTTTTAAGCTGAGTTGTGAGGAAAAAGGAAATAGGAAGGAAGGGCAAAACTATCTCCCATTTAGCATGGCTAATCCAAGTAGAAAAATGTTCACTTAGAATTTTGCAGTGTTCTGATCATGTCTATAAAGCATTTCTGTGCAAACAAAGTTTTTATTTACAAGCATATTGTTTCTGATCATATGCTTTGCACATTTCTATCAATATTGTTCTAAGTCCTGCTTAGCTGTACTAATTTTGCCTTATGTCTGTTGGAGTACCTGACCACAAAGGAATTACAACATTACACTTCTTAGTTAATGCCTAAAACATAGAAAGTTCTACCTCCAGGTTTGTTTGCATTTGTTTATTTGGTTGGTTTAGTTTTCCCTGATACTGTTTATGAGTGGGTCATGGACACTGACATGTATTTTTCTCTGATTTGCCTGAAGACTTCAGTTTGATCTACAGATGCTTGAAAAAGTCCATCTGGCATCAGTACAGCAAGCCTACGGATGTTAACCTCTTTTCCCAGGGAGGCAAAATTGCATCCTTGCTCCTAATGTTATCTGCTGGTATTTACGCTGGTCTTGGTTTTCCTTGTCTGTTTGAAAACAAAGATATAATTTAGATTTAGTCTCTCCGGTTGCTGTCGCTGTCCATGGATGCTCTGATGCAACCCATGCACCTATGTGTTTTAGAGCAGTGTTCCAGGTTTGTGTTTGTCTGCCAGCCCTTTCTGTGCTCTGCAGACAGCCTGGGAGCCCTGTGCAAGGGGGCAGAAGCATGGGAGCAGTCAGGCAGATGAATGGCTTACCTTTGGGGGCTCTTTTGGGACTGCCCTGTACTCTGACGTATACATCCAGTGCTTAATCATTCATAGTTCCTTTTCAGATGGAGCTACTTGCTCTAAGTCCTTGGCCTCTCCAGAGAACCAGTAAAAGCTCCCCTTACCTGTGCCAAACAGAGGTAGTGTTGTACAGCAGCTGCTCGACGGTGGCTGCACCAAACTGGGCAGCATTATTTTCAGCTTGCCACCCAAATCAGCCTACATCCACAGGACTTGAACCACTTGCAGCCTTTTAAGATTTCGCACTGGAATTTCTGATCTCTTTGGCTACAGTGCTTTGAATCATACTGAAAGCTCCTGACTTCCCTTGCTCCTTCCCTCTTTCTGTCTCTCAAATCTTTTGTCAGCCATCAGCAGAAGTCAGCTCATTGCTGAACCTGTTTCAAGCCAGTCTCTTGGAAGGTCTGTACTGCAGCTTTGCCTGGGGCCTCTTTCCTGTTTGTCTACCTCTACAGAGAGGTATCCTTCCAGTACATTTATTCTGATCAAATTTCCCCAGAAAACATACTCAGAATAGGCAGGAATGTCTTCTTCCAGTTTCTAAAGGTCACTCCCAAAGGATGGGCTTATTTTTATTTCTCCTCACCAGATTTCTTCAAGAGAATGCACACAAGTGATACAGAATTAGTCCTACTTTGTCCCAGAACTAAACCATATTACCTTTCTGAAATCCCAAAAGTTTGTTCAACAGCTCTTTAATAGTTATTGTAAAAAAATTTTAAAAATGGGAAATTGCCTTAGTTGAACAATTTGCATGGAGTAGGATTTTGCCCTTCTGTTTAAAGGCTTGTATCTTACAGCTCTTCTACTCTCCATCCAATACTTCTTACTCGAGTTTTAAAGACTGTAAGACAAGTGATGTCTGACAGATACATTTCTGCTATTAATTTGCTTAATTAATTCAATGTAGAATTAATGAGAAGAACTGAATCTTTCCCTGCTTTTCTTATTGACTCTGTTTTGTGAGTTTTCAAAGATTACTTCCAAACAAAGGAGATGAATAAAGTCTTTTATTCTCCAGATATACATATACTTGAATACTCAGACTTACGCTTTTTATCATTTTAGGTCATGAAATAGGTAGGAACTGTAATATTAGTGTAGTTAAGTTATATTTTTATTCCTCTTTGTATGTGGAAAAAACTGGAGTGCTTGAACCAGAAGCACAGGTGCCATGCATGTAATTCTAAAGGACAAATTCTATACCAGCAAGATTAATTCCTTGAAGATACTGTTTCTATATGGTTTTTCCTGTACATGTATAGATGTTAAGAACTGGTGTGTCACTTACTCAAGGTACAAATCCTGCTCTCTTTGAAGACTTTGGCAATGAGGTATTCAGGAAAGTGAGTGTTTACACTGTCAGTGCATATATTGTCAAACACTGTTTGTCTGGAGATTTTTGCAGCTTTGAGAGTTGAAATTCCTGTTCAGGTAACCTACTCTGAGGGTGTCTGGGTGGAAAAGTTGGAAATGAACATCACAGGGGCTGAAAAGGAGTTGAATCAGTTAAGTATTTCTTGTCATCTTTTATCTCATTTTTTTTACTCATTTGTAAAGAAAAAATGAAACAGCATAGGGCTTCTTCTATGACTAAGTTAGCAAAATAGAACAGAAAGTAGGAGAATTTAGGCAGGATACATGAAATTTGTTTAGCATCAGAATTTGTGGGCCACACTTTTGCCTGCTACTTCTGACTCAGTTAGCTATTTCAGTCCAATACCTTTGCAACTTCTGGTTATCTATTTTCTTTCTTCTTTTTTTTTTTTTTTTTTAATTT
>VXAZ01005904.1:1615447-1632022 GCA_013399875.1 Gymnorhina tibicen | reverse complement strand
TCTTCTTTTTTTTTTTTTTTTTAATTTAAATATGTGTTAATTTTGTAGTCGGGAGTTCTAGAGTCCTTGGCTCAATCACAGGTAGCCAGTGTCCCTTGTCAGTGTCCCTTTGGGTGTTTCCATTATTCCATCTGGCATCCAGGTACAGTTCCAGGAAGAGAGTGACTCATCTGATAGTCGTGTGTCCCATCTGCAGCGCTGTGCAGAAATTTTAGCTGTCCAAGAGGAACAGGTTTGTATGTCTTGGTAACCAAACCCTGCTTACAGGTACCAGAGGGATAAGCGAATCAGCTTCCAGGCCTGCCGAAGGCATTACTAGAGGGCATTGTGAAGCACAGAGCTAGGTAACACCAAGATCTGCCAGAGCACAGTGCAGAGATGCAGTAGGCTCCAGGAGGATGAATTTTAGTGTCAGAGATCCAGTCACCTCTCTATATTTGCACACATTGTAGTAAATTGCTTGGCAGACAGGTTTTTTCCCCATGTTATGCTTCTAATATGGAAATACTTGCTTGGCTTTATGATTAATAATTTCTCTAGACCAAGATTTAATTTCTCTGTGGAAATAAGAATAAGGCTAGGTTGGACTTAGGGTCTGATTATGAGTCGAAATTTGTTTTGTAATGTTAATTATTTCATGGCTGGAAAATGGCTCAGCAGAAAAAGTCCTTGGGGTGCTGGTCCACAGCAGCTGAACATGAGCCAGCGTGTGCTCAGGTGGCCAAGGCCAATGGCATCCTGGCCTGTATCAGCAATAGTGTGGCCAACAGGACCAGGGCAGTGACTGTCCTGCTGTACTTGGCACTGGTGAGGCCACACCTCGAATCCCATATTCAGTTCTGGGCCCCTCAACTTAAAGAAGGACATTGAGGTGCTGGAAGTGTTTCCAGAGAAGGGCAATGGAGTTGGTGAAGGGCTGAGGGGTCTAGAGGGTAAATCCTATGAAGAGTGGCTGAGGGAGCTTGGGTTGTTTAGCCTGGAGAAGAGGAAGCTCAGGGGGAACCTTATCACTTCTACAACTCACTGAAAGGAGGTCGTAGCCAGGTGGGGGTCAGGCTCTTCTTCCAGGCAACCAGCAACAGGATGAGATGATGTAACCTCATGCTGCACCAGAGGAGATTTAGATTGGACATCAGGAAGAATTTCTTTATGGAACGAGTGGTCAGGCGTTGGAATGGGCTGCTCAGGGAAGAGGTGAAGTCACTGTCTCTGGAGGTGTTCGAGAAACAATGTGGGACTTAATGCCATGGTTTAGTGGACAAGGTGGTGATTGGTCAAAGGTTGAACTCAATGATCTTGGAGGTCTTTACCACCCTAACTAATTCTGTGGTCCTTCTTTGTTCACATACCATCTTTTTTCTTTCAGTAAATGATAAAACCAAACAAACAAAAAAGCTTTTCTAATAAATATTAAATTACAGCTTTAGATAGTCTAACAAAATTAAGCTAGGGCTTGTAAATACAAATGATTTATTTATAACTTCGGGATTAGAATTTAAAGTGTATTTGTGAGATGACAGCTGCACAGCAGTGCTTGTCCAGTAGTCTTTGAGTCTGTCTGGCAAGTGTAAGTGCCAGAATCAATTCTAGTGGAAGTGGGTGTGTTATTTCTTGCTTTATTTCTACAACAAAATGTGTGGTGAAATATTTATAGAGACATATGTTGTGCTTGAAGAGGTTAGTTATCTGTTTACTTTCTTCAGTGGAAAGTAGACAATCCTTCCTGTAACAGAACATTTAGAGGCAGCAGGAAAGTAAAATGTAAAGCTTTTTTCTAAGCCTGTTATAAACAGCTATCAACTCTTGAGCTCTAGAAATGTAGGGAGGAGCTGAAATAGGCAATAGTTGCTTGCAATTACGTGGTGCAAATTGGAATAGCAAATCTAAAACTGCGTTTGCAGTAGACATTTGATACAGATTCTGCAGTATTTAGTTCAGAGATGGCTTTGTTTCAACCCTAATTAGTCCGAGTTGAGTAACTTGCCTGTGAAATCTGTATTGGGGTTCATATGAGACATCTAAATTATGAGTGCATTTGTCCTAGGTTGCATATGCAGTCAGTGGAAAGCAACGTGCCCCTCCAGAGGCTTCAGCTTGTCTAACATCCAAATATTCTTCTCCACTGGCCTGGGGCAATTACGTATCTCATTCATGTAAGTGCTTAAAATACAGCAGCGTGACCTTAGGCCTAAGGACCTGATGCTCTCTGAAGAATTAATAGCGGTTTTCATTTTCTTGTTCCTGTCATTCATGAAAAAGAAAATGTGGTTGTACATATAGCCTGTACCTAGAATCACTGTTCATAAAACAAAATACAAGACTGGCTTCATTTCAGATGTTTATTACAGCATGTAGTATTTCTTTCCTTAGAAGCTTTTGCCTCTTTAATGTCCAGCAATGTGTGATATTATTGGCTGTGAAGGAGTTTTTCAGTGATCACAAGTGTTCAGAATGTGGAAGCTGTAACTGAAATATGCAATCACATCTTCCTGCTGAGAAATGGTTGTGTGCATCTCTGCTCAGGAGGAAATCTAGGCTGGAGAATTAAGAATGTGATAGACTAACACTAAAATACAGCAAGAATGTCCTGTGTGAGCTCAAGGGGTACCACTCCTGTTGTCATCCAGCATTCACTTGAGTTTCTTTTTATTGCCTTTTCTGCATAGTGGCTCAAATGATGAATGTTGCTATTTTTTACAAGAAAAAAGAAAGAAGAAAGAAAAAAAAAGAAGGGAAGAGCTGGAGGAAGAAAAACAGATGTTAGGGAAGGGAAGAGGGAAGAGTAAAGGGAAATAGAAGTCATGGCTTGGAATGGGAAAATTTGAGTTGTTTTATGAAATAGTCAGCAAGCTGCTCGATGGTTCAGAATATGGTGTCTTCCTCTGGTTGTCTGAAGTTGCCAAACGTTCAGTGTTTTTATATCGAGTATCCAGTAGAGTGAAACTGTTCCTTTTCATAAAAGATGTGAGATGGGTTACTGTATCTGATGTTTGGGTGCCAGATTCTGATCACTCTGAAAAAGCAAAACCTTGAGCACTAAATAAGCTATAAGTAACATACTGAAAGACACTATATTGTGGACTGGAATAATTTTTTAAAGAGCCACTGGAAAAAATCTTACAAGATCCTAAAATAAGTACTGTTTGGGAAAAAACCCCAAACTTTTCTAAGTTAATTTATCTCATAATCAGTGTTTACAGTCCTAGATTTGAATAGGCTTTCTCATATTTGTAATAGTTGTATTTCAGAACAAATGTGCTTCCATGACTATTTTACAGATTTCAGGAAAAAAATATTATGTTTTTATGTATATATTCTTTCAAGCAATGTGTACACAGAAACACCAAAGCAAAACTGGAAGGATTATAGATCTAGCTGAATTTATGTTAAATTCTTACACAGTGTAAGTTAACGGTGTCTGCTGCGTAGAATTTTCTTCTTATTTTCATTTATAATTTTTTGTGCTGTCGCTTAATTAAGAGTAAAAAAGGGAATAAAATCACCTACTAGTCATTGCCACTGATTTTCCATCCTGTTCATATATTATGTCACTTTTTTTGTAAAAAACAAAGGAAGGGCTTGTACTGGTATCAGTAGGAAGTGGTTTACATAATTTACTACTAGTCTCACTGTTCTTATCTGTTGTCACATCAGCATTGTGTACCCGGAAAATACATTTTGGTTTCACCATGGTGTTTACTGATGACCCCAGTTTACCCAAGTTATTTGACATTTAGATACTCTTTTAATCCTTGTCCTGTTTTTTATGAGCTTGTGGTCTTTATGTGCTGCCACTGAGAGCAACATCAGCAAACCAACTGCAGTGGACAGTATGAATATTAAAATATTTTCTAAGACTATAAAAACATTCTGAATTAGTTTTTCTGCAGCTAAACCAGTTTATTTTCTGCAAATTTTCTTGAGTGTTTGCTAAGGCCTGGCAGTCCACAGGCTATCAAAGATGGATGTAAATATGTGTGGGAGTACAGAAGGAGAAGTAGGAAGCATTTTTGTCATAGGGAAAACTATTTGGCAGGTACAAACTCTTTGAATTAGTATCAGCCAGATTATATTGGTAGAGAGAGGTCACATAATAGTCCAAAGCTACCAAAAGCAGACAGATGTAAGAAAGAAATGTGTTTTTCTCATGTTAATGGGGATGCAAATGATGTGCACTTGCATAGGTCACATATCCTCAGAAGCATTGGAGTGGCTGCCCTTGGAGTTCGGGATTGCTTCTTCGCTAAAACTGACATAATGGAAATTTGGCAGATGCTCGAGTTTGATTAATGCAATTATTTTGTTTATATAAGTAAATAAGATTACTTTTTGATCAAATTTTCTTTAACATTTGTATTGACCTGCTTTAATTGAACAAGTGTACAAGCAGATACCAGTTAATGAAGTCATTACATCCTGTTGCATACCTTTATTCTGTGGCTGCTAATCATGTAAAGTTATGTTGTTGACAAAAAAGTGCTGATAGAAAGGTGAGCACTAAAAAATGCAAAAATGTTGTATCTGTAGTGCACAATATAAATGATGTTACTTTTTTTAAAATAAGAAATACAATAAAGTCTGCATAGCAGGCTGACAGCTCTACTGCCCTCAGCTATCACATACATCTCCCTAGCTTTAGCCAAGTTGTATCATTGCTTTTATACAGATATTCATTGTGTCAGCTGACATTTTACTGCTTTCTGGTTTTTGGCAGCCTGAAATGGCAGTCACTGATTTTGAAAAAAAGAGGTGTTTTCACCTGCTACCCCCAGCAACGGCATTAAGCTGAAGATATTTGCTATTTCTTAAGCAGACAACTTGTTTTTTAAATAAATTTCATTTAGTAAGATAACAAATTTTCTATTAGCAGGAAATGAACAAATCTTGGATTTTAACCACATACTCTAGTTGTTGTGGATTGATGTTTTACTGAATTGGAAGCACTGAAATGGTAGCATAGCTCTAGGAATGAGCTGATTAAGTCCTTGAGTTCAATATGCAGGTAATTAGGAATTCATTTGTTTACATCTTTTTTATATTGTACATATAAAGTAAAACTGTCTGTCTTTGTTCTGCATCCACAGGGTGTCAATTAGCTCTACTTCAACAGTGGTTTCACATTTGAAGTGAAAAGTAAAGTTTTTCTGAAAAATTATTTCAAGCATATTAAAATACATTAATATATGAGTAGCCTCTGAGTATGTTGTCTTTCATCTTTTCCATTCATCTGATGCTTCATAATGTGTATTCCAGACAGAATCAATTTTGCAAATGCTAAATAATGAAATTTGGTTTGTGAATATTAGTTAATTAATCATTACAACAGTAGCAACACATTTGGATATTACTGTGTTGAGATTCACGCAGAGTGATAGCATACTGGATCTTGCTGCCTTTTTGGTGAGAAAGGGAAATGAAGGTGTTTGGTGTTGTTTGGTCTAGCAATGGTGTTTACTTACAAGGGAAACACATAAAAGCAAAGAGTATTTGAAAGTCTTGTTTTCCTGGTCATGCTGTGTGGATACAAGAGAAATCTCCCTTGTGTTCAGAAATAAGTAGGTCATAAGCACTCAACCCAAAATCCCATCTGTGGGTCTTGGCTTTTCCCAGGACTGCACATGCAGGGGTCTCCTCACTGATAGTCCAAGTGATAGTACAAGCCTAGAAAAGCATTTGGTTTTGTCCCACATGAGCTCCTCGTCTCTAAACTGGTTAGAAGTGGACTTGATGGGTGGACCACTCAGTGAATGAGGAATTGTCTGGATGGTCTCACTCAACTGCCCAATGTCCAAGTGACATTCCTCAGGGGTCAGTATTGGTACATCATCTCCTGGGCTCCATCAAAAGCAGCATGACCAACAGGTCAAGGGAGGTGATTTTCACCCTCTGCTCTGCCCCCATGAGACCCCAGCTGGAGTGCTGCATCCAGCTCTGAGGTCACCAGTACAAGGAAGAATCTCTTGGAAGGAGGGAAGAGGAAGGCCGCAAAAATGGTCAGAGGGATGGAGCACCTTTCCTATGGAGTAAAGCTGAGAGAGTTGGGACTGTTTAGGCTGGAGAAGAGAAGGTTTCAGGGAGATTTGATGGCACCTTCCATTACCTAAAGGGGCCCGCAAGAATGCTGGAGAGGGACTTTGTACAAGGGTGTATAGTGATAGGACCAGGGGGAGTGGCTTCAAACTGAAAGGGGGTAGATTTGTATTAGATATAAGGAAGAAATTCTTTACTCTGAGGGTGGTGAGGCACTGGAACAGGTTGCCTAGAGAAGGTGTGGATGCCACATCCCTGCAAGTGTTGAAGGCTAGGCTGGATGGGGCTTTGAGCAGCCTGATCTAGTGGAAGGTGTACCATGGTAGTGGGGGAGTGGAATTAGATGGTGTTTAAGGTTCCTTCCAACCCAAACCATTGAGTGATTCTGTGCTTGTGTGATTTTTACTTTGGTCCTTTTTGCTTCTCATATGTGTATTTATAACACATATACTAAATCTCCAGCATCTGCATTTTCAAATTGTTTTGGGCACTGGTATGACACTTAAACTTTCCTTGCCTAACTGAACCATGAAGAAGGTACTGCCCTCCTAGTGTTTCAGCTATTTCTATTCTTTCATCTGAAGTCTGGGTTCTCTAGTGAAAAGCGTAACTGCAAAAACACTGGATCTCCATGTGACTGAAATACTTGCCAGGCTTCTTAAGGAAAATGCGCTAGAGTTGGGGGTTTTTTCCTCCAGCTTCAGTGAAAATATATGACATAAATATTTTTACGGTCAATATCTATTGCATATGGGTGTCATTCTGTGTTCCTTTCATTTATACTGGTTTAAAATCTATCAGCTAGTGACAGTGTGTCATGTGACAGCAATAGATAATCAAAATATTTGCGTCTTGCATTGCCAAATGAGAGAGAGCACAACCCCTCAAGCCAGCCTGTCTGACTTCATTGCAACAGAACATGTGTATTTCCAAACAGTTTCCATCTCTGCTGCATGTATTATTTCTAGACTGTAACCAAATTGTACACGTGCAAATGGATACAAATCAGTTGTAGTGTTTTCTGCAAAGCAGTTTCTTCTTGGGGAGTGACAGCTACACAAAATGAATGGGATTTCATCATTATGGTTGGAGGCCCTAGTAAAAACTGCACTACATGTTTAAACATGCTAGGGCCGAATTTTTATGGTCTTATGATTGTTCCAGTTTTCTTCTGAGACAGAAAACAGCAAAGACTTTTGGAAGTTACTCTGTAGTTTAGAACTTGCTGGACCAAGATTGCTGAAGAATTTCTGATTAAAACTTTCTGGTAACAACTTCACAGTTAAAGTGATCAGTGAAGGGAAAGTGTGTACACTCCAGAATATTTTAGTATGTTTTGAGTAAAAGGTGTCAACTTTTTCCCTGCATATGAAGAGTAAAAGAATAAAATGTTCAGTAAAGAATGAATTGATCAGTAAAGATGGAACATATGAAGAGTAAAAGAACAAAATGTTCAGTAAGGGTACTATATTCAGAATAGAATTACTTATTTTTAGAATGGATTTTTAAAAAACGCTTAGAAATTGTTTGGCTAATCCATCTGAAGGAAGTTTCAGCATCCTGGGAAAGTTGTGATATATGTTGTTTATGAAGGAAGCGAAAAAGGAAATGGCAATGACTGCATCAGATTAGTTTGGTTGCAATCTACTGTGATTCATTCCTTGCTAATGAGTGTTTTAATTATTCTCAACAGTTATCCTGAGGTCCTTTGGAGGGACTGATTTGAAATCTATATAATTCAAAGAAAAGTCTCCAAATTACTAAGTGCCATTTCCTTAATGCTGTATGCATAAATATCCAGGTGGTGAGACCTGAATGAACCAGTGAATACTCCTCCTCCTCTAATGCAAAATTAAAACACCCAGCAGTATCAGCCCATGGAAGCTGCAAGAAAGAGAGGGATCAGTTGCCATTTACCTTTTTTACCTGCATGTAAATCTTAGGGCAAAATGCAGAATGATTCTGGTTGAACTTTAGAAGTCTTTTAGCTTTCCTTTTCCTTTTGTCTTTTGAATTTATGGGCCTGATAAACCTGAATCCGGGTAGCTTAGATAATATGTAAAAACCTGAACATATTGATTAAATGGCTAGTTTTTCGGTAGCTTCAATGATCTGTATTTTTTTCCAAGGCAGGGAGTTATATTTACTACCTATGTGTTTAAGAGAGGTTTAGGTTAGTGAGATTTAAGCTGGTTGCATCTAACAGTAAATAAACACAGTTGATGTACAGAAGAATGGCAAAAGCCAGCAAACAGCAACCAGCAAAGTTCCTAAGACCACCCCTGCAGAATTCCGTGACTGCTTGTTATTCACAGCACTTGTAGAAGGAAGAGAAATATTTATTAAAACACATTCACATAAATGCAAGTACTGGCTTGTGGGAGAAGATTGATCCCAACACCTTAAAATGTCCTATTTCAGTTTCTGCACTATTACATCTGTGTGAATTCAGACTAAATCCACAGCTGAGAAATAAGGAGGAATCTATTGCTCTGGTCCGATAATACTGTAACAAAGGTAATCTAAAAAACACATAGTGGTAGAAACAAGTATGGGGGAATACATTTAGAGAAAGAAACATGATTTCCATGGAAGGAGAAATGCATTTAAAAGCACAGATCAAATTAGATATACTCACAAACAAATATGGCAAAAAGGATAAAGCTCCAGTGACATAGACCATATAATGGATGACTGTAGGTTGAATACTAAAAAGAAAAGAATCAATAAATGAAGAATTTGCCTGAGCAGAAACACAGTTTATAGAAGGAGAAAGAAATATCTAGCAGGCGGAAAACAACAGAAAAAGCCAGTGTTCACCCTGAAAGGAGGGAAGCATACATGTTTAATTCTGGGTACAATTCTTTGTATTTAGTCTTGCATCACAGCATTCTACATGAATCATTCTTTTATTGTTTACTGGGAGAAATGAACATCTCTTTTACAGGAGTACAACCACATCAGAACCTGTAGAGTCCTAATAGCATCACATTAGCTGAATCTGGCCCATTAGCTGTAAATTGTCTGTCTAAGCTCAGTCCAGAATCTGAATCACATGATAGAAATATTTTAAAATGTGCAGCTCTTCTGCTGTGGCTGTGTTCTAGAGAATGCTTATCTGGGAGTGTACATGCCATAGGTCTCCGTTAAAGCTACGAATATGCTTTCATCCTATCTAAGTACAAGACTAAAACACAAGACTGTGTTTGAGTGTAAGCTGCACACTATCACTGTTGTTCCAGGTTTTTGTCAATACTTTCTCCATGTTATGCTTCCTTTCAGTCAAAAGTGAGCATAACCCTTGAATGCCAGAATGATCATACTTAAAACATCATCCTAACATGATGATGTAGAAACAGTCTGAAAGCAGAAACTGCTTATACCTGTGGTGTAACTTACATCCTGGTTTTGCAAGGTGTTGGGGTGCCAAAGAAGAGTGTTAGCCCTGCTTTGTGTCTTCTTTCTTCATCAGCCTCTCATGAGCTCTTCCCTGTATATCAGTCACACTTGGATCCTGGTTCTGGGGCATCAGACCACTCCTAGGAACTTCCGCAGTTCAAATCACAAGAGCACAAAGTGCTGCAGCTCCTGTTTCTTGACTCCTCAGGCTGCTCAAACTGCACCCTCAAAGCAGGGTCTTGTCTCCCTTTCTCCTATTCCTGAGCCTTTATGTCACTTTTTGGTCAGGCAGCCCATCAGCCGGATGGCATCAGGCATCTCCACAGGCTGCATAGATGCAGCTTGCTGCTATCATCCCTCCAATATCAGTAGACTTTGGGCACATGGTTTCACTGCTCTTGAGGTCCGTATCTTGGTTTCCAAATGCCTGGGTGTGTGCAGTGTGAAGTACACACTTGAACAGGATTGCTGTATGCAAGTAGCTTTGTGGCTTTAGCCCGAAGTGGGCTCGGACAAGTCCCACAGCTTCTGGTTCAGTTCAGATTTTCTGGGTTTAACACTACACATAATCTAAAATAAACAACTTGAATCTCTCATTAGTGGCAATCAATGACAGCAACTAACAAATCAGATCAACATTAATTAGGCAACTGATGCTTCTAAATATAATTAATGGTTTTTTCCTAATAAATAAGAAAACTGATTAATTTATTCTAATGAATTCCCATTAAAATTTGTACAATTTGTTGGTAGAGAGCTTTGGTAAGGAGTTCAAGATCATAGGTAGTTTAGGAGCCTACATCCTAACTGCACCTAAATGCCTTTAAAAAAAAAAAAGGCCCGGTTGGTTATTTTTTTATAAAAGTTGGAGGTTTTTAGGACTTTCTGTGAAAGGTTAGTGCTAAATGATGAACTGTGTCTGGGTGGTTCTTAAGGCAATCAACTGTACACTGTCTTCCATTACATGTGAACAGGGAGTATTTCCTTCCTTAGGATCAAAGTAAACAAAGCAGATGGATCCCGACAGTGTGTTTTGCTAAAATGTGGATGCATATGATCTCTCCATCTCCTGCTACTCACTCTGAAAGAAAACCGTGTATGTAGTGCAGGGATAGAGTCACCATACACTCCATTTTTCATGTCACTGAGCTAAACAAGCCAGTGTTTGATTCAGAAGACAGGTTCTCTTTTCCCTTGGGTTTTCATTAGCCCTTCGCTGCACCTTTCCCAGCTGAAGTTTTTGAAGAAAGGTGACCAGAGCTTTTCAGGGTATTTTAGAGAAAATTTTAACTGATACCTTGCACACTGGCACTTTGACTTCCATCACCTGCTGCTTGCTAGGATTACGGTAGCATCTTTCACACAGGCATTTCACTGACAGCTCTTAGTGCTCTTGCAACTGCGCAAAATACCCAGCTTCATCATCTCCAATTTCTGCGGACTGATCAGCTACTGTTGTTGTTTCAGTCCCTGGGTGCACAACTTTCCTCTTCTGTGTTCCCCAATTTAAAATCATTTCATTCCCTATGACTGAAAGGAGAGCTTAACTTAGTAGAGTAACTGAAGTGTGCCCAAATCTATGACAGTCAAAGAAATTCTAGTCTTATGAAAGGCACAGCCTAATTTTCCACAGTTTTCAATATAATTTGTTATTGTCTTTAATGGAAACACCCAAATGACATTATGTTTTGTAGACTTTTGATGACTATTCCTGCAAAGAAAGGTCAATAGATTTTGAAAATTCGAGGTATGTAAAATAAATACTTCATCTCCAAAAAAGCAATATTGCCTAGTGATATTTTAAAAATCATTTCTAATTAAATTATCCTTCTAGAATTCATAGCCACAGGTAAAAGTTTTGAAACAATGGCTTCAACCCTTCATGTATTTCAGATGGCTTGTGAATGATCACAAATTAGTTTTTTTGAAGTGGTAATGCTGACTATAACCCAGTACCTTTTTAAACCTAGGTAGGAGAGCCATGTTACTGGAAAGATGAGTTAGTGTGACGGAAAGACACTGTGTGTCTGTCCCATATACAGTAGCATGGAACCAGGATTTAAAGATTGCATGCCTGCACGTACAAATGCATGTATAATCTGTGTTCCTGGTAGGAAAGATAAATTCTTTATATTTGTATTTAGTCATTATATAATTAGAGACCCACTTTATGAATCCATTTGCAATATGTTTACCATGTCATGCTATTGTAATAATAATGCATATATCAATAACTCAAGCAAAGGCCTTTTTCTAAGCATAGAATAAATCACTTAGCTGGGGAACAGAGTCCGAGTTCGAAGAAAGTCAGTTCTTTTTTTAGTATAAACACATTTGTTACAGTTAGTTGTAAAAGAAAATCAATCAGCCATGATTTTCAAATGCATCCATTTCTGTCATTACAGCCAAATTTCTGAGATCTCTTTTCCAGTATAGCATCAGATGTTTTAATGTGCTCAGCATCCAGCAGCTTCTACTCTGAAGGTGAGCTGCTGGATTTGGGACCATATAGAACAGTTGGTCAAATAGGAATGAATTCTTTGTGAGATGAACCTGGACAAATGTGAAAGAGATAACGTAAAACTAGGTTATATCACACATAGATTTGCATTTAGTTTCTGAGTTTGAGATACGGTCTACTTTATGTTCTTGTTTTATACAGTTAATAATTTGGTAATTCTGTTTCTGCTTGTAGCTGATAATTGCAAGTCTAATTAGAAAAAAAGAAACATTATAGTAGTCAAAAAAAGTAGCCAATAGTGGAGAAAAAGTATTTGTTTGCCTAAACAGAAACAGAATCAAATTTTAATATAGTACACTAGGGTGGAGGAACAATTATATGTAGCTTCTCCATTGATCTGTATTGGCATGCAGTATGGTTTTAGGTACATCTCTCTCTCATCTAACAGAATTCAAACTACTTACAAGTTTTGTACCATGTAGAAAGTTTGATACTTGGCCATAAGCAGAGTTATTTTGTCTGCATACTGTGGATAAAACCAGATGACATAATAGTGAAACAAACATTCTTAAAATTTAAACGGCTAAAAGAATTTTTCTGTGCTTTTAATAGATATTTTAAAGTAAAGTATTTCCTCCTTTACTGGCATGATCTGTGTGTATGAGAGGTTGATAACGTAACCAACTTTGCATTTGGTGTGAATAATGCAACCTCTTGATTTGAGACTACATTGCTCTTGCAACAGTTGTCAGATTTCAGCTTTTCCTGATCATATCACCCTAGAAACCCACAACACTCCCTTTCTGACATATGTTTCATAACCCCAAAGATTCCAGAGACTCTCTAGCGTGCTGCCATGGAGAGCAGCAGCCTCACCAGGGGCCGGGCAGACAGCGGTCTGCCAGAAACACGGACGTAAAGCTGGCATCGATTCCCTTGCACAGCAGTGAGCGGTGTTGCCTGCCTTCAGGCTTGCAGGGCAGCAGCCAGCTGGGTGGCAGCAATTTGTCCCTGGACACAGCAGCAAGACCAAGAGCTGTGCTGCCAACAAGTTGCCCAAAATCCAAGACTATAGATGTATGTGAGGGGGGTGGAGAAGCTGCACAAGCAGTTGTGGGGTTAGAGGTTCTGCCGGGGATTTATGTATAAACTTCTGCCCCGTGACATAGACCAAAAATCTATGTAATTGTTGTGTTGTGTTAAAAAGGGTAAATGCACCATTTAAACTGGTGTTTTAACCAATTTAAGATCTTTCAGTAGGCAAAATGCACTCAAATAAAATGTGAATGGTGTTACAGTTGAAAAATAAGATCAAGGATATTACCCTTATCAATCAACTTACTAGGAGCTGGACTTCGATGATTCTAGGTCCCTTTTGACTCAAGATATTCTATTACTCTGTGATTCTGTGAGCTTAAATTGGAAAGAACACAGTTCTGATGTTGAGTTCCAACCTAATTTAAATTTACATATGTATCTATTATCTTCAAACAATGTTTTCACTTGGAATAATGTATTGCTTGTGTTTATTTGCTGACTTCCCAACTATAAAATAGATATTTTAGCTATCTGATTCATTGCCATGTCATTTGCTTCAAAGGCATTTTGCCTCCTCTTCATAAAAGTCTGTTTTCTTCATTATCTTACTCATGCTATGCGTATACAAGTATCAAAAAGTAATAATTAGACACATCTGCTTACATTTGCCAGGAGCAGATGCTAGACAAATTAAAGTGAACATGAGTATCACTCAAAATCAATAAAGACGTGACTCTATAATAATTTCTGAACTTTGACAGGCAGTAAAATATTCTACATTGACATATTTGTGCTATTTGCAAAAATCTCATGTTCAAAATCATCTTCATATGCAGTTGAATCAAAAATGAATCGTGTAAGTGTTTCAGGTCACAACTTCTCCTTCCTTTCCCCTGGGAAAGATAAGTTGTCAGCCCCGACAGCAATGCTTATTAACACCACAGGACAGTCACATCAGCTCCTGAACAACACTGCAGAGTCCTAAATGACTTCATAGCATGCTCCAGGAAGATAAAGACATGAGAATGGCTTTATGAAGTTAGACCAGAACTCTGCCTTTCTTGGTATTCAGTTTCCTGCTGTGGGCAATGATGAATGCTCTAGCATAGTATAAAAGTAGGATGAGACTGAATTTCTCTTCCATTCTCCCGGCATCAGACTATGAAACTGCTCAGGGGCTTCCTGGGACATCAGTGTATTTTTGGTGTCAAGCAATGGGTAAGAACCACCTGGTTTCAACATGCACATCCATATACAGATGTGTGAAAATAGAGTATCTTTTCATTTGTTTAGAGCCCAGCATCTGGTAATTTCTTTTGCTGGTCTCTTGTTTCTTACAAGTGAGGAGTGAATAGCTGTATGCCTCCTCCACAACATTATTACAGATACCTGCAATTTATCTCTTAGTTGCTTCTTTTGTAGGCAGAAAAGTCTTTGCATGTTTAGTCTGGTTTTATATGGAGTTTTGTGCCTTTCATTCCCCTTGCTGCAGTTCCTTTTACCTTGTTATGCTCTGCCCTGGTGGGGACAGGGGCTTCAACTGTACTCAGTGTTCAATGTGTAAGTAGACTAAAATGATGCAGTGCAGTGAGTTTTCCTTTTTTCTTGAACACTTTCAGAAACCATTGAATGGTTTGGGTTGGAAGCTACCATAAAGGTCATCTGGTTCCTACCCACGTGTAGGGGTGCCACTCACTAGGTCAGGTTGCTCAGATCTCCATTCAAACTGGCTTTTCTATCTCTTTTCTAAATAGTCATAATGTTTGCTTATTTTGACTTTACAGAATACTGAATTGATTTATTCATAAAAATGCTGGTTAATACCATAGGTTTTTTTCCTGAGTGGCTATAGTTAGCTCAGAACCTACCAATTAGTCCATAGTTAGGACTGTTTCTTGTTTCTTCTTCATGTGCATTACTTTGAATCAGCACTGATTTTTTTTTCTGTTATATCACTCAGGCATACAGAATGCTGATGTCCTTCTGCACTTTCTCACACTCACACCTGTCATTTTTACTATTCAAAGAAATGTTGTAGCCAATCTAGGTACCTCAGTGTTCATCCCCTGTCTGTCATGTTTGTGAGGATGATGGAGGTCTGCACAAATCCACATTCAGGTCTGCAAGTGACCTCCCACTGTTGTGAAAACTGTCTGCTGGTCTCTGTTTCTTGTCTTATACCTGATCATTAGTCTATAGCAGGAACTACATTCTTGTTTTACAAGACTTTCTTTTAATATCATTTGATGATTTATAATAAGTGCTTATGCCTTTAAAAAATTACTGCTTAGGCAGTTTTGTCTTGCTTTTCTATCATGCTTTTCTTGTATATTCTTCTTAGCTATTTTCTTCTCCTTTGAATGTGACTTCATATTTTTGAAGTACATCTTTTTAGTTCTAATAAAGTAAACATTCTGGGGTTTGTTTGTTTGTTACTCAACAGTTGCTTTCAATATTCAAGAGTTCATATTATGATGACTATAAACAATCTTTTCTCTAACTTTGAAGCAAGCAGCCACATTTTTATACAATTTATTTTCTGAAGTGAAATACTATTTTTATGTTAATTTAGTATTTTCTCAGTTTTAAAAGAGAATTTCCCAATTCCATCACGGTTATTGAGCAGTATTTCTGTCACAGCATTTTGCCCCATGACTTGCACATTGCTCAGAACCCAGTTAGGGGTATCTTGGCTTGTTTCAGCTTTTAGCAAAAGCTCCTCCATGAATCAGTCATTTGTGGTGTCATTTAGTCTCTGCATCACACCCCAACCTGACATTTACCCAGTCTATGTGGGGATGATTGAAGTTTCTGATTACTAATTTGTTTTCTTGTTGTCTTTTAAATCTGTCTTGGTACCTCACTCACACCACTGTCATCCTGATTAGGGAGTGACAGCTTTTTCTATATTTAAGTAGTCCTGGTGTCTTAATCCATAATGTGCAACATTCAGAACAATTACCCGATGCAAAGCATTCTTTAACATACACTGTATCCTTTTTTTCTTGCCTGTGTAGTTTGTGGTTTCAGCTGACTGCCTTCCTTCCATCAAGTCTGATGCTCCTGTTTGGTCAATATTCTCTCTTAAAACAGTGTCCTAGTTCCTTTATCTAATTTAAAACTTGCAACATTTCAATAGTAGCATGTATGTATTTGACCTGGTTGCTAATATTTCTATGCTATTTTTAAATGGTATTTTTGGGTCCAGAATGAACTTTGCTTGTGTCCCTGTCGTGGTTTGACACTGGCCCAAGGCCAGGCACCCAGGAGAGTTGCTCGCTCACCCTCCCCTACCACAGCTGGGCAAAAGGAGGGAAAAGAGGAAAAAGGGTTAATGGAGGCTTCATGAGTGAGATAAGGAGAGCGGGAGAAATGTTTCAAGGGCAAAACAGGCTCAACCTTGGTTGCTAAGTGAAATTTCTTACTAACAGAATCAGAGGAGGGTAATGAGAAGTAAAATAAGCCCTTAAAACACTTTCCCCGCACCGCCAGGCCCTCCCTCCTTCCCACCGACAGAGCAGGGAGGCAGGGCAGGGGGGTTTGGTCAGTCCATCACCAGGATTTTCTTCCACTGCTCTGGGAGAAGAGTCCTTCCGTGTGAGGCAGTGGGGTCCCTCCCACGGGAGACAGTTCTCCGGGAACTTCCC